>CM044556.2:1914457-1966957 GCA_024416835.2 Perccottus glenii | reverse complement strand
CATAGACATCAGTGTGTATTTTACAAACTATAAATGTATTGTTTTTTTAGTACTTTTGTGAATTTATATGTTTGAAACCTAAAATAAACAGTATGTGGTTGAAAACACTGAAAAGTTGTGATCTATGACAGCTCTGAGCGCGCCTGTCTCTGGCTAAATTCAACATTTGAATTTAGCAGTTGATCATGTGATGCACTTGATCATACGCTCCAGGACCCCCTTCTGTGGTGGAGATTAACTCACAAAGTCAACTTTCCCCGGCTCAGCAACATGGCAAGAAAATACTTGTGCATGCAGGCCACCAGCTCTCCCTCAGAGAGATTTTTTAGTGCATCAGGCAACATTGTGAGTTGTCAGAGGTCCTGTCTGAAGCCAGACATGGTTAACAAGCTAGTGTTCCTGGCAAAGAATCTGTAGAAGTTGTGCTGCCTGTAACTACCTCTGTTCTGTTAGTAGCAAATGCATTTTCTGCATACAGTTATGTGATCTTTTGAAGAATATAAATGTTGTTGCACTTCAAAGCACTTTCAATGTTCCACCAGCTGCTGCATTTGTTATTTATTGTTAAAGCAGAGCTGCAGTAAAAGGTTTGATTTGTAATTTATTTTTTGGTAATTTATGTTAATGTTGATGACTTGTTCGTAAAAATAAAACTATACTTTCCACATTTTTTTGTATTTTGATCTTTTTTTATTTTTCTGAGAAATGCTTGGTTTTCACCGAACACGTAGTCATATCGTATTGTATCGATATCGAGATATCTGGCATGAAAATCGAGATATGAAATTTTGTTAATATCGTTCAGCCCTAGCGCCCAGTCAAAATGACACCAAGAGCACAACAAAGACTCATCAATGAGGTAAAGAAACAACACTGAATGACCAAAAGATTTAAAAGGCATCATTGGAACTTGCTAACATTTCTGTTCATGAGTCTACAATGTTAAACACCACCACAAAGGACCATGCCTCTAGTGGTGTTCCAGCTGTAAAGCTGGTGAATTGAAGTAAGTCGCACTGAAAAAAGCGTCAGCTAAATGAATAAATGTAAATGTAAAAAGAACATGCACAAGAAGAACTGCATGCCTGAAGTTTGCAAAAGAGCCCATTGACACTACACAGCAGTATTGGCAAAATGTTTTGTGGACTGAAGTAACTAAGATTAAACTCTTTGGAAAAAACAAAAAAGCGTAGAATGGGCACAGTATCATCCTGAAAACATCATCCCAACTGTAAAATATGGTGGAGGAAACATGATGATTTGGGCCTGGCCAGCTTCAGTCATTGAGGGGAAGATGAATAAAGTATATCGAACAATTCTTCAGGATAATGTGAGGATACATCAGCAGAAACTGTAGAAGGTGGATGATGCAACAGGACACCCACCCAAAACACCGGAGTAAGTCCAAAACAGAATGGCTTCAGAAAAACTAAATCCTTCATAACGATGTGCAGGTCTGATCCACAGCTACAGGAAGTGCCTGTTTAAGGTTATTGCTGCCAAGGGCAGTTTACATTTAGTCATTTAGCTGACGCTTTTATACAAATCTACTTACATTAAGGTTCCATTCACCAGTGTTACAGCTGGAACACCACTGGAGGCAAGGGGGTTAGGAGTGTTCCGACAGTATGCACTGTGGGGAGAGCGGGAATCGAACCGCCTACCTTCCGGTTGAAGGACGGCCGCTCTACCACTGCGCCCTGTTATTAATTCTAAAGGTTCAGTTACTTTTTCCATGTTGAATGAGTGTGTCCAATAAAAACATAATTATTGTTAGACACATTATGTTTGTCACTATCCTTGACTTAGATTATCAGATCACATTTTAGGACAAATTTATTTAGAAAACCCTAAAATTCCAAAAGGATCACATACTTTTTCTTGCCACTGTATCCAATGCATATATACAGGGGAGATGTATAGGCTATAATTAAATACAGGCCTGTTAAATGTTTCTTTCGATTCTGCCGGTGTTTAAATCATAATGTCCAACTAAAGGGAGAGACATCCCTATTAGGCTATATACAATAGGCTACATTATTAGTCCCGAGCCTAATAATATAGTCTACTATTATTACTACTATTTACTAGTATTGTTAGGCTCGCTCATTATTCGTTTGTAAGACACTTGGGTGTATGGGTGATTACTGGTGAGAATAAGTGGCGTAGCAATTTCAACAGTTCCAATAGTAATAATACAAACCTGATTCCCAAAACGTTGGGACACTATACAAATTGTGAAAAAAAAACAGAATGCAATGATGTGGAAGTTTCAAATTTCAATATTTTATTCAGAATACAACATAGATGACATATCAAATGTTTAAACTGAGAAAATGTATCATTTTTTAGGGAAAAATAAGTTTATTTTAAATTTTATGGCATCAAAACATCTCAAGAAAAGTTGGAACAAGGCCATGTTTACCACTGTGTGTCATCCCCTCTTCTTTTTATAACTGTCTGCAAACGTCTGGGACTGAGGAGACAAGCTGCTCAAGTTTAGGAATAGGAATGTTGTCCCATTAGTGTCAAATACAGGCTTCTACAGTCGGGTCCATAAATATTGGGACATCGACACAATTCTTATCTTTTTGGCTCCATACACCAAACAAACAAGATGTGCTTTAACTGCAGACTTTTAGTTTTAATTTGAGGTATTTACATCTAAATCAGGTGAACGTGTAGGAATTACAACAGTTTGTATTTGTGCCTCCTACTTTTAAAAGGGTCCAAAAGTAATGGGACAACTGGCTACTCAGCTGTTCTATGGCCAGGTGTGTGTTATTCCTAGGGATGGGTACCGAAACCCGGTATTAAACTGGCCCCGGGGCTAAATTATGAAAGACCGTAGTATCAGTAAGATCTGACGCTATCGGTTCTGCTTTCGGTACTGGAGGGGAAAAATTAATGTGAGGGCGGAAACACAAGCAATCTGTCTAAGCACCTTTCAAAACGTGCATTATGTGCAGACAGAGAAATGCAAAGTTTTCGACTGCCAAGCTCGTCCCTGGTTGTTGTCCCATCTACGTCTGGTATGTATGCTAAAATCATTTTGAATCAACGTTGTTCACGTCATTTAAAATAAAAGTAAAATCTCCCTGGTTTGTAAACCTTATGTAGAAATTCTGTTGATTTCGTTTGGGAGAAATGAGAGAATGAAATCAACATATTTTCTACTCAAATAAAGAAAAATCAGTATGTAAATGTAAACATTTCTTCAAGTTAGTTTACTATATATATATATATATTTTTTTTTTTTTAAGCTGCAGCTACTATGAACCAACCAACTCCTCCTAACACCTCTGGTCCAAGACAAACCCAAAACCCCTTCACCCTGGCAGCTAGTGGGAGGATGCCTGAGGAGAGGGTGAACGACTGCCACTTAGCCAAAAAAAACACACACACAACACAAAGTACCAATAAGAATACCGTTAAAGTACCGGACCGTTAAGCAGTATCGGTAAGAGTAGTAATACCGTTAAAACCTTAACGATACCCATCCCTAGTTATTCCCTCAATCCCTTATTCCATATACAAGGAGCATATAAAAAGGTTTGAATGTTCATTTCAAGTGTGCTATTTACATTTGGAAACTCTCAATATGAGATCCAAAGAGCTGTCACTATCAGTGAAGCAGGCCATCATTAGGCTGAAAAAAACAAAACAAACCCATCAGAGAGAGAGCAAGAACTTTAGCAGTGGTGGACAGTAACGAAGTAAATGTAATTCGTTACTGTACTTAAGTAGTTTTTTCCAGTATCTGTACTTTACTAAGTATTTCCATTAAGGGATACTTTTTACTTTACTTCACTACATTTCAACGTCAAATATCTTACTTTTTACTCAAGTACATTTTGCAAAATTAGTCGTTCCTTGTGTTTCCGTTAAATATTTTTGTAGAAGAAGACCTCAAAGACGCGTCTCAGTGGGAGTGTCAGGACCGGCTCAATAGAAGCCTCATTCTCTACACGCGAGCTGATAAACATGAAAATAACAAATAAAAAATACACCTGTGATGAAGCTTTGGTATTAGTAATGGCTGACTCTGATTCTGAGGAGAACATCTACCTTTAGAGTCTTTTCAGCCGAGTGAAAGTGAGAATGAGCGAGAGTGCGTGCGTGTGTAACTTGGACAGTGGCGCCGCTGCTCGTGCCTTTTTCAGCGTCTCTCATAAAGCACACGCTGTTTTTCCCACATTTTACCAAACATCAGTGAAAGAAAGCGGGAGGAAACTAGTCGTGAAGGATGTTGGAAAGGGAAGCCGTGAGCGAGCACCTGCAGCTTTACCTTTAGCACCTGCAGCTTTACCTTTAGCACAGGTGTTAGAAGCCGGGTGTGTACTGCCGTGGCGCGATAGTGACAGGGAGTCTGGGAATAATGCGGCTTCTATTGACAGCTGTTTGGGACAAATACGTGTTGGACATCCTGACACTTTACCCAGTCGAGGAGGAGAGGCGATAGTCAGCGAGAATGCGCTAATCAAAGCAGCGATCGTAATAAAAGTGATGGCTGTGTGCTGTGCTTTATGAGAGGTCCACACTCTTAAAAACTACTAACTATGCCACATGGATGGATAAGAAAAGATAAAGCAACTGCAACCACACACATACAGTACATGTGTATATTTCTCATAACTATTTGCTTACGTTTTACTAGTTATGGTTTATTAGAAGTTGTAGTTATTCTTTATTTCAGAAAAGAAAAAAAACTATTCTAATATGTTCATTAGTGTGTAAGTACTGAAAAACATAACCGCCAATATATAATGTCATAGTATGCAAATTATATGCAAATTAGATGCTTAAAATTTATTTACTTAAATACTTTGGGTCATACCTGACATTTTTCTAGTTTAGAGTAGGACTCTATCTCTTATCATTTTCAAACCACAGCCTTTTGAAATTTGGATCTCAAAAATCTGTATTTTTTAAATAATTCCTGGCGCCTAAAGGGGGCAAGAGACTGACAAAAATTATAAGGGCATTATAGCCTAGTACTTGGATACTTAAGTACATTTGAAGGCAAATACTTTTGTACTTTTACTCAAGTGAAAGTTAAAAGGGAGTACTTTTACTTTTACTGAAGTAATATTTTACCTAGTGTATCTGTACTTTAACTCAAGTACTTGGTTTGTGTACTTCGTCCACCACTGAACTTTAGATGTGGCCAAATCAAATGTTTGGAACATCCTTAAAAAGAAAGAACGCACCGGTGAGCTCAGCAACACCAAATAACCTCGAAGACCCTGGAAAACAGCTGAATTGTTTCCCTGGTGAAGAAAACACCCTTCACAACAGTTGGTCAGATCAAGAACACTCTCCAGGAGGTAGGTGTATGTGTGTCAAAGTCAACACTCAAGAGAAGACTTCACCAGAGTGAATACAGAGGGTTCACCACAAGATGTAAACCATTGGTGAGCCTCAGAAACAGGAAGACCAGATTAAAGTTTGACAAACAACATCTAAAACAGCCTTCACAGTTCTGGAACAACATCCTATGGACCGATGAGACCAAGAACTTGTACCAGAGTGATGGGAAGAGAAGAGTCTGGAGAAGGAAAGGAACTGCTCATGATCCAAAGCATAGCACCTCATCAGTGAAGCATGTGGTGGTAGTGTCATGGTGTGGGCATGTATGTCTGCCAATGGAACTGGTTCTCTTGTATTTATTGATGATGTGACTGATGACAAAAGCAGCAGGATGAATTCTGAAGTGTTTCGGGCAATATTTACTGCTCATATTCAGTCAAATGCTTCAGAACTCATTGGACGGTGCTTCACAGTGCAGATGGAAAATGACCAGAAGCATACTGCGAAAGTAACCAAAGAGTTTTTAAGGGAAAGAAGTGGAATGTTATGCAATGGCCAAGTCAATCACCTGACCTGAATCTGATTGAAATGCAATTTCCTGAAGGGAAAATGTTCCAAGAACAAGCAAGAACTGAAGAC
This sequence comes from Perccottus glenii, assembly GCA_024416835.2. Taxonomy (NCBI): domain Eukaryota; kingdom Metazoa; phylum Chordata; class Actinopteri; order Gobiiformes; family Odontobutidae; genus Perccottus; species Perccottus glenii. The sequence goes on along the minus strand of CM044556.2, from coordinate 1,961,008 downwards.
AGTTGCAGTAGAGGCCTGGCAGAGCATCACCAGGGATGAAACCAAGCGTCTGGTGATGTCTATGCGTTCCAGAATTCAGGCTGTAATTGACTTGCAACCAAGTATTAAAAAGTGAAAATTTAATTTATTTAATTTCTGTCCCATTAAAAAGTGTGAGGCACAAATACAAACTGTTGTAATTCCTACACGTTCACCTGATTTAGATGTAAATACCCTCAAATTAAAGCTAAAAGTCTGCAGTTAAAGCACATCTTGTTTGTTTAATTTCAAATTCATTCTGGTGGTGTATAGAGCCAAAACTAGAATTAGAATTCAATTAGAATTGTGTCGATGTCCCAATATTTATGGAACTGACTGTATGCCTTTTTTTTTTACCTATAGAGTTTTAGTTGGCAACAGCAAATGGGACAATGGATTGTGTTCACGGACAATGTTTTCTGGAAGTATTCCTGAGCCCATGATGTGATTTCTATTACAGTAGCATTCCTGTATGTGATGCAGTGTCGTCTGGGGCTCAATTCCCGCTCTCCCCACAGTTCATACTGTCTTCGTGTCCTTGGGCAAGACACTTAACTCCCCCTTGCCTCCAGTGGTGTTCCAACTGTAACACTGGTGAATGGAAGCTTCATGTAAGTTGCTTTGGATAAAAGCGTAGAAATGTGAATGTAAATGTCTAAGGTCCTGAGATCACGGGGATCCAGTCTGGTTTTCTGGCCTTGACCCTTACGCACAGAGATTGTTCCAGATTCTCTGAATCTTTGAATGATTATATGCAGTGTAGATGATAATAACTCTTTGCAATTTATCTCTGAGAAACTCCTTTCTGATATTGCTCCACTATTTTTCACTGCTGCATTGGGAGAATGCCCATCTTGACTTGTGAGACACTGCCACTCTGAGAGGCTCTTTTTTATAAAAAAGCATGTTGCCAATTGACCAAATAAGTTACAAATTGTTCCTCCAGCTGTTCCTTTTATGTACATTTAACTTTTCTGGCCTGTTATTGCCTGTCCAAACTTTTTTGGAATGCGTAGCTCTCATGAACTCCAAAATGAGCCAATAAATTACATTTCAAAATGTCTCACTTTCAACATTTGATATGTCATCTATGTTGTATTCTGAATAAAATATTAAATTTGAAGTCTTCCACATCATTGCATTCTGTTTTTATTCACAATTTGTACAGTGTCCCAACTTTTTTTTTGAATCGGGTTTGTAATTGCAATGCATGGCAGGCTCGGGACTAATAATACAAGAAAAAACAATATAGCTGTTTTTCTACAAACCATACATTTTCGGAAAGTTCTTGCCATTCCCCATGTGTCTGTGGGGTCCATAGTCTTTGAAGAGCATGTCATGTTCATTTTAGTTTATATCTAAGCAATTAGAAGTATGCCGGTTCCTATATATGCCCGGTTAGTCCACGTGGCCACAAACATGCAGGCTGCTTTGAATGACTTGCTCATCATTCATTTAAACCTGCACATTGGAATGCCAAACAAATTGTTTTTTGGAAACGTACCAGATTTGGCACATATGTCTAACCGGTCACACTGATCAAAAAATTATCTTGGACCAACCCTATTTTAAACGGTGTTGCCGTGGTGATGACCAAATTTAGTTTGTCAGAAATGGACAAACCTTTGCATACACATTCCTCATGTCACTCTATCTTTGCTCGTGTAGTTGTGGCAACACCACAAAATTTGTGCAAATGAATGGAAAAAGGTAGAAAACATTGGACAAAATATTATATTTTTGGGGCGGAATTTTATAAAATTTTGCACAAATGTCCAGGAACCTACAACAAACCAAAAAGCCAATTGGACCCATGCCCTAACTTCATTTGTGTTTCCGTGACAAATCTACATTTACATTTATTCATTTTAGCTGACGCTTTTATCCAAAGCGATTTACATTGTTCTGATGTAATTACCAGTGTTACAGTCACTGGAGGCAAGGTGGGTTAAGTGTCTTGCCCAAGGACACAACGACAGCATGAACTGTGGGGAGAGCAGGAATCGAACCGCCTACCTTCCAGTTGAAGGACGACCGCTCTACCACTGAGCTACTGTGGGTAGAAAATTTTTGGGCACAAATTTTTACAAATTTTGTCTAAAAGTTTAAGCATTTCTTTTTTTTACACGTGCCTGAACATCTAATTTTAAAAAGTTGGACTTGTAAAAATTTCTCATACCTATTTTTCAAGAAAAAAAAGGTTAACAACAATTGAAAGACATTGCCCATTGGACCATCCAAAAATTGAGTTTGTCCGAATTTTACAAAAATAGTTGCTTTTTTTATGACAAACAAGAAAACTCAACTAATTTCAGCTTCAAGGCAATAGACTTGAAAATAGGCACCAGCACGTAAATACATGGATATCCATTATAAGCCCAATTGACATAAACACAGTTTAACCTCGGCACCAACACAGGGTCGCGACGGCGAGGGACAATCACTGCCGCTTGCGGCTTTAAGTCTTATTCTTACTGCACTCCGTCGGTCTCAGATGGAGCCTCTGTCTCAGAACCATGTCTGCTGCTGTGGAGATTGTCTGGGGGCACACAGCGCCGCCTGGTCCCGGTCCACGCGGCTCTAGAGGCCTCCGTGTCGGGGCGTGGATGCAGTCTGCAGTCGCATCATGTTGCTGTGAGCTAGCACCTGCCGTGACAGGCCTTTGTTTGTCTGCTCTGTCTGAAAAACGCTCCCGTCATCACCGTGCTCTTCACCAAACATAACACCGAGCTGCGACAGAAAATCACCGCAGTGCACCCCGGCCCCCGGCCCGAATCCATCCCCGTTCTGTCCGCGGCTCCAGCTGCAGCTCTCCTGCTCACAGCCGCCGCACAGTGCACACTCACCAGCTCTGAGCTCCGGCGGCCACTGCAGGCTGTGCTTCGCTCCGACGCCAGACGCCGTCCTCCATCTTTCTTCGGCAGCTGCTCTACGCCCTGTGTGCGTGCGTGCATACGTCCATGTGTGCACGTGCATGTACCAGTCCAGTTTCGTCACAGACAGCGTCCGCCGCGGAGATCACAGGACTGTAATTATAACCGTCAGCTCAGCAATCCCCAAACTCACACGGCCAGTTAACATTGAATTCACTGAACCCCAATGTTATCAATGAAAAAGAGGGACATGTTAATCATTTGATACAGGCCTTTGAGTTTCTAGATGAACAAAATACTTATAGCCTCAGTGGCCCTTTCTGCTCCAATCCGGATTTATCTGGGAGCTTTGAAGTGGCTTGAGCCACCTGTCATATGTGTTTGCCGTATTCTTTTCCTCCGTGAGCTGCTATTGGCTGGAGCTGCACGTTGACTATGCTCCTCCCATGTGTTTACATTAAGTCGAGACAAAAAAGACAAAAACAAGAGGGCTGTTCCATAAAAATAGCTCACCCAATAAGCTAAGGTTTATTTGAATAAGTCTGGCAAATTTTGTTGCCATTTCTGTTAAAACAGGCTCATCCTGAGTCACACTCAGTCACTGGAAATTTATGCAAGCAGCTTGGGCCCTGAGGCCTGTTGCTAGAATCTGGTTTAGGTTTTGAACCAGGTAAGTTCAGGTTTAGTTTGAGCAAACTCTCATTTTTCCGTCTAACCTGGCTAACCTGGATATGTCTGTCCTACCCAGCTAGACAAAGTCTAACAATCCCAGTCAAGAGAAGTGTTATGATCAGTAGCTTTTATGGCGTTGACCACAAGGGTGCACTGTTAGCACAAGGTTGGGTGTAGGATTGCAATAGAATAAGTAAGACCACTTGTACCATAGACATATACATAGACATAATATACGTAGACGCCTCATAGACTGACGCTGCCTATTGGAGCGGACGTATCAGCGCGGCGCCATCTTGGATGGGTCTCCAATGCTCCGCCCCCCGCATTTATTTCTACTGAGGAAGGTGTATTCCTCAACTACAATGATCATAACTCCCCGAGTTTTTACCGGATTTTCACACGGTTTGGTTTGTTACAAACGGCAGAGACTTAGTTATGATACAGGACGCTGTCACACATTGAAAAATTCTGCTTTCATGTAGAAATACTTTGTATAACGAGGTTTAACTAAGACATATGGTAGACTATGGCATATTGATAAATGTATAAATGAATGCATTTTATATTTTAATAAAGAAACAAGTTTGATTGTTCATTTGAATTTATTTCTCTCTCACACACACACACACACACACACTCACACACACACACACACACACACACACACATTAAAAAGTGTAATAAAAAAACATGTACTACACCGTTGCAATGTATGTGGATGTGGCAGGGGAAGATGCAGAGAATCCCTCAGGTAACTGTAGGCTTTCGGACCATGGAGGTGCAGTGTGAGGGCAAACTCTCTCTGGTCTTTGGTGTATTCATGGCCCGCTTTGAAAAGAGGTCTACCTGAAGATCTGAAATTCAGTTAAACTAGTTAGACAGACTAGTTAGAAAGTTCCCTTGAAATAATACCTTTTGTAAACTCGGACAAAGAGTGTAAACAATATACAATTCAAGGTGGTATTATCAATTTATTTTTACCAGAATGGAAGCCAAGCCTTTCATTCAACTCCTCATTTATAAGGTTCTTTTCCTTCAGATCTTCCAGAAGACTCTTTACAGTTTTCTTTGCTCTCCGTTCTCGGGTCTTTGCTTCTCCCGCTCTAGACTCTCCACTCTAGCCAAAGCTTCACTGAGTCTGGCCTTTAGACGAGTAGGAGAATTGGGCAATGCATAGGAGTGGTCCTAGTAGAAAGAAGGATGAAAATATTTTCAGTGATGTTCATATCATACCACTCACAGTTGTTTGGTGCATATGTGCAGGCACACATTCTTAATTTCTTACCCGTAATATCACTGCCAGCATCATGAGTATGGGAAAGAGAGAAAGGGTGCGTATGAGAGAATGTGAGTGAAAGAAGGTGTGTATTTGTTCACGTGTGTATTTATTTATTTATAACATATACTCATTCACATATAAGTGTATGAGTATTTCTGAAAAGAGTTGCAGAAAGCAAGGGAGATATTTTGATATGACCACAGCCATGATGCTCACAGCTGTATGGGACATATTAAATAGCCTACAAATACTCACATCATTGGGCTGAGGTTCACTTTCAGGAAAATGCTGAGAAAGGTCCACTGGTAGGCTCTCTTCAGCTTTCCTTGAAGTTTGTGTATTCCTTGTCACTACAGGCTAAAATATAATAAACATAATACTTAAAAACAACTTCATTAAAACACTTGAAATGGTTTTAGTATCCCACAGTGTATTTTAATACACAATACATCACTAATACATGCAGAAATATCTAACGGTTTTACCGTTTTTGTTTTACATATGAATCATAGACATCTCTGTTAGCATGTAGAGTAAAATACACCTACTCTTTGGAGATGACATGGGAAGTTGAAGACAGATGGGGTCGCACCATCTCTAAGCCTGACAATCTGACCTGTCCTGTCAAAATCATCAGGCTTGAAGTGTTCACTGCAGAGCTTTGTCAACTCAGTCACAACAAAACCCTCCCGTCTTATAGCAACTTCCCATTGCCTCCTCAAGCCTGTATCACTGGGAAACCTTCAAAGTGTGAAGAGAAAAAAAAAATCAGCAAGAGATTATGAGAGAGAGTAAGTTGCGTTACCAGTTCCTGCTGAACGTTACACGTAAGTAAACGGTAAATGGTAAAATAACCTAAATTATTGTTCAATCTTACTTGTGAAATGTAATCCCATGCGAGCTGGTATCAATACTGCGTCGGTTATTGCAACCGTAAGCTGCACAAAATACGGGCATAATTGCTCGCTTTCCATTGACTCCGATTGACTCTGGTGCTAGCGTTGAGTGGAGAGACCCACCCAATATGGCGGCGACGCTGGATCACGCTCCAGCACGTCATGAGGCGTCTATGTATATTATGTCTATGGACATATATAGGTAGACGCCCCATCGAACGCTACTGCCTATTGGCACGAACGAGCCGTGGAGCCGCCATCTTGGACCGGTCGTCAGCCCCACTCAGTGTAACTTGTTTGCCAGGTGCAATGAGCTGTCAGCGCAGCCACCTGCTGTAATAAAAATTGAGAAGAAGCTTTTCAGTGTGTTTGCATTAATAATTTCCAAAAAATAAATTCGGACAACATTAAGCCTACCTTTGTATTGTATGTGGATGTGGGAGGGGAAAATGTCGAGTCTCTCTGAGGTATTTGTATGCCTTTAGACCATGTAGATGCAGCGTGAGCGCAAACTCTCTGTAGTCCTTTGTGTATTCAGGGCCTTGCTTTGCCATGAGGTCTAACTGAAGATCTGAAATGTTATGATTTAAAATGAATAAGTCCCCTTCAGATAATAAATAAAGAGTTTAATAAGAGTAAGAATAACATATACATGAATTTCAAAGTGTTAATTTTGTCTTACCAGAGTAGAATTCAAGCTTCTCTTTGAGCTCTTCATTAATGAGGTTCTTTTCCTCAAATCCCCAAAAGACTCTTTACGTTTTTGCCCTCTTTTCTCTGGCCATGGAATTCTTCTTCTCTCACTCTAGATGTTCCACTCTTGCCAAGGCTTCAGTGAGTTTGGTCTTAAGAGCGGTAGCAGAAGCAGGCTAGGCATAGCCATGATCCTAATAGAAAGAGGGATGAACATGGTTTGAGTAATGTTTCACTTCAAAAACATTATTTTGACACCACTAGTTTAATGCCCACATTATTTCTTATAGTCATCACATGTCAAAGCCACTACCAGCACTGTGTGTGTGTGCGTACCAGTAATGCATGTTCAATGTGTCTTAAATTGTGTTTGTATGGGTTTATTTGTGAGCGTGTTTAATATGAGTGGAAGCAAAACAGTGAGATTTGAATATGTCCAGAGAACATTATGATATGATGTTTAAAGTAGAAATATTCACATCATTAGGCTGAGGTTGTGGGCTTGAGGTTGCCGTTTCCTGGAAATCCTGAGAGTCCATGGACAGGCTTTCTTCAGCTCTTCTGGAGGTAGAAGTAGCCCTGCCCTTTTCCAACTAAAATGATGAAGCATAATATATAATACAATACATATAAAGGTATAAGCATCTTACCCTGCCATGTGATTGATAATTTACATTTATGAATGCTAATAGTTTTATGAGGATACACCTACTCTTTGGAGGTGAACCGGAAAGCTGAAGACGGATGGAATAACACCATCTTGGAGTCGGACAATCTGACCTGTCCTATCAAAATCATCATTCTTAAAATGATGAGAGCAAAGTACTGTTGTATCACTTGCATGAAATCCTTCTCTCCTCAAAGCCACTTCCCACTTCTTCCTCACATCTTTGTCCTTATAGGCACTTAACGTTACCTAACGATAAAAGAAAGTTTTGTGCATCTAACAAGTGCTTTCGAACTTTTTTCCTATCTGAATAGTAAGTTATGTGGAAAACACTTGAGTTGAGGGAGGAGATACATAGTCTAGCTAACGTTAGCTAGCTACGATTTCAGTACAGTACTATCAAAGATCCTTGCTCCTTCTCAATTCTGTGGATTTAAGGACAAAATACAACCCAAAGTACAATAGTAATGTTAAATCTTACTTGTGAAAAGTAATCCCCCGAGCCCTATTTGCGATGGTCTGCCGATTAGAACATAAAATGCTGCACAGTGCTCTGGCATCTTAACTGCTGCTATTCAACGAAACTATGAGTACGACCGGTTCAAGATGGCGGCCAGAATCTCGCACAGCGCCAATAGGGCGTCTATGTATTTATATGTCTATGACTTGTACAACCCATAGATTGTAAATAAACATGGATGTAATCTGCCCATTGGTCCCCTATTCACCAATATTGTCATTACGAATGGGCAATAAAATGGCAGTTACATCTGGGCTTTTCGACTTTTACTCCATAGTAAAACAATAATTTTTAGATAGCATAAACAGACATATTAATCAAAAATTCACCCCCAGAGTTGTCACGTAGCTCTAATGACCGGAGCCACCTTTTGTACCAGGCTGTAAACATGAGTTTTATAGAATTGGGTTTCTCTTAATATTTCCACTTTTGGAGCCTGCCCTCTGTATGAACAACAACATTAAAAAGTTCAACTATTTAAAAGAAGCTTCTTTCTTCACACAAACACATGGTACCAGGAGTAAACTGAGTGAGCTGAGCAAACACCGAAGAACCCGACATGGATTTGAAACCGCCAGAACACTTGAAATTGACGGGTAATGTCAACAAAAATTGGCGTGCCTTCAAGCAACAGTTTAACTTGTATGAATTGACGGTAGAAGGCGTGTACATACCAAGCCCACTTCCGGGTTGGAAGCCTATTAGGAAGTAAGGGTAGGCTCCATCAAGCCTGACCCCCATTGACATCCATTAAAAAATCGGTGCCAATTACGAAGTGACTATTTTTGTCACAGTCATCATTCATTCTAACTATGCCGTCTTTGTTTGAACACATTCTTATTATTCCCGTATTCATTATTTTTATATTGATATTTGTCACATAACTCAAGATATTAGGATAAATAACTGACCTATCAGCTGCCTCCATTCTACTATGTCGACTCCATTTGTTGTTTTTTTTATGGACAGAAAAGAGACTCGCGGAGGCCTAACGATTTTAAATCAGTGAAATTTAAGCTTTTTGCGACACCCAAATATTGTTTTTGGTTAGTCTATGTTTTCCGAAGCTTTTTAGCCAGTATGTCTTTGTTTTTTGTTAATTAGTTTGCAGAGGTGTAAAGTACTTGAGTAAATGTACTTCGTTACTGTACTTAAGTATTTTTTGGGCTACTTTGTACTTGTACTGAGTATCAAAAATATATGTCAACTACATTTTTGGTTGAATACTTGTACTCTTTACTCCACTACATTTGAACTGACACTTGGTGTTACTCGCTTCCAAGCGTATTTCTTGGGTGTAAGAGACGATACCGCCATCTGCAGGCTATTGAAGGTACTGAATACTTTTTGCCTACATGTGTTACTCCGTTGTGAATTCGCAGCCTGCCGAAATCCAGGTGTTTCACAAAAATGATCGATGGCTGCAGCCACTGATGAAGCCGAAGCCAGCTCTTCATGCAGTTTGTTTTGTTTTGTTTGTCCATTTTACTTAAAATACCTTTTTTGAAAATGTTTTACTTTACCTTTTTTGAAAATGTTTTACTTTACCTTTTTTTGAGCGCTTGAGTTTGACTTGGACAGACTTGTTTAATCTGTGTTTTTGTTGCCGTGTCGAAATATTGAGGTGTTCAATTTCTTTTCTATATTAGGAGTCAAACCTCAAAAATAAACTTTCTTATTTTTCACTGACCAACAATATCTCTTTGTGTTGAGGACTAGTGCCTCTTTGAGCCAACATTCAGTACGAGTAAAATACTTAAGTACTTTTAAAATGGGATACTTTAAGACTTTTACTCAAGTCGTATTTAAATTGGTGACTTGTAACTTGTAGTGGAGTAATTTTTACAGTAAGGTATCTGTACTTTTACTCAAGTATGGCTTTCAGGTACTCTTTACACCTCTCTTAGTTTGTTAGTTGCTTCTGTTCATGAATGAAGATCGCTTGCTGTTAGCTAAAAGCTAACGCTAGTTGTGTTTGGTTTAATTCAGCTTTAAATCACTTTTTCATCGTCCAACTGCACTAAATGAACCACACTCACCAACCAACCAGTTTCTAGGTGAGTACAGTTTTGCATGTGTTAAAATACTGTTCAGAATATATACAGTTGGCTAAACTATTGAGCTTTTGTTAGCTGGCCCGAAGGTGGCTGCTAAAGGCCTAAGTTACTGCTCCACCGTTTTAACAATAGTTTAATATAATAAACTGGACCAAACTTGGTTAATAATATGAAGATACAATCATATCTAACCTTATAGTTTAGTCTTATAGTTTGTTTTTTTTTTGTTTGTTTTTAATAGTAAGATAAGAATAAATGTCTCTGACTGAATAATTACTGTGTAGTTTGCAAACCCAGTAAAGACCATAATATAATCATAATAATAAAAGCAAAAATTAGAAGTGGGCTTAAAGTACTCTTTTACAAAGATCTGGGTTGTTGTTTTGGTAAATACATTTGAAACATGGTTATTTAATGAAAATAGATCTTGTTCTCGCTCCACAGATTTCCTAAAGGTGATGCTGTCAGGCTGAGGCTGATCAGAAGAAAGGCTCTTGGTTGTGCTGTGAGCACTTTGAAGAGGATATTCAGACAAAGGTGTGTGTTACATTACATTAAACATTACACCTGCAATGCCCACTAACCTCTGAGACTTTTTACTCTAGAAAACACTTTCCTTACTCTGCAGTCATACATCCTTTAAACATTACTGTAGCTAAAGTGCATGTGTTAGTTTTATATTTGTACATCTGTCATCTGTAAATCATGACAACAGTAGACAGGTAAATGTTTATGTCAGGTTTTCAACATGACAGACATTACCTCTAACCCAGTACAGTTCACATTTACTAAAGTATTATATTTAGGCAAATGTAAGTTCAAATCAAAGTCCACTATTTTCTAAAAACAGTCCTTACAAACACAGTAACATACAGTGAGATGGTGAATAAAAGACCAAGATTAATGTTGTCATTTGTTCTGTGATTAACAGTAAATCTCATGAACAGAGGTGATTCACCTAAAATTCTGAAACTTTTAAAGTATTTGGTATTTATGTTCAGGACTGAAGTGAATTAAGAGATTTATGGAAGAAAAAGTAGAAAGAAATATTAACATAAACTATTTTTATGATGTTTTGGAAGAGGACATTTTTGTCCCCAAATGGTAACAGTGTAACTTTTTTTTTTAAATCTGACATTACAAAAAAAATTAAATCCATCAAAATCAATGTTATTGCCAATCAATCGCACATCCAAGACTCTAATAATTCCCCCAAGAAAATTTCACTTTGCATTCAAATTATTAAAAATATTGCAATTTTATGGTGATTTTTTAACAATATTTTGGGATGCCATCATATACACTGGCATATAAAGGGTAAAAAGTTTGAAAATATTAAAATATTTGACATTTATGATCAGGACTGAGGTGGATTAAGAGATTTATGCAAAAAAAGTAGAAAAAAATATTAACATATACTATTTTTATGATGTTTTGGAAGAGGACATTTTTGTCCCCAAATGGTAAGAGTGTAAATTTTTTTTTTAACTTGACATTACAAAAAAAAAAAAAAATCAATCAAAATCAATGTTATTGCCAATCAATGGCACATCCAAGACTCTAATAATCCCCCCAAGAAAATTTCACTTTGCATTCAGATTATTAAAAATATTGCTATTTTTTTGTAATTTTTTTACAATATTTTGGGATGCTATCATATACACTGGCATATAAAGGTTTAAAATTTTGAAAATATTCAAATATTTGACATTTATGATCATGACTGATGTGGATTAAGAGATTTATGCAAAAAAAGGTAGAAAAAAATATTAACATATACTATTTTTATGACGTTTTGAAAGAGGACATTTTTGTCCCCAAATGGTAAGAGTGTAACAATTTAGGTTACAGAGTGCTAAAAAAGAGTAATATTGGATTTGTGTTTAAAATTTCAAAATGTGTCATAAAATACACACCTTTACCAAATATCATAGAAAAATACAAAACAACCTCTAAGTTATCAAAAAAATAAAAGTTGAAAAGGACACTTTTGTCCTCATCAGGGCACAAGGGTTAATAATATAGCATGAAGATAGCGCTTTTGCTAGAAGGGCCACAGGCCATTGAAGTGTACAATATGTTTGTGTTTGAGACGGCTGAAGATGGCGAGAAGCTTGATGTTGTACTAGCTAATTTTGAAGCTCTGCACTCTGAAGAAAAACGAGACATATGAAAGATACATAGTTAGGTCTCATGTGCAGCTTCATAATTCGATAGTTTTCTGACTGTACTGCGTGTGAAGGCTCAGTACTGCGGCTTTGGGACATTGAAAGTCAGGGATCAAATTGTTTTTGACGTTGAAGACAGAAAGTTAAGAGAAAGACTTCTTCGCGAAACGGATTTGAGGCTGGAGGCAGCCATTAAGATATGCCATGCAAACGAGCTGTCACAAAAGCAAATAAAAACATTCACTGAGATGTCCACCACATCACCTATGAGCGACGGAGCGGCAGTCGGCGTGGTGTTGTTTCAGAGAGGACCCTGCCAGCACACCGGACCGACGACGCCACGTTCTTCTGCAAGCGCTGCGTGACACAGCACAAACCAATGTCCAACATTTGGTAAAGTATGCTCCAAATGCCATGGGAGAAATCATTTTGCCAAACAGTGTTTCTCCAAAAGAAAATATATGAAAGAAAGGCGGAAATGTTAATGTTGTAGACGACAGTCCTGACACAGATTTAAGTGATTTAATGTTCTTTGTAGGCCTTGTGCAGGGGTGCACGTGGCAGAGTGGTTAGCACTCCTGCCTCACAGCAAGAAGGTCGTGAGTTCAAAACCCGGCCGTTCTCAAACATTCTCAGCCGACTCCTGCCTTAGGCAGGAGTCCTCCACGTGTTACCGTGGGTTTTCTCCGGGTACTCCAGCTTCCTCCCACCGTCCAAAGACATGCATGTACAGGTTAATTGGCAACTCTAAAGTGTCCCGAGTGAATGGTTGTCTGTCACTGTCTATGTCTAAAAATGTTAGCCCTGCGACTAACTGGCCACTGTCCAGGGTGTACCCCGCCTCAGGCCCACAGCTGCTGGGATAGGCTCCAGTCACCCGCGACCCCTAACGGGACTAAGCGGTAGAAAATGAATGAATGAATGTAGGCCTTGTGAACTGGGAAAGTTTACAAAGTTGTGAAAGTAACCAAGAAAAGGTTAACAGTGTGGATAGCAACAAATGGACAGCGTGTTTAGGCACTTGCAGACTGAATGTAACTGTAAAAGGTCAAATGCACCATGTAAACCTTTCTGTTGTGAATAAAAAATGTGACCACATGTACCTTCAATACACCATATGGGAGGTATTGTTTTCTTAGACTTCCATTTGGAATAAAGTCCACACCAGAAATATTCCACAGAGCAATGGAACAAATCATTGAATGCTTAGAGGCAGTTTAAGTTTACATAGATGACATCATTGTATGGGGCTTAACACTCCAGGAGCACAACCAAAGTCTGCACAAAGTGACAAAACGCATTCAAAAGTATGGCTTAAAACACACAGAGCCAAGTGTGAATTTGCAGTGCAGGAGATTCTTTTCCTTGGAGACAAACTCACAGCTAAAGGTGTGAAACCTGAGGACAAAAAAAAAGCAATGCCAAGACCAAAAGACAAGACAGGTGTTTTGCGCATTACGGGAATGGTCACCTTCACAGGTAAATTTATTCCCAATCTCACAGCAAAAACGGCCTGCATCCGTGAGCTTTTGCACAATGACTGTGACTTTAAGTGGTCCACCAGACATGAGCTAAAACAAACTCTTACCACTGCACCAGTCTTATCCTACTATGACCACACCAAAAAGCTCAAAGTATTAACTGACGCATCCAAAAATGGTATTGGAGCGGTACTTCTGCAAGCCAAGGAACAGCACTGGAAACCAGTAGCCTACGAATTGTGGGGCGGCAGTAGCTCAGTGGGTAGAGTGGTCGTCTTTCAACCGGAAGGTAGGCGGTTCGATTCCCACTCTCTTAAGACACTTAACCCACCTTGCCTCCAGTGACTGTAACACTGGTAATTACATTAGAACAATGTAAGTCGCTTTGGATAAAAGCGTCAGCTAAATGTAAATGTAAATGTAAATGTAAATTGTGGGCCAAGACAAAAACTGAGTGCAAGTACGCTCATACTGAAAAAGAGTGTTTGGGTCTGGCCTATGGATTGGAGCGGTTCCACAGTTATGTGTTCGGATTACCATCTATTACTGTGGAAACAGATCACCGCCCACTAGTCTCTATCATTAAAAAGAATCTAAACAAAATGTCACCAAGAATCCAACGTCTAATGATGAAAATTCAAAGATATGATTTTAAACTGATCTATACGCCTGGAAAACACTTGATACTTGCAGACGCCTTGTCCAGAGCGCCTGAGTACCACAGATGAGGACATTGAAAGTCACATTAACTTTGTATCTGGTGCACTGCCTGTATCGGACTCAAAGTTACGACAAATAGCTAAAATGACCTCACAAAACACTGAACTGTCATTCAGAACATGGAAGAGGGATGGCCAGCTGGTTCATGTCCGAGGAGAACTCAGCTTTGTAGATGGACTGTTACTACAGAAAGGAAGAAGTAAAGTAAACAGAGCAAAGAGCCAATGGTGATAACTGAACATCACCCTGGCCAGAAGTAGGCATGGACTTGTTTCACCTCAAAGGCAAAGATTATCTGGTAGTAATGGACTATTTCCTGAAATGGCACTACTCACAAATACTGTATGTCATCAGCATGCGTGATCACTCACACAAAGTCTATATTTGCAAGGCATGGCATCCCACGGCTCATGTTTCAAGAGCAGGGAATGGCAAAAGTTTACAAAGCAGTACAAGTTCCGCCATGTCACCTTAAGTCAAGTTATGCACAGTCAAATGGGCAAGCTGAGAAAGGTGTCCATATCCTTAAGCAACTACTCAAGAAAGCAGCAGACAGTAGCTCTGATCCTTACCTGGCACTTCTCAGTTACTGTGCATCTCCACTTGAGTGCGGAATGTCACCTGCAGAACTACTGATGAACAGAAAGCTGCGCACAATTATTAGTACTCATCTCTTTCCACTGGGTCCTTCCCCACAGAATTTCAAAGAGGCCCGCATCACACCACTACTGAAGAAACCCACTCTTAATCCTACTCTGCTAGAAAACTACACACCGGTTTCCCTCCTTCCCTTCATTGCCAAAGCTCTGGAGCGAGTTGTGTTTACTCAGCTCTCATCCTTTCTCACACGGAACAACCTCCTGGACCTGAACCAGTCTGGGTTCAAGAGCGGACATTCCACCGAAACTGCCCTGCTCTCAGTCATCGAAGCTTTGAGACTGGCAAAAGCAACATCCAAGTCATCTGTACTCATCTTACTGGATCTGTCTGCTGCTTTTGACACTGTTAATCATCACATCCTCCTGTCTTCTCTCAGGGCAATGGGTGTCTCTGGAATGGCGTTGCAATGGTTCAAGTCTTACCTCTCGGATAGGTCAGAGTATCCTGGAGAAACGAGGTCTCTGAGTCCCAACATCTAAATACAGGGGTGCCACAGGGCTCAGTGCTTGGACCGCTACTCTTTTCCATATACATGACATCCCTTGGCTCTGTCATCCAGAAGCATGGCTTTTCCTATCACTGCTGCAGATGACACTCAACTCCACCTGTCATTTCAACCTGACGATCCGATGGTCTCTGCTCGCGTCTCGGCATGTCTGAGTGACATCTCACTTTGGAAGAAGGACCATCACCTGCAGCTGAACCTTGCAAAAACAGAACTGCTTGTGATTCCGGCCAATCCAAAGACCCACCACAACCTCTCCATTCAACTAGGCCCATCAACCATTACACCGTCCAGCACTGCCAGAAATCTGGGAGTGGTAATTGATGATCAGCTAAACTTCACAAGTCATGTCGCCAGCACCACCCGGTCCTGTAGATTCATCCTCTACAACATTAGAAAAATTAGACCTTTCCTATCAGAGCACCCTACGCAAATTCTAGTCCAGGCTCTTGTCTTGTCCAAACTGGACTATTGCAATGCTCTACTGGCTGGACTCCTGCTGCACAACCAAACCTCTGCAGCTGATCCAGAATGCAGCGGCAAGAGTGGTCTTTAATGAACCGAAGAGAGCGCACGTAACTCCTCTATTCATTAGGTTACACTGGCTCCCGGTTGACACCCGCATCAAGTTCAAAGCTATGCTCTTGGCCTACAAGACCACCACTGGTTCTGCACCCTCATATCTTCACTCACTAATACAGACCTACGTTCCTACCAGATCCCTGCGCTCTGCAAATGAACAACGTCTGGTGGTACCGTCCCAAAAAGGTAAAAAATCACTCTCACGTACCTTCTCTGGCTCTGTTCCACATTGGTGGAATGATCTACTGCTGCTACAAGATCAGCAGATTCTGTAGCCATCTTTAAAAAACACCTGAAAACACATCTCTTCTGTCAACACCTGACTGACAAACACTGAGTTCTACTTCCTTTCTATCGATTCCTTTCTTTAAAAAAATAAAATTCTCTTATCCTTAGCTTTGTAAACTGCGCTGGGTTTAAACTGACTAGTTTTTGTGCACTTATGCTTTTTGTACCTTGTGTTGTTAAAATTGCTTCCATTGTTATCCTCACTTGTAAGTCGCTTTGGATATAAGCATCTGCTAAATGACTAAATGTAAATGTAAATGTAAATGTAGTACACAAAAGAAACATGTCAAACATGAGAACAAAAGCAAAGAGAAAAATAAACAACAGATGTTTTATGACGCTTTAGCCAAGCTACTCTCTTCTCTGGCGCACAAGACCCAGTCAGGATCGAGGATGCCGATGGCTGGAACACAAAAAAAACTGTGTTACAGTAAGTAGCTCCACAATCATTCACAGTGAGAATGAAGGATAGACATGCGCTCAGGTGAAATTGCTGCAGTCTCTTAAAGACTTGATATGGCTCACTCAGAAACACCTGCCACGCCTCCTATAGACTGCAACACAAACACCACACAAGACATACAAGTGCCAAGAAGGTCTGGACGTGAAAAAGAAGAAACCTGATAAACTAAACTTGTAGAGGAATAATATTTGTATTGAGGTATTTTATTTAAGCATGGTTGGCTCCAAGCATTTTTGTTAGTTTTATCACCAGTTATTTGGTAAGCTATTCTAAAAAAAACTTTTATTTAGCAGCAAACTGTTTATGACAGTACATTGTTCATCTTCAAAGAGAGGGGGGATGTTATGATCAGTAGCTATTATGGCATCGGCCACAAGGGCGCACTGTTAGCACAATGTTGGGCTTATGATTGTAATAGAATAAGTAAGACCACTTGTACAACATGTGAGAGCTGTATAAACAATGACATTGTTCTTCACAAGAACATGAACACAACAGATAAGTATTATGGGTTATCAACTCGTTCACTGCAGTGAGTGACAGCGCATTCATGTGAAACAGGTATATATGCAGCATAAAACATACACTATATCAGCATATATACAAATAAACCTAAAGTCTAACAACAACAGAAGAGTGGAGTACGTTTTAAATGCTGCATTAAAATAAATATCACAGAGTCTATTAATCTGTTGATTCATAAGTCATAAGTGACTATAAAACTCATTGTGAGCACAGTGTCATTCATGTATTTATACATTTGAGTTAGCGCTTAACATACCCCAATTTTAGTGTTTGTTAATGTTTTCATAGTGGTGGTTAATTTTGTAGTGTGTACTGACTTTTCCCTGTAACTTGTGGTTGTACTGCTGTGTGTGTGTGTGTGTGTGTGTGTGTGTGTGTGTGTGTGTGTGTGTGTGTGTGTGTGTGTGTGTGTGTGTGTGTGTGTGTGTGTGTGTGTGTTAGCATTTATCATTGTGAGTTGTGAACAGTTGGCTTGACTTAGCTGTACGTACACTAGCTTAGCTAAGTTTTTCTGTGTTGTTGTTGCTTGTGGCAATGGTTTGCCATTCTTGTTCGGTATTAGTAGACAGAATGTCTCTATTAGAGAGACGTGTTTGTGAGTTAGAGCAGCTAGATCAGCATAGACTGGGTTTGGTTACTTTAGATGTGTCAGGTTTTCTGGATAGTATCAGATACAGGTCTGATAGCAGTCCTGCTAGCGATAGCTCCAGTTGCGGCTCAGTTGCTTCGGCAGCTGTTGCAAAGAGTCCTACGTTCGGGCCGGTCTGCCGGCGCAGGGGTGCAGGCAAGAGCAAGCCTCTCTTGTCCTCTCTTGTCCGCTCTTGTCCGCGGTCACCCCCTCTGACCGCGAACCGGTTTTCAGCGCTTTCAAGTCTGCTTGTAAGCGCCGATCACCGGCCTGTTTCCCCTTGCCCAACTGAGCGAGCATCATACTCTGGGGATAGGGGACTCCATTACCCGCAATGTTAGACTTGACACGCCAATTCCCCTCAAATTCCGACAATTGAGTAGTGTCTACACTGAATTTTAGCACAGCTGCAATGGAAATGTTCTTCCTAATTTAACTCCACCTGGAAACTCAATAGAAGCCTACACAAAGGAGGTCCATGCAACCCTCTCGGTCATCACTGACTCAGTGGCACCCCTCAGGACAAAGCCCAGACCAACCATACGACCTACACCATGGTATAACGAGGAAACCCGGGCTTTAAAACAGGCCTGCAGGAGTTTTGAACGCAAAAGTCAAAAACTAATCTAAATGATCAAAAGTGGTGTTTGTGTGTAAACACCTATAAGCACGCCCTCAGCACTGCAAAGACGGCTTATTTCTCATCTCTAATCAGAGAAAACCGGCATAACCCCAGGTTTCAATTTGGGACCGTTGCTAAACTAATCCCACCAAAAACAACTCCTCTCCCTTTAGTGCACAAGACTTTTTAGATTTCTTTAATCATAAAATTGAAGATATCAGGGATAATATTTTGGTTTTGTCTCCCTCAGCTCCGGGTCCCATTCACTTAGATCCACTGACCTCTCGTCTCTCAGTCTTAGATCCTGTATCCCTCGATGAGCTGACAAAGGTGGTTAAAGAACTGTGGCCCTATGTAGGGCAAATTATGTTAAACATTATAAACTTTTCCATGTCTACTGGCACCGTTCCTTCCCTCTTTCCGTCCTGTCTCCAATTTACCTTTTCTATCTAAAGTCCTCGAAAAAGTTGTGTTAAAACAACTTACTCTAGATCTATCGGAAAAAATGACCTCCTCGAGCCGTTTCAGTCTGCATTTAGAGCCTCTTATTCCACTGAAACAGCTTTAGTTAAAGTGACTAACGATCTCCTCCTTCAGATTGACGAGGACTCATCGGCTCTACTGTTATTGCTAGATCTCAGCGCTGCATTTGATACGATTGATCATGCAGTGCTAATCAACAGACTAAAGGATGTGTTTGGCATCTCTGGCTCTGCTCTTGCTTGGTTAGAATCCTATCTGTGTGATAGGTCTCATTTTGTCTCTTTTAATAAATCCTTCTCCTCCACGGCACCTGTGAAATTCGGTGTCCCACAAGGGTCTGTGCTTGGTCCCATACTTTTTTCACTATATGTTACACCATTGGGACAAATCATCAGAAGTTATGGAGTAAACTTCCACTGTTATGCCGATGATACACAGCTGTATCTACCAATAAAAGCGAATAATACTACTGACATCAAGCGTCTAGAGGCCTGCCTCGTTTCAATTAAAACATGGATGTCTCAAAACTTCCTCCATTTGAACTCGGATAAAACAGAGCTCTTGTTGGTCCTGCCAGTCATCGGCACAAGTTCAACAATCTTACTGTCTCAATCAACAACTGTGTGTTGGAGCACGGCAACACTGTGAGGAACCTAGGTGTCATTTTTGACTCCACACTATCTCTGCAGCAGCACATTAGTGAGGTCACTAAACTAGGCTTTTTTCACTTGAGGAATATCTCAAAAACTCTTTAGCTGATGCTGAAATTCTCATTCATGCATTTGTCACATCCAGGCTGGACTACTGCAATGCGTTATTCTCTGGACTGCCGAGGAAAAGTACTCACAGACTACAAATGGTCCAAAATACAGCCGCCAGACTTTTAACAAAGACCAGGAAGTTTGATCACATTACTCCGGTCCTGGCTTCATTACACTGGTTTCCTATTCATGTTAGAGCAGATTTCAAAGTTCTCCTGTTAACATATAAAATCCTTTGTGGACGCGCGCCCTCTGACCTATCTGACCTCATCACCCGGTATACTCCAGCTCGTACCCTTCGCTCTCAGGACGCTGGCCTCCTTCAACTTCCTCGAGTAAAGAAGAAGTCTGCTGCAGAACCTTTTCTTATAGAGCCCCATTTTTATGGAATGGGCTCCCGGTGGAAGTGCGGCGAGCTGACTCTGTTGAAGTTTTCAAACGTATGGAGACTGATTGATCATAGGTATACGTTTACACTGGTTGCAGCTGTAGGTACACTAAACCACTCATATTATTATTACATCTACCTATTACAGTTTTTTTTTCTTTTCTCCCTCCTCCTAGGGTAGACGCAAACCTCTGATCTGCTGGGTGATCAGAGGTTTGCGTCCCCCCCGCCTGTGCTCTAATGTGAGGACCCCCACCCCATCTGTAATGATCCTTGATGTTGGAATCCACTATTGCACCCTCCAATATAAATGTTTTTATTTGTGAATATGTTTGTGTAATTCTATGTATTTTTCAACTGTCCTGGACACATTCCTGCACGGCCTGTCCGTCCTGGGAGTGGATCTCTCCTTCTGTAGTTCTCCCTGAGGTTTCTCTTTTTTCCCGGCTGTTTTTTTTTTTGAGTTTTTCCTTACCCTGATGGAGGGTCTAAGGACAGGGGATGTTGTCTAGTGCAGTCTGTTAAGCCCTTTGAGGCGACTGTTGTTGTGATATTGGGCTATACAAAAATAAATGTCTTGTGTTAGTATTAGCTCTGTAATAGAAAGTTGCTAAGAATCCAGATAGCCAAGGGGTCACAAGTCAGTGTACTCAGGTGTAAAACAGACCTTCTGGCATAAAGGTTAAAACATAAAAATACTTTTCTCCGACTCTAAGATCAAGGTGCCACACCCAAATTTAACTTTACTTTCTGTGCAACTGTGTAAATTGTTTGTTTTGGGAGTATGTGGAGTAGGCTGTGATTGGCTGCTGCTCTGCTGCATATGAATTTATCTGATGTATAGCTGATGTGTTGTCTTACTGGTTTGTCACATTATATTATATAAGCTTGTGTCATTCTGAAATAAAGTTCAGAGAACTGATTGAACTCATTGGTGATTCACTGTGGCAACCCCTGAAGGAAGCCGCTGAAAAGAGAGAAGAAGAATACAAGGTGCTACCTGCATTTTTCCCCTGACGTATCCGCCACAGACAGGACAGAGTGAAGTGACTCTTGATGTAAGTCATGGATAAACCCTGCAGCTGAGGACAGCGGTGCAGGTGAGGCTGGATCTCTGCGGAGGTCGCTCAGAGCCCCAGCCGCACACTGCCCACATTCCACAGAACAGAATGATGCTATTGTGGGTTGTCAGGCAGTTGATGGCTACGGATGACTGCGGTGTGGCTCAGGTCTGCTCACGTTTCACCTATCCTCCATCAGCTCCATGTGCTCCATGAATAAAGCCTTTTGTGAAGAGACTGACTCTGCTCCGGCCTGGGACTGGCTCCAACTCCCTTCAGAAAAACGTGTTTGAAAAGAGCTGCAGGCCCCATGTCTGTAGTTCAGAACATGATTTAGTTCTGTTTAAGCTTTTTGATGGTGACAGAACAGACAGAGGCTTCTACAGAGTGACACTAGATAACGCAGTCAGAGGAGAGTGTATCAAGTATGTTGCACTTGTAGAAGAAGAGAAGGAAACTTTTCTAGATTTCAGTGTCCTTACTTTATTGTCCGGAAACATAGACAAACAACTTTGTGCCTTTTTTCTTGTTCACATTCAGACTCTCTACTGAACTGCTTTTTTTCTCTTTCTCAAAAACAAGCGAACGCCACCTGGAGGTACCAGTATAAGACATCATTCATTATAACATGTACTTCGCCAATAGATTACAGTTTCGATAAAACCTTATAATTACTTACTGCTTTTCCACTCTGATTATAATAAAATGTCCATTTTTCCACAAGTAAATAAATAAAGCTAAAAGTCCATGTAAAAGATAAAATGGGCACCAGTGTGCAGGTTCATACATGTGTGTGTGTGTGTTTATGTGTGTGTATTTACATGTGTGTTTATGTGTGTATTTACATGTGTTTATGTGTGTGTATTTACATGTGTGTTTATGTGTGTGTATTTACATGTGTGTTTATGTGTGTATTTACATGTGTGTTTATGTGTGTGTATTTACATGTGTTTATGTGTGTGTATTTACATGTGTTTATGTGTGTATTTACATGTGTGTTTATGTGTGTGTATTTACATGTGTGTTTGTGTGTGTATTTACATGTGTGTTTATGTGTGTGTATTTACATGTGTGTTTATGTGTGTGTATTTACATGTGTTTATGTGTGTGTATTTACATGTGTGTTTATGTGTGTGTATTTACATGTGTTTATGTGTGTATTTACATGTGTGTTTATGTGTGTGTATTTACATGTGTGTTTATGTGTGTGTATTTACATGTGTGTTTATGTGTGTATTTACATGTGTGTTTATGTGTGTGTATTTACATGTGTGTTTATGTGTGTGTATTTACATGTGTGTTTATGTGTGTGTATTTACATGTGTGTTTATGTGTGTGTATTTACATGTGTGTTTATGTGTGTGTATTTACATGTGTGTTTATGTGTGTGTATTTACATGTGTGTTTATGTGTGTGTATTTACATGTGTGTTTATGTGTGTATTTACATGTGTTTATGTGTGTGATTTACATGTGTGTTTATGTGTGTATTTACATGTGTGTTTATGTGTGTGTATTTACATGTGTGTTTATGTGTGTGTATTTACATGTGTGTTTTATGTGTGTGTATTTACATGTGTGTTTATGTGTGTGTATTTACATGTGTGTTTATGTGTGTGTATTTACATGTGTGTTTATGTGTGTGTATTTACATGTGTGTTTATGTGTGTGTATTTACATGTGTGTTTATGTGTGTATTTACATGTGTGTTTATGTGTGTGTGTTTATGTGTGTGTATTTACATGTGTGTTTATGTGTGTGTATTTACATGTGTGTTTATGTGTGTGTATTTACATGTGTGTTTATGTGTGTGTATTTACATGTGTGTTTATGTGTGTGTATTTACATGTGTTTATGTGTGTGTATTTACATGTGTGTTTATGTGTGTATTTACATGTGTGTTTATGTGTGTGTATTTACATGTGTGTTTATGTGTGTATTTACATGTGTGTTTATGTGTGTGTATTTACATGTGTGTTTATGTGTGTGTATTTACATGTGTGTTTATGTGTGTGTATTTACATGTGTGTTTATGTGTGTGTATTTACATGTGTGTTTATGTGTGTGTATTTACATGTGTGTTTATGTGTGTGTATTTACATGTGTGTTTATGTGTGTGTATTTACATGTGTGTTTATGTGTGTGTATTTACATGTGTGTTTATGTGTGTGTATTTACATGTGTGTTTATGTGTGTATTTACATGTGTGTTTATGTGTGTGTATTTACATGTGTGTTTATGTGTGTGTATTTACATGTGTGTTTTATGTGTGTGTATTTACATGTGTGTTTATGTGTGTGTATTTACAAGTGTGTTTATGTGTGTATATTTACATGTGTCTTTATGTGTGTGTATTTACATGTGTGTTTATGTGTGTGTGTGTATTTACATGTGTGTTTATGTGTGTGTATTTACATGTGTGTTTATGTGTGTGTATTTACATGTGTGTTTTATGTGTGTGTATTTACATGTGTGTTTATGTGTGTGTATTTACATGTGTGTTTATGTGTGTGTATTTACATGTGTGTTTATGTGTGTGTATTTACATGTGTTTATGTGTGTGTATTTACATGTGTGTTTATGTGTGTGTATTTACATGTGTGTTTATGTGTGTGTATTTACATGTGTGTTATGTGTGTGTATTTACATGTGTGTTTATGTGTGTGTATTTACATGTGTGTTTATGTGTGTATTTACATGTGTGTTTATGTGTGTGTATTTACATGTGTGTTTATGTGTGTGTGTGTATTTACATGTGTGTTTATGTGTGTGTATTTACATGTGTGTTTATGTGTGTATTTACATGTGTGTTTATGTGTGTGTATTTACATGTGTGTTTATGTGTGTGTATTTACATGTGTGTTTATGTGTGTATTTACATGTGTGTTTATGTGTGTGTATTTACATGTGTGTTTATGTGTGTGTATTTACATGTGTGTTTATGTGTGTGTATTTACATGTGTGTTTATGTGTGTATTTACATGTGTGTTTATGTGTGTGTATTTACATGTGTGTTTGTGTGTGTGTATTTACATGTGTGTGTTTACATGTGTGTTTATGTGTGTGTATTTACATGTGTGTTTACGTGTGTGTATTTACATGTGTGTTTATGTGTGTGTATTTACATGTGTTTATGTGTGTGTATTTACATGTGTGTTTATGTGTGTGTATTTACATGTGTGTTTATGTGTGTGTATTTACATGTGTTTATGTGTGTGTATTTACATGTGTGTTTATGTGTGTGTATTTACATGTGTGTTTATGTGTGTGTATTTACATGTGTGTTTATGTGTGTGTATTTACATGTGTGTTTATGTGTGTGTATTTACATGTGTTTATGTGTGTGTATTTACATGTGTGTTTATGTGTGTGTATTTACATGTGTGTTTATGTGTGTATTTACATGTGTGTTTATGTGTGTGTATTTACATGTGTTTATGTGTGTGTATTTACATGTGTGTTTATGTGTGTGTATTTACATGTGTTTATGTGTGTGTATTTACATGTGTGTTTATGTGTGTGTATTTACATGTGTTTATGTGTGTGTATTTACATGTGTGTTTATGTGTGTATTTACATGTGTTTATGTGTGTGTATTTACATGTGTGTTTATGTGTGTATTTACATGTGTTTATGTGTGTATTTACGTGTGTTTATGTGTGTGTATTTACATGTGTGTTTATGTGTGTGTATTTACATGTGTTTATGTGTGTATTTACATGTGTTTATGTGTGTGTATTTACATGTGTGTTTATGTGTGTATTTACATGTGTTTATGTGTGTATTTACATGTGTGTTTATGTGTGTGTATTTACATGTGTGTTTATGTGTGTATTTACATGTGTTTATGTGTGTGTATTTACATGTGTGTTTATGTGTGTATTTACATGTGTGTTTATGTGTGTGTATTTACATGTGTGTTTGTGTGTGTATTTACATGTGTGTTTATGTGTGTGTATTTACATGTGTTTATGTGTGTGTATTTACATGTGTGTTTATGTGTGTGTATTTACATGTGTGTTTATGTGTGTGTATTTACATGTGTGTGTGTTTATGTGTGTGTATTTACATGTGTGTTTATGTGTGTGTATTTACATGTGTGTTTATGTGTGTGTATTTACATGTGTGTTTATGTGTGTGTATTTACATGTGTGTTTATGTGTGTGTATTTACATGTGTGTTTATGTGTGTGTATTTACATGTGTGTTTATGTGTGTGTATTTACATGTGTGTTTATGTGTGTGTATTTACATGTGTGTTTATGTGTGTGTATTTACATGTGTGTTTATGTGTGTGTATTTACATGTGTGTTTATGTGTGTGTATTTACATGTGTGTTTATGTGTGTATTTACAAGTGTGTTTATGTGTGTGTATTTACATGTGTTTATGTGTGTGTATTTACATGTGTTTATGTGTGTATTTACAGTGTGTTTATGTGTGTGTATTTACATGTGTGTTTATGTGTGTATTTACATGTGTGTTTATGTGTGTATTTACATGTGTGTTTATGTGTGTGTATTTACATGTGTGTTTATGTGTGTGTATTTACATGTGTTTATGTGTGTATTTACATGTGTGTTTATGTGTGTGTATTTACATGTGTGTTTATGTGTGTGTATTTACATGTGTGTTTATGTGTGTATTTACATGTGTTTATGTGTGTGTATTTACATGTGTGTTTATGTGTGTGTATTTACATGTGTGTTTATGTGTGTGTATTTACATGTGTGTTTATGTGTGTGTATTTACGTGTGTTTATGTGTGTGTATTTACATGTGTTTATGTGTGTGTATTTACATGTGTGTTTATGTGTGTGTATTTACATGTGTTTATGTGTGTGTATTTACATGTGTGTTTATGTGTGTATTTACATGTGTGTTTATGTGTGTGTATTTACATGTGTGTTTATGTGTGTGTATTTACATGTGTGTTTATGTGTGTATTTACATGTGTTTTATGTGTGTGTATTTACATGTGTGTTTATGTGTGTGTATTTACATGTGTTTATGTGTGTGTATTTACATGTGTTTATGTGTGTATTTAAGTGTGTTTATGTGTGTGTATTTACATGTGTGTTTATGTGTGTGTATTTACATGTGTTTATGTGTGTATTTACATGTGTGTTTATGTGTGTGTATTTACATGTGTTTATGTGTGTATTTACATGTGTTTATGTGTGTATTTACATGTGTTTATGTGTGTGTATTTACATGTTTTATGTGTGTATTTACATGTGTTTATGTGTGTGTATTTACATGTGTTTATGTGTGTGTATTTACATGTGTGTTTATGTGTGTGTATTTACATGTGTTTATGTGTGTATTTACTGTGTGTTTATGTGTGTGTATTTACATGTGTTTATGTGTGTGTATTTACATGTGTGTTTATGTGTGTGTATTTACATGTGTTTATGTGTGTGTATTTACATGTGTTTATGTGTGTGTATTTACAAGTGTGTTTATGTGTGTATTTACATGTGTGTTTATGTGTGTATTTACATGTGTGTTTATGTGTGTATTTACATGTGTGTTTTATGTGTGTGTATTTACATGTGTGTTTATGTGTGTGTATTTACATGTGTTTATGTGTGTATTTACATGTGTGTTTATGTGTGTGTATTTACATGTGTGTTTATGTGTGTGTATTTACATGTGTGTTTATGTGTGTGTATTTACAAGTGTGTTTATGTGTGTGTATTTACATGTGTGTTTATGTGTGTGTATTTACATGTGTGTTTATGTGTGTATTTACATGTGTGTTTATGTGTGTATTTACATGTGTGTTTATGTGTGTATTTACATGTGTGTGTGTGTGTATTTACATGTGTGTTTATGTGTGTGTATTTACATGTGTGTTTATGTGTGTATTTACATGTGTGTTTATGTGTGTATTTACATGTGTGTTTATGTGTGTATTTACATGTGTGTTTATGTGTGTGTATTTACATGTGTGTTTATGTGTGTGTATTTACATGTGTGTTTATGTGTGTATTTACATGTGTTTATGTGTGTGTATTTACATGTGTGTTTATGTGTGTTTATGTGTGTGTTTTACATGTGTGTTTATGTGTGTGTATTTACATGTGTGTTTATGTGTGTGTATTTACATGTGTGTTTATGTGTGTATTTACATGTGTTTATGTGTGTATTTACATGTGTGTTTATGTGTGTGTATTTACATGTGTGTTTATGTGTGTATTTACATGTGTGTTTATGTGTGTGTATTTACATGTGTGTTTATGTGTGTATTTACATGTGTGTTTATGTGTGTATTTACATGTGTGTTTATGTGTGTGTTTTACATGTGTGTGTTTATGTGTGTGTATTTACATGTGTTTATGTGTGTGTGTATTTACATGTGTGTTTTATGTGTGTGTATTTACATGTGTGTTTATGTGTGTGTATTTACATGTGTGTTTATGTGTGTGTATTTACATGTGTGTTTATGTGTGTGTATTTACATGTGTTTATGTGTGTGTATTTACATGTGTGTTTATGTGTGTGTATTTACATGTGTGTTTATGTGTGTATTTACATGTGTGTTTATGTGTGTGTATTTACATGTGTTTATGTGTGTGTATTTACATGTGTGTTTATGTGTGTATTTACATGTGTGTTTATGTGTGTGTATTTACATGTGTGTTTATGTGTGTATTTACATGTGTATATTTATGTGTGTATTTACATGTGTGTATGTGTGTGTATTTACATGTGTGTTTATGTGTGATTTACATGTGTGTTTATGTGTGTGTATTTACATGTGTTTATGTGTGTGTATTTACATGTGTGTTTATGTGTGTGTATTTACATGTGTGTTTATGTGTGTGTATTTACATGTGTGTTTATGTGTGTGTATTTACATGTGTGTTTATGTGTGTGTATTTACATGTGTGTTTATGTGTGTGTATTTACATGTGTTTATGTGTGTGTATTTACATGTGTGTTTATGTGTGTGTATTTACATGTGTGTTTATGTGTGTGTATTTACATGTGTATGTGTGTGTATTTACATGTGTGTTTATGTGTGTGTATTTACATGTGTGTTTATGTGTGTGTATTTACATGTGTGTTTATGTGTGTGTATTTACAAGTGTGTTTATGTGTGTATTTACATGTGTGTTTATGTGTGTGTATTTACATGTGTGTTTATGTGTGTGTATTTACGTGTGTGTTTATGTGTGTGTATTTACATGTGTTTATATGTGTGTATTTACATGTGTGTTTATGTGTGTGTATTTACATGTGTGTTTATGTGTGTGTATTTACATGTGTGTTTATGTGTGTGTGTATTTACATGTGTTTATGTGTGTATTTACATGTGTGTTTATGTGTGTGTATTTACATGTGTGTGTTTATGTGTGTGTATTTATATGTGTGTTTATGTGTGTATTTACATGTGTTTATGTGTGTGTATTTACATGTGTATGTTTACATGTGTTTATGTGTGTGTATTTACATGTGTGTTTATGTGTGTATTTACATGTGTGTTTATGTGTGTGTATTTACAAGTGTGTTTATGTGTGTGTATTTACACGTGTTTATGTGTGTGTATTTACATGTGTGTTTTATGTGTGTATTTACAAGTGTGTTTATGTGTGTGTATTTACATGTGTTTATGTGTGTGTATTTACATGTGTGTTTATGTGTGTGTATTTACATGTGTGTTTATGTGTGTGTATTTACATGTGTGTTTATGTGTGTGTATTTACAAGTGTGTTTATGTGTGTGTATTTACATGTGTGTTTATGTGTGTATTTACATGTGTGTTTATGTGTGTGTATTTACATGTGTGTTTATGTGTGTGTATTTACAAGTGTGTTTATGTGTGTATTTACATGTGTGTTTATGTGTGTGTATTTACAAGTGTGTTTATGTGTGTGTATTTAAATGTGTGTTTATGTGTGTATTTACAAGTGTGTTTATGTGTGTATTTACATGTGTGTTTATGTGTGTGTATTTACATGTGTGTTTATGTGTGTGTATTTACAAGTGTGTTTATGTGTGTGTATTTACATGTGTGTTTATGTGTGTGTATTTACATGTGTGTTTATGTGTGTGTATTTACATGTGTGTTTATGTGTGTATTTACATGTGTTTTGTGTGTGTGTATGTACATGTGTGTTTATGTGTGTATTTACATGTGTGTTTATGTGTGTGTATTTACATGTGTTTATGTGTGTATTTACATGTGTGTTTATGTGTGTGTATTTACAAGTGTGTTTATGTGTGTGTATTTACATGTGTGTTTATGTGTGTATTTACATGTGTGTTTATGTGTGTATTTACATGTGTGTTTATGTGTGTGTATTTACATGTGTGTTTATGTGTGTGTATTTACAAGTGTGTTATGTGTGTGTATTTACATGTGTGTGTTTATGTGTGTGTATTTACATGTGTGTTTATGTGTGTGTATTTACAAGTGTGTTTATGTGTGTATTTACATGTGTGTTTATGTGTGTGTATTTACATGTGTGTTTATGTGTGTGTATTTACATGTGTGTTTATGTGTGTATTTACATGTGTGTTTATGTGTGTGTATTTACATGTGTGTTTATGTGTGTGTATTTACATGTGTGTTTATGTGTGTATTTACATGTGTGTTTATGTGTGTATTTACATGTGTTTATGTGTGTATTTACATGTGTTTATGTGTGTATTTACATGTGTGTTTATGTGTGTGTATTTACATGTGTTTATGTGTGTGTATTTACATGTGTTTTATGTGTGTGTATTTACAAGTGTGTTTATGTGTGTTATGTGTGTGTATTTACATGTGTGTTTATGTGTGTGTATTTACATGTGTGTTTATGTGTGTATTTACATGTGTGTTTATGTGTGTGTATTTACATGTGTGTTTATGTGTGTGTATTTAGTGTGTTTATGTGTGTGTATTTACATGTGTGTGTTTATGTACATGTGTTTTATGTGTGATGTGTGTATTTACATGTGTGTTATGTGTGTATTTACAAGTGTGTGTTTATGTGTGTGTATTTACAAGTGTGTTTATGTGTGTGTATTTAAATGTGTGTTTATGTGTGTGTATTTACAAGTGTGTTTATGTGTGTGTATTTACATGTGTGTTTATGTGTGTGTATTTACATGTGTGTTTATGTGTGTGTATTTACAAGTGTGTTTATGTGTGTGTATTTACATGTGTGTTTATGTGTGTATTTACATGTGTGTTTATGTGTGTGTATTTACATGTGTGTTTATGTGTGTGTATTTACATGTGTTTATGTGTGTGTATTTACATGTGTTTATGTGTGTGTATTTACATGTGTTTATGTGTGTGTATTTACATGTGTGTTTATGTGTGTGTATTTACAAGTGTGTTTATGTGTGTATTTAAATGTGTGTTTATGTGTGTGTATTTACAAGTGTGTTTATGTGTGTGTATTTACATGTGTGTTTATGTGTGTATTTACA
This sequence comes from Perccottus glenii, assembly GCA_024416835.2. Lineage (NCBI taxonomy): Eukaryota > Metazoa > Chordata > Actinopteri > Gobiiformes > Odontobutidae > Perccottus > Perccottus glenii. Next base: position 1,930,570 of record CM044556.2, on the reverse strand, counting down.
TGTGTGTTTATGTGTGTGTATTTACGTGTGTTTATGTGTGTGTATTTACATGTGTTTATGTGTGTGTATTTACATGTGTGTTTATGTGTGTGTATTTACATGTGTGTTTATGTGTGTATTTACATGTGTGTTATGTGTGTGTATTTACATGTGTGTTTATGTGTGTGTATTTACATGTGTGTTTATGTGTGTATTTACATGTGTGTTTATGTGTGTATTTACATGTGTTTATGTGTGTATTTACATGTGTTTATGTGTGTGTATTTACGTGTGTTTATGTGTGTATTTACATGTGTTTACATGTGTTTATGTGTGTGTATTTACATGTGTGTTTATGTGTGTATTTACATGTGTTTATGTGTGTGTATTTACAAGTGTGTTTGTGTGTGTATTTACATGTGTGTTTATGTGTGTGTATTTACATGTGTTTATGTGTGTATTTACAAGTGTGTTTGTGTGTGTATTTACATGTGTGTTTATGTGTGTGTATTTACATGTGTGTTTATGTGTGTGTATTTACATGTGTTTATGTGTGTGTATTTACATGTGTGTTTATGTGTGTGTATTTACAGATGTTTATGTGCAAGTGTGTTTATGTGTACAGCCTTTATTTCAGTCTGAAAGTGTTTGTGTGGCTCTCATGTTTGTATACGTAGCCAATACTGCGGTTGTCTCCTGCTGCAACTATTTCTGAGAACCGGTCTCAAACATTAGACTTAGCAGCCTGACCTTTTTTTCATTATTATGTACATTCCCGACCTCAATTTCTGTATGTCTTCCATCTTCTCCGCTTTTGTTGTGACTGGCAGGCAGCGGCGTGAGCGCGTGTGGAGCTGTGTGTACGCGTTGTGTCATGTGACGCCAAAATGTTTGAGACATCATGCAAGCGTTTATGTGGGTAACCTTACAAAAAACTAATAAAATATGTAAATAGATATTCCCAAATATTTAATATAGGCTGTAAATTGCACGCAACATACATGTGATTTTACATTTTGTTTTTAATGACTCGCCCCATGTGACAATCACCGCAACATGTGTTTATGTGTGTGTATTCATGTGTGTTTATGTGTGTGTTTATGTGTATTTACATGTGTGTTTATGTGTGTATTTACATGTGTGTTTATGTGTGTATTTACATGTGTGTTTATGTGTGTATTTAAATGTGTGTTTATGTGTGTGTATTTCCATGTGTGTTTATGTGTGTGTATTTCCATGTGTGTTTATGTGTGTGTATTTACAAGTGTGTTTATGTTTGTATTTTCATGTGTGTTTATGTGTGTGTATTTACATGTGTGTTTATGTTTGTGTATTTACAAGTGTGTTTATGTTTGTATTTTCATGTGTGTTTATGTGTGTGTATTTACATGTGTGTTTATGTGTGTGTATTTACATGTGTGTTTATGTTTGTGTATTTACAAGTGTGTTTATGTTTGTATTTTCATGTGTGTTTATGTGTGTGTATTTACATGTGTGTTTATGTTTGTGTATTTACAAGTGTGTTTATGTTTGTATTTACATGTGTGTTTATGTGTGTGTATTTACATGTGTCTTTATGTGTGTGTATTTACATGTGTGTTTATGTGTGTGTATTTACATGTGTGTTTATGTGTGTATTTACAAGTGTGTTTATGTGTGTGTGTGTGTGTGTGTGTATTTACATGTGTGTTTATGTGTGTGTATTTACATGTGTCTTTATGTGTGTGTATTTACATGTGTGTTTATGTGTGTGTATTTATGTGTGTGTATTTACATGTGTGTTTATGTGTGTGTATTTACATGTGTGTGTGTGTTTATGTGTGTATTTTCATGTGTGTTTATGTGTGTGTATTTACATGTGTGTTTATGTGTGTATTTACATGTGTGTTTATGTGTGTGTGTATTTACATGTGTTTTATGTGTGTATTTACATGTGTGTTTATGTGTGTGTATTTACATGTGTTTATGTGTGTATTTACATGTGTGTTTATGTGTGTGTATTTACATGTGTGTTTATGTGTGTGTATTTACATGTGTGTTTATGTGTGTATTTAAATGTATGTTTATGTGTGTGTATTTACATGTGTTTTATGTGTGTATTTAAATGTGTATATGTGTGTTTATGTGTGTGTATTTACAAGTGTGTTTATGTGTGTGTATTTACATGTGTGTTTATGTGTGTGTATTTACATGTGTGTTTATGTGTGTATTTACATGTGTGTTTATGTGTGTGTATTTACAAGTGTGTTTATGTGTGTGTATTTACATGTGTGTTTATGTGTGTGTATTTACATGTGTTTATGTGTGTGTATTTACATGTGTGTTTATGTGTGTGTATTTACATGTGTTTATGTGTGTATTTACATGTGTGTTTATGTGTGTGTATTTACATGTGTGTTTATGTGTGTGTATTTTCATGTGTGTTTATGTGTGTATTTACATGTGTTTATGTGTGTGTATTTACGTGTGTTTATGTGTGTGTATTTACATGTGTTTATGTGTGTATTTACATGTGTGTTTATGTGTGTATTTACATGTGTGTTTATGTGTGTATTTACAAGTGTGTTTATGTGTGTATTTAAATGTGTGTTTATGTGTGTGTATTTACAAGTGTGTTTATGTGTGTATTTAAATGTGTGTTTATGTGTGTGTATTTACATGTGTTTATGTGTGTGTATTTACATGTGTGTTTATGTGTGTGTATTTACATGTGTTTATGTGTGTATTTACATGTGTGTTTATGTGTGTGTATTTACATGTGTTTATGTGTGTATTTACATGTGTGTTTATGTGTGTATTTACATGTGTTTATGTGTGTATTTACATGTGTGTTTATGTGTGTGTATTTACATGTGTTTATGTGTGTGTATTTACATGTGTGTTTATGTGTGTATTTAAATGTATGTTTATGTGTGTGTATTTACAAGTGTGTTTATGTGTGTATTTAAATGTGTGTTTATGTGTGTGTATTTACAAGTGTGTTTATGTTTGTATTTTCATGTGTGTTTATGTGTGTGTATTTACAAGTGTGTTTATGTGTGTGTATTTTCATGTGTGTTTATGTTTGTACTTTCATGTGTGTTTATGTGTGTGTATTTACATGTGTGTTTATGTTTGTACTTTCATGTGTGTTTATGTGTGTGTATTTACATGTGTGTTTATGTTGTGTATTTCATGTGTTTATGTGTGTGTATTTACAAGTGTGTTTATGTGTGTGTATTTACATGTGTGTTTATGTGTGTGTATATACATGTGTGTTTATGTGTGTGTGTGTATATACATGTGTGTTTATGTGTGTATTTACATGTGTGTTTATGTGTGTGTATTTACATGTGTTTATGTGTGTATTTACATGTGTGTTTATGTGTGTGTATTTACAAGTGTGTTTGTGTGTGTGTATTTACAAGTGTGTTTATGTGTGTATTTAAATGTGTGTTTATGTGTGTGTATTTACATGTGTTTATGTGTGTATTTACATGTGTGTTTATGTGTGTGTATTTACATGTGTGTTTATGTGTGTGTATTTACATGTGTTTATGTGTGTGTATTTACATGTGTGTGTTTATGTGTGTATTTAAATGTGTGTTTATGTGTGCATTTACATGTGTTTATGTGTGTGTATTTACAAGTGTGTTTATGTGTGTATTTACAAGTGTGTTTATGTGTGTATTTAAATGTGTGTTTATGTGTGTGCATTTACAAGTGTGTTTATGTGTGTGTATTTACAAGTGTGTTTATGTGTGTGTATTTACATGTGTGTTTATGTGTAAGTATTTACATGTGTGTTTATGTGTAAGTATTTACACGCGTCTTTATGTGTGTTTATGTGTTTATGTACCTGACCTGTTAGTTGAAGTGGTCAGTTATGAGGTCCTCCTATTGTTTCTCGTCTGGTCCCAGTTTCGACCTCCTCCTCCTCTCAGTGCCCTCTCGTCTGTCACTCCCACCTCCACCTCGCTCTCGTCTCCATGGCAATTGTGCATTTTTCCTCAGAGAAATACATTACATTCATATTAATTTCAAGTTTCATCCAATTTACAAACACAATTTACAAATTCCTTTTGGTCAATCTCAATAGATCAAAATTTAAAATAAACGTTTGTTTAAATTTGTTTATCTTACCGCTTCCGTGTTGCTTTTCAGCCGAAAAAAAACAGGTGGGAGGTGGGGTGCAGAGGAAGTTTGGAGAGGGCACTGTTGTCCGAGCAGAGGGAGGCTGAGACCTAGATGCTCCCAGAAAACATTTAAACAAAATACAAATGATTAGTGTTTTGAAGTACATGTGTGTACTTCTTTCAAAATCTCTTCTCTGCTTCTGTTTTCTCAAACTAGAAAAATAGCTTATGGAAGCTATCTTTCTCTCTCATGTTGTTCAAACTTTCTTTAAACGCAAAAACATTACTTTTGTTCTGATTTACATCATTATTGGGCTTTTTCTCTCTCTCTCACTGCTTCACAAGCAGTGAACACTCTACGTAGGCCTACGTCTTCCTATACATCACGTCCAGCGCGACTGGACTCCAATCTCACCATTAACCATAGGCTTCGGCAGGGTCTCAATAAAGAGTCAGCTCGAGCTACCTGTGCATATCCCACACATCTCATGCGAGTGTCGCACCATAAACCGACATTTGTAGTAGGCCAGACGTTTTGAATGCGGCGTATTAGGATTTGTGAATATTTATCTAAGATAAAGTCTTGTGCTTCCCAGAATAGCTAGTTAGACCCCATGCCTTTATTGTAATTAGGTGCTCTGTTATGGCCAATGGCCCAGGAACCGGAAGACTCCAATGCAAAACCCCCAGGCACAGGCAAAGAGTTAAAATAAGATTTATTTAGTCCAACAGGTACAAACAAAATACAAGAACCAGGGAAAAACCAAGGCGGGTCCGAGCAGATAATCCAAGAATAATATAATATCAGAAAACAACAGACTAGGAACACAAAAGAACCTCCACAGAAAACAAAGACTACGATAGATCAGACACAGGGAAACACAGAACAGACTCACGGTAAGAGAGACGACGACCTGGCAAGGAGCAGGGGAAAAACACACAGGTTATAAAGACACACAACGAGGGACAGGTGAAACACATCAGGGCGGAGCATGCAATCACACAGGAGGGAAAGACACAAGGCAGGAAGTCAATCAAAAGACACAGACAGGGTCAAGACATTTCACAATAAAACCAAAACTCTAATACAAGCTGAAACAAAATCAGATACACAGCCAAACTGGAAATCAGACAATAATGAAACCACTAAGATACTTAAAAGAACCATAACATCACAAACAAAACAGACAGACTACTTTAACAAACATGAATCCTGACATGCTCTATCTCACATAGAGTTCGCACTTGTCACGGCCAATGAACTAATCCCACGAGTCAGTTTCAAGAAACACCATAAAGACTTACAGAGCATAAGGTATCTATCAAACTTAAATCTAGCAAGACAACAAGCTTTAACACAGATTAACATCATATATCCCATTTAAAATCTCACCATTAGATTGACAGGTAGCGTCTCGATCAAAAACACATACTTTTTCCGGGATTTTAATCTCACCATAAACCATATAGGCAGGGTCTCGACAAAGCGGATCTCACCATTTAAGGAATCTCGATCTTTCAGCGTTTAAGAATCTACATGCAGTCCACTCAACATCCGCCAGATTTTCAAAACTACTACTTCCAGAAGCTTTGGTATTCACCATCACACACACACACACACACAAAAATTAAACAGCTGTTTACCTGAATTGTCAGTCCAATAGTCCAGTTGTTCCGCAGCCAGACTGTCTGTTCTGTCCTCTCGTCTCTCTGCTCTTCTCTTTTTTCAGTCCAGATCTCGTCATCGTGCTTCACACACACAGAGGGGAGGTCTGGCCCGTACTGCTTTAACAGCACAGCTTGGGACTTACAAGAAAAGTGCATTTCTTCCGTGCACGTCAGCTCACCTCTTTGCATGAGAAACAATGAATATTGAAATCCGGGTCACGGCACCAAATGTTATAAGAATTCTATATCCTTATATTATCCAGAGAGACACGGAGACAGATTATATTATAAAAAGCGAAAGGCCAGGTTTTATTCTTGCAAGAATGAAGCAAATACACGCATTTATATCAAAGGTACATAGTGTGTTTTGCTTAAAGAAGTAAACAAAACATGAGATTTTATATCAATGCAGTGGGGGCTGTCAGAGGGCGGTGTATCTCCCATACAGGAGAAGCAACTTAGCAGCAGAAGCCTACAGAACTGTGTGAGTGTATGTAATTCTTGTCTCTTTGAGCTTAGTGCCGTGTTATTGCTGAGAAACCGCGCAGTGTTTTACTACGACACTGTCACGTGGTGCACTGGCGTCTACTCTCACCTGCAGTGGGCTGGTTTCGTTTGAGTTGTTTGTGGCCGTCTGGAAGCGTGTCCTGCTGAATTCAATTACTTGAATAGACGGGTATTTTAGTGGGAGTAGCCACCGCGGCAGCGGTCGCAGCAGCCATCATCGCGTGAAGACCAAAGAGAGTAAAGACCATCGACTCTACCTGCACGCGACTCACCAAACAGGGACACACCGACAGAGGACCTAAGTATTGCACTTCTTTTTTTAGTACTAATTGTTTGCACTTATAATTTATTATTTCTACTTTTACTTTCTTCTTGCATATTTTTTTTCTTCGGCTCTTAAATGTGTCAATAACTGCCCCTTCTACTTTCCCAATAGGCTTGTGGAACTGCCAGTCTGCTGTGAACAAAGCTGATTTCATTACAGCTTTTGTTCAACATTCTGGTCTTTCAGTTGTAGCACTTACAGAAACATGGATCAAACCAGAGGACTCTGCCACTCCCGCCGCCCTCTCCCATAATCACACTTTCTCCCACAGTCCCCGCCTCACTGGAAGCATAGATAGTATAATTATGGATGATATCCGCCCATTGGTCCCCTATTCACCAATATTGTCATTACGAATGGGCAATAAAATGGCCGTTACATCCGGGCTTTTCGGGTTTTACTCCATAGTAAAACAATAGTTTTTAGATAGCATAAACCAACGTAATTTTCAAAAATTCACCCCCCCCCTAGAGTTGTCACGTAGTAAAAACTTAGCTCTAGAGACCAGAGCCATCTTTTGTACCAGGCTGTAAACATGAGTTTTACTCTTGTAAAGTCGCCATTGGGTTTCTCCTTATATTTCCGCTTTTGGAGCCTGCCCTCTGGTGGACGGAGGTATATCGCTGTATTTTGCTGTAAAATCACCGTATGGCGGCGCCCTTACACGACGACCATTTAAGAGGTACCATGGGAGAGGCTTGACTGGAAGGGGCGGAGGGACCGGACTACTTATTCCTACCGACTGGAAGTTCAAACAGCTATCACCCTTGTGTGACAACAGCTCCTTCGAGTTCCATGCTGTTACCATCACCCACCCTGTTAAAAGTCATTTTGTAGTTATCTATCGACCCCAGGTCCGCTTGGACATTTCTTGGAGGAGTTGGATGCGCTTCTTTCATCCTTCCCTGAAGATGGTACCCCTCTGGTGGTATTAGGAGACTTCAACATCCACCTTGAAAAGCCACAGGCTGCTAACTTCATTAACCTAACTGCATCATTTGACCTCAAGCAGGTTTCCACATCGGCAACCCACAAGTCTGGTAAAACTTATCTACATAAGATACTGCTCCACTCAGCACACTCAGGTTACGCCACTGCACACTTCCGATCATTTCTTCATTACTCTCGACCTTGACCTAACTTCTCCAGACACTGCAATTGTTTTACCGCTGGTCTCTTTCCGACGCAACCTGCGTACACTCAGTCCCTCCCGTTTTTCCTCTGCTGTCTCTTCTGCACTCCCCTCTTCTTTAAACACAAACAACGCCACCGACACTCCACGCTTACATCCTGCTTGTACAACTTATGCCCTCTTACATCTAGACCAGCCCGTACATCCTCGTCTGCCCCCTGGTTATCCGATGTTCTACGCGGGCACCGCGCCAGCCTCTGGTCAGCTGAGAGAAAATGGCGCAAGTCAAAAGATCCTACTAACCTCTGTATCTACCAGTCTCTCCTCTCTACTTTCTCCGCTGATGTCACCTCTGCAAAAACTGTCTACTACCATTCTAGGTTAATCAACTCACCTGACTCGTGCACTCTCTTTAAAACCTTTTCTGCCCTCCTTTGTCCGCCTGCTCCCCCACCTTTATCGGATTTAACAGCTGATGATTTCGCGTCTTTCTTTGTAAAGAAAACGACTGCCATCAGCAGTCAGTTCTCTGCGCCACCACCTGTCGAGCTCATTCAGACCCCTGATATGTGTTTGCTCACTTCCTTCTCTCCTCTAACTGAAGCAGATGTTTCCAAGGTCATTAGTTCTAACCACCCGACTACCTGCCCACTGGATCCCATCCCCACACATCTCCTTCAGGCCATCTCTCCATCTGTCGTGCCTGCTCTCACCCACATCATCAACTCATCTCTTTCCAATGGGTTATTCCCAACAGCTTTCAAAGAGGCCCACATCACACCACTACTGAAGAAACCCACTCTTAACCCTACACTGAAAACTACAGACCGGTTTCCCTCCTTCCCTTCATTGCCAAAGCTCTGGAGCGAGTTGTGTTTACTCAGCTCTCATCCTTTCTCACACAGAACAACCTCCTGGACCAGAACCAGTCTGGGTTCAAGAGCGGTCATTCCACCGAAACTGCCCTGCTCTCAGTCATCGAAGCTCTGAGACTGGCAAAGGCAACATTCAAGTCATCTGTACTCATCTTACTGGATCTGTCTGCTGCTTTTGACACTGTTAATCATCACATCCTCCTGTCTTCTCTCAGGGCGATGGGTGTCTCTGGAATGGCGTTGCAATGGTTCAAGTCTTACCTCTCGGAAAGGTCATTCAGAGTATCCTGGATAAACGAGGTCTCTGAGTCCCAACATCTCAATACAGGGGTGCCACAGGGCTCAGTGCTTGGACCGCTACTCTTTTCCATATACATGACATTCCTTGGCTCTGTCATCCAGAAGCATGGCTTTTCCTATCACTGCTGCAGATGACACTCAACAAGGGATGGGTACCGAAACCCAGTATTAAACTGGCTATATTATGAAAGACCGTAGTATCAGTACGATCTGACGCTATCGGTTCTGCTTTCGGTACTGGAGGGGAAAAAATTAATGTACTATGTATTTTTGCTTAATAACGTTATCGTGCACATTTTATCTCACCAAACATTTCTAATGTGCGATCATATTAAGACGTTTGTCTGTGAGATCTGCGAGATCTCTCATGAGCGCCGCGGAGGCTGTCCGTCACAGCGCTCCATCACACACACAACACAACGAGCGCGGCGCACGCACAACAGTCAAAAATTTCCCGCTTAATAATAAAGAGTGAAGATGGGGAAAAGATTTGCTTAATAATGTTATCATGCACATTTTATCTTACCAAACATTTCTAATGTGCGATCATATTAAGACGTTTGTCTGTGAGATCTGCGAGATTTCTCATGCGCACCGCGGAGGCTGTCTGTCAGTCAAACACACACCACAAGAACGAGCGCGGCGCACGCATAACAGTACAAAAACTCCTGCTTAATACAAAGAGTGACGATGGCGGAGAGAGCAAAACGTTTCAAAGTGTGGTTACACTTCTCTAGAGTTGATGCAGACAACGCTCGTTGTCATAAGTGCAACAAAATGTTTGCATGTAAGGGCGGAGGCACAAGCAATCTGTCTAAGCACCTTTCAAAAGTGCATTATGTGCAGACAGAGAAATGCAAAGTTTTCGACTGCCTAGCTAGCTTGTCTCTGGTTGTTGCCCCATCTACGTCTGGTATGTATGCTAAAATCAGGTTGAATCAACGTTGTGAACGTCATTTAAAATAAATGTAAAATCTTCCTGGTTTGTTAACCTTATGTAGAAATTCTGTTGATTTCTTTTGGGAGAAATGAGAGAATGAAATCAACATTTGTAACACTGTATGTTTTTAGCAGAAAAATATAGTTTATTTCATTTGTTTTACATTCATTTGTTTTTAGTATAATAGCTATTTGTTCAACCATGGCTGTTTCTTGCACTACAAATAATTGTTTTATTAATTTTACATAAAAAAAAAGAAATGTTAATTCTGTTCTCAACTTGTTCTTAAAAAAAACCACACACACAACACAAAGTACCAATAAGAATACCGTTAAAGTACCGGACCGTTAAGCAGTATCGGTAAGAGTAGTAATACCGTTAAAACATTAACGATACCTGTTGGCGCACATTTAAGTTGTTTTTGCACGCGTGTTTTCGACGTGCTGTTACCTTGTGGCTTAAATTATTAAATACGGTGAAAATAATAAACTTTCATAAGTCTGAACTTATTATTGGATATGCCAATCCATTTATTAATATAACGAAAAATGAAACATTTCTAAAATAAACTTAACACAAGTCAGTCTCCATGTTACACCCCGTGTCTCACGGTCAAAAACCATGCACCTCGCTGTGCGCCACACCTGCACTAATTATCCCATGTCTTATGTAGACTTGTGGCAGAACACAGCGCCAACCCATCCCAATACACAGAATGGCTCCAACAATACCCATCCCTACACTCAACTCCACCTGTCATTTCAACCTGACGATCCGACGGTCTCTGCTCGCGTCTCGGCATGTCTGAGTAACATCTCACTTTGGATGAAGGACCATCACCTGCAGCTGAACCTTGCAAAAACAGAACTGCTTGGGATTCCGGCCAAACCAAAGACCCACCACAACCTCTCCATTCAACTAGGCCCATCAACCATTACACCGTCCAGCACTGCCAGAAATCTCGGAGTGGTAATTGATGATCAGCTAAACTTCACAAGTCATGTCGCCAGCACCACCCGGTCCTGTAGATTCATCCTCTACAACATTAGGAAAATTAGACCTTTCCTATCAGAGCACTCTATGCAAATTCTAGTCCAGGCTCTTGTCTTGTCCAAACTGGATTATTGCAATGCTCTACTGGCTGGACTCCCTGCTGCACAACCAAACCTCTGCAGCTGATCCAGAATGCAGCGGCAAGAGTGGTCTTTAATGAACCAAAGAGAGCGCACGTAACTCCTCTATTCATTAGGTTACACTGGCTCCTGTTGACGCCCGCATCAAGTTCAAAGCTATGCTCTTGGCCTACAAGACCACCACTGGCTCCGCCCCCTCATATCTTCACTCACTAATACAGACCTACGTTCCTACCAGATCCCTGCGCTCTGCAAATGAACGTCTGGTGGTACCATCCCAAAAAGGTAAAAAAATCACTCTCACGTACCTTCTCTGGCTCTGTTCCACATTGGTGGAATGATCTACTGCTGCTACAAGATCAGCAGATTCTGTAGCCATCTTTAAAAAACACCTGAAAACACATCTCTTCCGTCAACACCTGACTGACAAACACTGAGTTCTACTTCCTTTCTATTGATTCCTTTCTTCAAAATAAATAAATAAATAAATAAACCGCTTATCCTTACCTTTGTTTTGCTGGGTTTAAACTGACTAGTTTTTTGTGCACTTATGCTTTTTGCTACCTTGTGTTGTTAAAATTGATTCCATTGTTTTTCCTCACTTGTAAGTCGCTTTGGATAAAAGCGTCTGCTAAATGACTAAATGTAAATGTAAATGTACCTCCGGCTGTATGTCTTGGACACTCGGGTGAAGAGAGGGGCGGAGCTGTTAACTGATCACCACCTGGTGGTGAGTTGGATCCAATGGCGGGGGAGAAAGCTGGAAAGACTCGGCAGGCCCAAACGTACTGTGAGGGTCTGTTGGGAACGTTTGGCAGAGCCCTCTGTCAGAAAGATCTTCAACTCCTACCTCCGGCAGTGCTTTGACCAGATCCCGGGGGAGGTTGGAGACATTGAGTCTGAGTGGACCAGGTTCTCCACCTCCATTGTTGACACAGCCATTCGAAGCTGTGGCCGTAAAGTCTCTGGTGCCTGTCATAGCGGCAACCTCCGAACCCGGTGGTGGACACCGGAAGTAAGGGATGCCGTCAAGCTGAAGGAGGAGACCTATCGAGCCTGGTTGGCTCGTGGGACTCCTGAGGCAGCTGACAGGTACCGGCAGGCCAAGCGGACTGCAGCCCAGGTTGTGGGGGCAAAAACTCAAGTCTAGAAGGAGTTTGGTGAAGCCATGCAGAAGGACTATCGGTTGGCCTCGAAGAAATTCTGGCAAACCACCCGGCGCCTCAGGAGGGGGAAGCAGTGCCCTGCCAACACTGTTTATAGTGGAGGTGGGAATCTGCTGACTTCAACTGGGGATATTGTTGGACGGTGGAAGGAATACTTCGAGGATCTCCTCAACCCCACAAACACGTCTTCCAGGAAAGAGGAAGCAGAGGCCGAGGGCTCGGAGGTAGACTCGTCCATCACCCAAGCTAAAGTCACTGAGGTAGTTGGGAAGCTCCTCGGTGGACAGGCACCAGGGGTGGATGAGATACACCCTGAGTACCTAAAGTCTCTGGATGTTGTGGGGCTGTCTTGGTTGACACGCCTCTGCAACATCGCGTGGCTGTTGGGGACAGTACCTGGGTACACTACCTGCTTTGAATTAAAGCGTCAACTAAAAATGTAAATGTAACACTGGTGAATGTAAGTAGCTTTGGATAAAAGTGTCTGCTAAATGACTAAATGTGAAATGTAAATGTAATGATCCACACAAGACGGGCCCTTTGCTAAGGACTGTCCGGTCCCTGTACGACCGGAGCAGGAGCTTGGGTCGCATTGCCGGCAGTAAGTCAGACCTGTTCCCAGTGCATGCCGGACTTTGGCAGGGCTGCCCTTTGTCACCGGTCCTGTTCATTATCTTAATGGACAGGATTTCTAGGCGCAGCCAGGGGCCGGTGGTTCTCAGTCGGAAAAGGGTGGCTTGTCCCCTTCAGGTTGGTGGAGAGCTTCTGCCTCAAGTGGAGGAGTTTAAGTATCTTGGGGTCTTGTTCACGAGTGCGAGAAGGAGGAAGAGTGAGATGACAGATGGATTGGTGCAGTTTCTGCAGTCGATGTACCGGTCTGTCGTGGTGAAGAAGGAGCTGAGCTGTAAGGCAAAGCTCTCGATTTACCGGTCAATCTACGTTCCTTCTCTCACCTATGGTCATGAGCTTTGGGTCATGACCGAAAAAATAAGATCCCATATACAGGCGGCTGAAATGGGCTTTCTCCGCAGGGTGGCGGGGCGCTCCCTTAGAGATAAGGTGAGGAGCTCGGTCACTCGAGAGGAGCTCAAAGTAGAGCCGCTGCTCCTCCACATCGAGAGGAGCCAGCTGAGGTGGCTCGACATTTGTTTCAGATGCCACCTGGACGCCTCCCTCCCCTGGAGGTGTTTCGGGCATGTCCCACCGGGAGGAGACCCCGGGGAAGACCTAGGACACGCTGGAGGGACTATGTCTCTCGGGTGGCCTGGGAACGCCTCGGAATCCCCCCCGGAAGAGCTGGAGGAAGTGTCTGGGGAGAGGGATGTCTGGGCGTCTCTGCTTAGACTGCTGAACCCGCGACCCATCCCCGGTTAAGCAGTAGAAGATGGATGGATGGATGAATAAGTTAAAGCCTTAGCCTACTGTGCATAGTTAGGGTTAACTGACCTATTCATCCTCATTCTCACATTCATTCATACACAATTCTGTTTGTACCAGTGTAGATCCTATAAATGCCTGAACTTGATGGTAGGTCTGACGTGTGACAACTGGCTTATACATTTTCAAACAATAAAACCATTCTACTATGTTTTTAGGACATTGATCATTTAGCTGAAAGTAGCCTGATCTAGAGGTTAAAGCAAAAGCATCTAGTTGTTCGCTATAAAAAGACAGTGTGACTCCTGATGTGAGAGTCATTAGAGGTTCTGGAGAGTCGTTAGTGACACTGTTCCATTCAGGTGTTGTTGTTCAAGAGTGAAACTGTCCTTTCAGAGCTAACAACTTTGAGACCAGAACAGCCTGGTTCCATCAGGTTTGGTCTCAGCTTAAACCCCTCCCTCAAGAGATATAAGCTCAGCTCTCTTACCAGTTGAACTCAGAATTGATAAAGTCTCTTGGAATTAGAGACAAAACGTCTTCACCTTGAAAACTGAGTCCAGATGCTTTTGCTTTAACCTTTTCTTCAAAAAGACTTGGATGACTGAGAACCTTTACTGACTCAATTTTGATCAGAATGACAAAAGCAACTAACAGTGTAAGAAAAAACACTGAGACAATTTGTACAAACTCGTTTGAAACAATGCATCAAAGCATTTGCTTTTTGTAAAAACACAGGAAACTGGCTTTATGATTTGCAAAAGTAACTAAAGCATGTTGAACAAGTACTTCTGAAAATGTATTAAAATTTATTTTTTCCGAGAATTGTCCTTTTTCCACTTTCTTTTTGGTATTTGTAGGTATTAAATTATGAAAGTATATACTATAAGTACTATAAGTACTATACCATATAGTATAAGTATATACTATACTTGTGATTGGTGGCTCTTCTTTGCAGATTGCAGATGTTCTGGGCCTGGTCCCACCCACGGTCTTGTGTGTTTAAACATGGACCAAGTCTGGGCTGGAGTAATTTGTGAAGTTACTAAATCTGTAAATCTTGGTTCATCTCTAGTGAGCTGAGCTGCACATGTAGACCATTTAATGAACAAAAAGGATGTGACGGATGGTCAAAAGATAGAGACAAATCAGAGGTGAGCTTTGGACAGATAATGTCATTAAGGAGCCCCTTATAAAGTGTATAGAAACCATTTAGGTTATAAATTACATAAGCGTATCTAATACAATATAACAAAAATGTTGATGGACTGTTACATAGAACCATTTCTTCCACAGAAAGCCTTTGCAAAGGGCAGAAACTTTAGACTAAAACTTTGTGGTAATTGGATGAAGCGCTTATAAGTCACCATCTATCACCAATCAGAGCAACACCAAAAATTTCCAAAACTGTTGTCAAATATAAAGCCCTGCCACAACATTAATGTCAATGTCACATCTAATGTCCAATAGATTTCAGTGGGTTTGTGAACTCACAAATCTCACGAGAATCAAGCTGCATTGCAAGGTCAATGGTGACCAGTTGTTTGCCAAATAGTGATACCACACTTACCTGTTAAGATCTTAAAGCAAATGAGATCTCCCAGCATTGTCACCATTGTCCTATTTATAACATCCTCTGGAGTTTAGAGATGATTTGTAATAGTTATCAATCTAATAACAACCAGTTAAACATATATTGTAAAGTGCTACGCACATATCTGCTGTATATGTCTGGACTTTCATTCTTATAACATCAGATAAATGTTGCCATATTCACTGAGTGTGCATCTCCAGCTGTTTCTCCCTCAGCTTCTCCTCCAGACACTGAATCAGGACTGGGTCCACTTTGGGGTCGAACTTGTTGGCAAACCAGTGTCCATAGCTGAGGAGCCAGCGCAGCTCGGCTGCTCCGAAGATGCACACACTCCTCATGTGGGCACCAGTGCAAGCAGGATACAGGCTGCCCTCCAGGTAGTTCCACTTCACCAGCCGCGTCCTGCTTTTCAGGTCTGGGACATCTGCTGCTGACCTGGGGATGTGGCCTGGGGCTCCGGGCACCCGCACCATGGAGGCCCAGAAGTGTTCGTCTGGAGAGTAGGTGTCAGCTGACCAGGCCAGGAAGTCTGCCGCCACCTGGCTCGTCATTATGTACAACACAAAATCCCTGCTCAGGACAAAGTAGGCGCTCCCAATGAACATGTGTATCCCGTGAGGGGGCGGCGCTTTGGCTGCGCTGGTTTTTACAGGGATCCGGCGGTATTCATAAGGCACATTCTTCAACTGGTGTTGGAAAGTAAAGCGCTGTTTCTTCAGCTCACTAGGACGGCTGGACTCCAACATGTTACTGCTGTTCAGCACCTGCAGCTCCAGCACTAGCTCAGCATTGGTCTTCAGAGGGAAGTCTTGGCCACACATGTTGATGACATACCTCCAAGGGGTCTGTGACTTCAACAGGTCTGAGAGGCAGTGGAGGTCAGCGTTGAGCCTGCTGACGTGGGCATACTCCACAGACTCTAGCTTTGTGGCGATGAAGACGTTGGGTAGACAGTGAGCCAGGTTTTGAATGGCTTTGATAAACGCAGCAGAGGACTTCTGG
>CM044556.2:1876957-1909457 GCA_024416835.2 Perccottus glenii | reverse complement strand
TTATTTATCAGCAAGGAAGAATTAATAACAATAATGGATTGGATTTATATTGCGTCCCTTGGCTCCCAAGGGACTCAAAGCGCTTACAGTCCGTCCATTATTCATTCATACACAGTCACACACTGGTGATGGTAAGCTACAACTGCAGCCACAGATGCCCTGGGGCAGACTGACAGAGACGTGGTAGCCATTTTGCGCCTACGGCCTCTCCGACCATCACCACATACATTCACTAAACATTCTTACACATTCATACGAGGCAAGGTGGGTTAAGTGTCTTGGACACAACAACAGTATGAATTGTGGGTAGAGCGGGAATCGAACCGCCTACCTCCGGTTGAAAGACGACTGCTCTACCACTGAGCCACTGCCGCCCCAGTATTAAAAGTCACTCAGAGGGGCACATAACACAGAGGCAACGTAGTGGTTTCATATTACACTTATTTGTGGACAAACCTGTTTTGAGTGTGTTCTGGGCAGAGCTAGAGCTGCAGAGGTGGACTTCCTCCACAGGATGTGTCTGAAGTGAGTTTCCTTCCTTTTCCAGGTTAACCCAATGATGAGACAGAGACTGGTTTCTGAATGTTACCTGAGGAGTGTATATAAACAGAGTCACTACACTGACACGGTTAATAAAAGGGAACGGGCCATATGCAGAGGGGCTATCCTTAGGCAACAGTCTGGACCCTTCTGTCATCAAGAACCATTGTAGGTCTGTTTCATTTAGTCGGTGTGATAATAGATTGTGTGCTAGTGTAGAGTTTCACAGTGAACACTCAATAATTTACAACCCCTCTCCTGCCACAGACCCCAGCACTTGCCTCAAGTAGACAGGAAACAGCAGAGGAATATCAGGATACACCTTCTGTCGATTTAAGCTTCTGTGGCCAACTCAAACTTAAGGTATCATAAAACAATAAAGTAATGCAGTAATAGTAATAATCTCAGAAATATGCTATGATGTACAGTTGTACCCCGGCAGAATTTGTGATTTTCTTAGGCCATTTTTCAGAGAATATTATTGATAACACAAACACACTTTTTTTTCCTCATAATTAGTGGTTGGGAGAGGTCATTTATTGTCAAACAACTGTGTTTACTCTTTTTAAATCATAATGACAACAGAAACTACATAAATGACTCTGATAAAAAGTTTACATACCCTGGTTATTTTGGTCTGATAGCATGCACACAAGTTGAGGTAAACAGTTTGAATGGCTTCTAAAAAGGTAACCATCCTCACCTGTGATCTGTTTGCTTATAATCAGTGTGTGTATATAAAAGGTCAGTGAGTTTCTGGGCTCCTGACAGACTCTTAATTTTTTCATCCAGTGCTGCACTGACGTTTCTGAGTCATGGTGAAAGCAAAAGAATTGTCAAAGGATCTGCGGTAAAAGGTAATTGAACTGTATGAAACAGGAAAGGGATATAAAAATATATCAAAAGGAATTGAGAATGCCAATCAGCAGTGTTCAAAATGAGGGATTCTGTTGAAACCAAACCAAAGTCAGGTAGACCAACTAAGATTTCAGTCACAACTGCCAGAAAAATTGTTTGGGGTGCAAAGAAAAACCCACAAATGGGTATGGCTCAAACCCTCTCAAGGTGCGTTCACACCAAACGTGAATTAAGCGTTAAGCGCGAGTGATTTACATGTTAAGTCAATGCAAAGACGCGAAATGATGGAAATCCTGCGGCGCGATTTGCGCGAATGAGGTGCAGCAAATGACGAGATTTGCACAAATCACGCGGCGCAAATTGTGCGAATTGAGCGTTTGACGCGAGAAACGCGTCCATTGCTTCATTTGCACAAGTTAAAAAAATCTGAACTTTGGCAAAAATTTGCGTCGCTTTAACCAATCTGGAGCTTGCTCTAGTAGTGACGTGCTACGAACGGAGGCGGACCATAGAGGCAGAAATCCAAAACAACAATGGAGGACGAAGTTATCGGGGCAGCCTGTGAGAAACAAGCCATGAGTCAGAGATTCTCCATTTATTGGCTCCATTTATTAAAGAAATAAAAACAAATAAGAGGTACAACACAATGTTATAAATACATTTGTAAATACGATTTACAGTTCTGATAACTGTGTTCAGAATACTGTAGTTGTCCACATATTAATTACTCATAATCACACCAAATATTGACTTGAGACAGACTTGAATAGAGCGTCAGTAGTTGCTGTCCTGCGGAAACCCTCGCACCGACACGAGGTCATCGAACTGGGGCTGGGTCAGTGGGAAGTACCGCTGAAAGTGGCCGTCATCCAGGCGCAGCTCCTGGAGAAGTTTGTGAAACTCACGAAGCTGAAACTCTCTGAAGCATCCGATGGAACCCCGCACAGCGTCGAACGGGTTCACGGCGTTTTTCAGTCCTCCAAAGTAAATAGAGCACTGCTACTTTCTCAACAAAATCCATCTCAACCATTCTTCAACAAGAGCGGAAGACAACCCGCCTGGCAGAAGCCCCTCCCATGACGCAAATTCGCATCTGTTGTTAAGTTAATTGTATGCACGAATGAAGCGAGTAAACTCAAAATGTTCAAGCGTCCAACTCCGCTAAATTGCGCTATTCGCGTTTGGTGTGAACAAAAAGTGGTATGGCTGTTTCAAGATGCACAATAAGGAGGCACTTGAAAAAAAATGGGCTGCATGGTTGCGTCACCAGAAGAAATCCATTACTACGCAAATGCACCAAAGCATCCTGCTTACAATACACCAAACAGCACAGAAACAATTCTCAAAACTTCTGGAATAAAGTCATTTGGAGTGATGAGAACAAAATTTAACTTTTTGGCCACAACCATAAACATTACATTTGGAGAGGAGTTACCAAGGCCTATGATGAAAGGTACACCATTCCTACTGTGAAACATGGAGTTGGAGCTGATGTTTTGGGGATGTGTGAGCTACAAAGGCACAGGAAAAGATGAATGCAGCATGTTATCAGTCCGGAAGCTGCACATGGGACGTACTTGGATGTTCCAACTTGACAGCAATCTAAAGCACAAGGCCAAGTCGACCTGTCATTGGCTACATCAGCATAAAGTGAAGGTTCTGGACTGGCCTTAGTCTCCTGAGATGTTAAAGGTGGCAATACACGGTATTAAGAACTGGTATGTAAACTTTTGACCAAGGTCATTTGGGTAGTTTCTGTTGTCATTATGATTTAATAAGAGTGTGAGTGAAAAAAAAAAAAAAGTTTTTTTGTGATATCGTTTATATTCTCTGAAAAATGGCCAAAATTCTGCCAGAGTATAACTTATGAGCATAACTGTATGACTTCATGATATTTTATATACAGTGCCTTGCGAAAGTATTCGGACCCTTGAACTTTGCGACCTTTTGCCACATTTCAGGCTTCAAACATAAAGATATGAAAGTAATTTTTTGTGAAGAATCAACAACAAGTGGGACACAATCATGAAGTGGAACAAATTTTATTTCATATTTCAAACTTTTTTAACAAATAAAAAACTGAAAAATTGGGCGTGCAAAATTATTCAGCCCCTTTAACTTAATACTTTGTAGCGCCACCTTTCGCTGCGATTACAGCTGTAAGTCGCTTAGGGTATGTCTCTATCAGTTTTGCAAAACAGCTCGAGCTCAGTGAGGTTGGATGGAGAGCATTTGTGAACAGCAGTTTTCAGTTCTTTTCACAGATTCTCGATTGGATTCAGGTCTGGACTTTGACTTGGCCATTCTAACACCTGGATATGTTTATTTGTGAACCATTCCATTTGTAGATTTTGCTTTATGTTTTGGATCATTGTCTTGTTGGAAGACAAATCTCCGTCCCAGTCTCAGGTCTTTTGCAGACTCCATCAGGTTTTCTCCCAGAATGGTCCTGTATTTGGCTCCATCCATCTTCCCATCAATTTGAACCATCTTCCCTGTCCCTGCTGAAGAAAAGCAGGTCCAAACCATGATGCTGCCACCACCATGTTTGACAGTGGGGATGGTGTGTTCAGGGTGATGAGCTGTGTTGCTTTTACACCAAACATAACGTTTTGCATTGTTGCCAAAAAGTTTGATTTTGGTTTCATCTGACCAGAGCACCTTCTTCCACATGTTTGGTGTGTCTCTCAGGTAGCTTGTGGAAAACTTTAAACAACACTTTTTATGGATATCTTTAAGAAATGGCTTTCTTCTTGCCACTCTTCCATAAAGGCCAGATTTGTGCAGTATACTGATTGTTGTCCAATGGACAGAGTCTCCCACCTCAGCTGTAGATCTCTGCAGTTCATCCAGAGTGATCATGGGCCTCTTGGCTGCATCTCTGATCAGTCTTCTCCTTGTATGAGCTGAAAGTTTAGAGGGACGGCCAGGTCTTGGTAGATTTGCAGTGGTCTGATACTCCTTCCAATTCAATATTATCGCTTGCACAGTGCTCCTTGGGATGTTTAAAGCTTGGGAAATCTTTTTGTATCCAAATCTGGCTTTAAACTTCTCCACAACAGTATCTCGGACCTGCCTGGTGTGTTCCTTGTTCTTCATGATGCTCTCTGCGCTTTAAACGGACCTCTGAGACTATCACAGTGCAGGTGCATTTATACGGAGACTTGATTACACACAGGTGGATTCCATTTATCATTAGTCATTTAGGTCAACATTGGATCATTCAGAGATCCTCACTGAACTTCTGGAGAGAGTTTGCTGCAATGAAAGTAAAGGGGCTGAATAATTTTGCACGCCCAATTTTTCAGTTTTTTATTTGTTAAAAAAGTTTGAAATATCCAATAAATTTTGTTCCACTTCATGATTGTGTCCCACTTGTAACTGATTCTTCACAAAAAATTAGTTTCATATCTTTATGTTTGAAGCCTGAAATGTGGCAAAAGGTCGCAAAGTTCAAGGGGCCGAATACTTTTGCAAGGCACTCTATATATATATATATATGATAGCTTAAACAGAACTGATTTAATGTATTTTGTAGTCTCATGCCTACCCCCTGTGAAGGTTCTCAGTCATCCAGGACATCTTGACAAAAAGGTTTAAGTAAAAGCATCTGGACTCGGGTCCAAAACCGAGTCCAGATGCTTTTACTTAAACCTTTTTGTCATGCCTACGTCATTCTACGTTCTGTAAAATGTAATCTATACTCAACTAACTAAAAAGAATTAGGACAAATACAGTGAATTTGTTCCAGTGCCCTTTTGTCTATAGCCAAGACATTACAAGTTTGGGCAGAACACACATTTTAAAGACGTGACATGATGCCAGTGTTCGCGTGACCCAGAAATAGTTGGTGGTTAATCCTGAGGCTCAGTGTGACCTCTGACCTTGTCCCAGGCATATGTAGCGCTCACAGGGATGTTGTTGCCCAGAATAGACTTGAGCCAGTCTTCTGGAGTCAGGTGCACTTTGCATTTACTGTCCTTTATTAATCCACTACTTTGCACTTGAGCAGTGTAACCTGTGCCCTGCAAACACAAGAGAAACACTGACAATGGTCAAAACAGAATACGTAAGGGCTACATCTGGGTCTGATCCTGAAACTTTGTGACCTAAAGGGGTATATTGAAATATACTAAAAATAAAACACAAGCAAAATATGACCAGAACAGTTGTAATATTTAAAATAAAGTCCTTGTATGTCCTTTAGTTTAATAATAGGTGTTTTGAGCGCAGCAGCAGCAGGTGTCTGTTTGCATTTATCTGGAAACTGTGGGTGATCTATGAACTTGGATTAGGGTTTAGTTTTTACATACAGTGCCTTGCGAAAGTATTCGGCCTCCTTGAACTTTGCGACCTTTTGCCACATTTCAGGCTTCAAACATAAAGATATGAAACTGTAATTTTTTGTGAAGAATCAACAACAAGTGGGACACAATCATGAAGTGGAACAAAATTTATTGGATATTTCAAACTTTTTCAACAAATAAAAAACTGAAAAATTGGGCGAGCAAAATTATTCAGCCCCTTTACTTTCAGTGCAGCAAACTCTCTCCAGAAGTTCAGTGAGAATCTCTGAATGATCCAATGTTGACCTAAATGACTGATGATGATAAATGGAATCCACCTGTGTGTAATCAAGTCTCTGTATAAATGCACCTGCACTGTGATAGTCTCAGAGGTCCGTTTAAAGTGCAGAGAGCATCATGAAGAACAAAGAACACACCAGTTAGGTCCCAGATACTGTTGTGGAGAAGTTTAAAGCCGGATTTGGATACAAAAAGATTTCCAAGCTTTAAACATCCCAATGAGCACTGTGCAAGCGATAATATTGAAATGGAAGGAGTATCAGATCACTGCAAATCTACCAAGACCTGGCCGTCCCTCTAAACTTTCAGCTCATACAAGGAGAAGACTGATCAGAGATGCAGCCAAGAGGCCCATGATCACTCTGGATGAACTGCAGAGATCTACAGCTGAGGTGGGAGACTCTGTTCATAGGAAAACAATCAGTCGTATACCGCACAAATCTGGCCTTTATGGAAGAGTGGCAAGAAGAAAGCCATTTCTTAAAGATATCCATAAAAAGTGTTGTTTAAAGTTTGCCACACCCACCTGGGAGACACACCAAACATGTGGAAGAAGGTGCTCTGGTCAGATGAAACCAAAATCAAACTTTTTGGCAACAATGCAAAACGTTATGTTTGGTGTAAAAGCAACACAGCTCATCACCCTGAACACACCATCCCCACTGTCAAACATGGTGGTGGCAGCATCATGGTTTGGGCCTGTTTTTCTTCAGCAGAGACAGGGAAGATGGTTAAAATTGATGGGAAGATGGATGGATCCAAATACAGGACCATTCTGGAAGAAAACCTGATGGAGTCTGCAAAAGACCTGAGACTGGGACGGAGATTTGTCTTCCAATAAGACAATGATCCAAAACATAAAGCAAAATCTACAATGGAATGGTTCACAAATAAACATATCCAGGTGTTAGAATGGCCAAGTCAAAGTCCAGACCCGAATCCAATCGAGAATCTGTGGAAAGAACTGAAAACTGCTGTTCACAAATGCTCTCCATCCAACCTCACTGAGCTCGAGCTGTTTTGCAAAGAGGAATGGGCAAAGATTTCAGTCTCTCGATGTACAAAACTGATAGAGACATACCCCAAGCGACTTACAGCTGTAATCGCAGCAAAAGGTGGCGCTACAAAGTATTAAGTTAAAGGGGCTGAATACGGTTTGTACGCCCAATTTTTCAGTTTTTTATTTGTTAAAAAAGTTTGAAATATCCAATAAATTTCGTTCCACTTCATGATTGTGTCCCACTTGTTGTTGATTCTTCACAAAACATTACAGTTTCATATCTTTATGTTTGAAGCCTGAAATGTGGCAAAAGGTTGCAAAATTCAACGGGGGCGAATACTTTCGCAAGGCACTGTAAGTACAAATTTTCATATTTTGTCCATCATCAGCAGATTCCTTTTAGTTGTTATTGTGCAAACATGGAAATCATTGAATGACTTGCTATGTATAGCAGTAGATGCTGGGGGAGTGGCTATGAAAGATAGACAAAGTAACCAGAGCGCTGTGTTCCTCACCTTGAAAAAGAAGGTCAGAGGGCTTCCAGAGGCGATGATCCCTCTCTGTATGAGCCTAAGAAGATGTCTACCCCTGTCTTCCTCTCTTCTGTGAATCACAGCTTTTGTTTGTTTGTTTTTTTTGGTCCCGGCTGGTTTTGGAGCATGGTTTGTGTTGATACCTAAAGGGCAGCTTTGTGGTTGAATAGTGGTATTTCGACAGCTCTTTTCTCCTGTTTTGACCTCATTAGTTTGTGTATGGGCCTTCATAATCTCTGTAGGAGCAGGAGGATTGGACTTGGTCATTCTTAGTATGCCAGAGCTCTGGTTGGCAGTTGAGACTGCCTCATAGGTGACACCATCACACTCTCTGGAAGGGGCTGAAGCCACAGGTGGACAGTTGGTGGACTGTATTTGTTCAGTGTTGCAAGTAGTAGACAGGTTGGACTTCATAGTTACATACTCTTCAACCAGATGTATTTGCTTTTGGAGCACATCCACCAAATTCTTTTGGACTGATGCAAGGGAGATGATCTGGCTTTTTAAGATCCGCTTACGTAGGCAGTTAGGGACACTCCTGTGTAGTGAGAAAATCAGACTGCTGTT
The DNA here is from genome assembly GCA_024416835.2 of Perccottus glenii. Classification (NCBI taxonomy): domain Eukaryota; kingdom Metazoa; phylum Chordata; class Actinopteri; order Gobiiformes; family Odontobutidae; genus Perccottus; species Perccottus glenii. The sequence continues at coordinate 1,901,373 of CM044556.2, read as the reverse complement.
ATTCCAGTTAATTGCTCCTCTGGCACAACAAGAACAGTAACATTTAGTGTAACAGTGATATCTTTAAACAACCATTAAGACATTAGAGGGGCTCAGAGACAGTTGTGGCACAATTAGGAAAGTGTAGTGAATAAAAAACATTTTTACCTTTAGGCACCAAAAACTGTGCCATACTAGTAAATTATGTGGATCAAAGTTTTGGCAACAGAGAAACCCGAGTTCCAAGTTCTAATTCAGTGGATATTTAATAAACTGACCAGTACTTGTGGGCAAGATTATCCTTTTCCACGTGTTGCTTTGCAAGCACCTGAGTCAGAATACTGTGGATCTCCTGTAGAGCTTCATGGAATCTACCTGTAGTGACACCAGATGTGAAGACACCAGCAGAGTCAAATAATGTACTTATAAAAGGTTTACAGTTTAAAGGACAACACCACATCGGCCAGATTCAAAGGTTTTTGTGGAGTGAGAATGGTGTCCTCTTGTAAATAAACACTTTTGGATAAAACACAAGGTTATTTAAACAACCTCTGGAAGGTACCTGCATGTGTTGGCCCTGTTGAAGACCTGGATTTTAGTTCTGTTTGTTTGGCCATCACATCATCTAAAACTAGTGCCAGGGCACTGGAACTATTCAGCTGTAAAAACAGTAATGAGAATCAAGTTGTACTTGTATTAAATGTCATCAAATGCTGTTGTTTATGGCTGACTTTTTGTCTAAATCCCTTATTCTAAGGCATACTGTTGAGTGAGATCAAGTGAGAAATAGGAAAAGCTTTTACATTGTCAGTGTTGGTGTGGTGGTGTCTCAGGTGAATGTCATCAGGCTCTTTGGCACTATCAGTGTCAGTGGCTTCTCGCACTTTAGCTGTGTCACTGCAGCTCTGTGGCACCAAACGCGAAGAACCTGAAAGACAAAGGGTGTTACACAAATTTTAGTCTGCGAGGTGCTATTAATAACTTAACATTAAAGAGTTAACATTTATAAGAAATACCAGTGCCACTTTTTTCAGAAAGAGTATTTATGAGTACTTACATTACCAAGTACTGATATAAGTACAAGTAGAGATTTTTGGGACATGTAATTTCTATAATATGCTTTTTCAAATTTCATGTTTTAAAGAAGCAGGCTTTGGGGATCTCTTGAACAAAGCGGCCATAACAGAGATCCAATGAGCACAAGTAAAAAGGCTCTGTTATCAATCAATATCGAAGGAGGAAAATGTATACCTTCCAGCGCTAAGTCACCTGGCTGAGTATTCTGGTCAGGAATGGAAGGTTGGAATGTACGGAGCAGCTCTCTGGTATCTCTGTTTTCAGCCAAGTCCAGTGCACAAAGACCACCTACATTCTTGTCAAGGGGGTTTGAGCCATACTCCAGGAGAAGCTTAACCACCTAACAGACAGAAAAGAAATTGTGTCAACATTTACATCCGTGCATTTACAAAGTATTTTAAAGCAAAATTATGCCTTTCAATAAAAAAATGTAAAAAACATTTCAAGTCATTACAGCTTTTGTAGTAAACTTTTAGTTGAATGTTTTTTTTCTTATGTAAAGATCAACATCTAAACAGCTTGAATGATAAGTTTGTTTGTAAGTATGTTTTCAACTCTACAATAAATATTGAGGACTAGAAAAGAAGAATAAAAGACTGAACTGTGTTTTCTCTGACTGAGAGCTACAGTGGTGAGAGGGCAGTCTGCTCACAGTTGCAGAGTAGAATATGAACTAAAAAATGTGTAGACACTTATTATTTAGAACAATATTTGTGTAATACACACTAAAACAAACAAGTGACTATTCTTCCAGTTTTATGTCAGAGAATCATCAGAAAGACAAGGCAATTTCTTAATTTATTTTAATGATAGATATTTAAGTCATTAAGACAAACCTTTAAGGTGGATGTCCACTGTGAAAACAAGAAGCGTTTAAACGTATTTAATCTGCTATATCACTTTTGAACTGTAGAGCATCACCTCATCATTTCGAGAGGAAACAGCATCATGCAGAGGTGTGCCACCATCCATGCTTCGTGCATTAACACATGCTCCAGCTTTGAGCAGCTCTTCAACCACAGTCTTATGACCTATGGCAGCAGCTTCGTGGAGGGCAGTCCAACCTGTTGAGTAACTTCATTAGTCCACGCATTTGACTAGAGGACAACTAACACGGTGTCTCTTTACTTATGAATAACAAATAAAAGGCAACATTGTGCTGGAGAAAAAGGAGAGATGAATAAAGCGCAATGGGACATCTCTCCTCAGGAGCGTCACCTGCAGCGACATCAGAATTTAAATTTAGTGTGATCTAAATATTTACAAATAATAGTATTACATTTTATTTATTACATTTTAAATGTTATATTAATATATAAATATTAAGAGAAAAAAAAAATTCTCTTAATTTTATATGTATATACAGTATATACTATATGTGCTTGTTTGTAGGTTATTTTTAAAGAGTAGGCCCAGCTTACATATTTTGACATGTTTGGTGTTTATCAGGTGTCACTACTATTGCTACCACAGCCACACAGCAAAATATGTAAGCTAGGCCTACTCCTTTGCGATTATTTGCCTTTTAAATGCCGTTATTCCGCAGCGCTAATCCTTTAGCCCAATGCTTTTATGTTGAAAGGAAGTGGTGTCGGTTTACAACGGTTGACTTCCCTTTTCTAAATTCGCTGTACAAATTTGATGATGGTACAAGGAAATACCCTAAAAAAAAGAATTTTCATTTGTAAACTTGTACATATGTAAATGAATTATACTTCGTGCACGGACCATATGCACTGTATATATTACCATTCCTGATTCATGGCTGCCAGCAAATTAGAAGATAAAGAGGAAAATCAATGCTTATTGAAGATCCAATTTCTCTTTTTCTTCATATTATATATCTATATATTTATATAAATCACAAACATCAGGATTTATAATAACATTCACAGATGAACCATTGCAGCTAAGAGAAACTGTCTCTGCTGAAGATCTTCATAAACCAAACGTCCAATTGCGCGTGGAGAGAGTTTTCATCTCCACCGAGAGTTTGACTTCCGCGTAAGAAGCTCCAGTGTACCCTCGCTTATGCCTCCTCTCAGAAGCCTCCTCCGGCTCCCCTTCTCGTTCCTCGGAGCAGCGTTGAGAGCTTTGGGGCAGCACTTGGCGCAAGGACAATAACTTCCGGTGCAATCGAGGAGTCGAGGCATCGAGGAGGCATATTACAGAAAAGAGATCCAGCCTAGTTCTTCTTGTTTTGTTCATTGTGGTTTAATACTGCCTCTAACAGGTTGGCTCATGTATTGCAAATTTAGGCTCATGTCCAAAATGAGCTATTGACAATGCAAAGCCTACTTCAGTAAAGTAAACTTAACTGAAAGAAACATATGGTACATCACTACGTTCTACCTAAGAAAATAGTACTCATAGTACTTTGTTACATTCCACAAAAACGTAAAATTGGAAATATTACAAACCTGCAAAATCAGGAGCGTTGACATCAAGGCCAGCATTTATTAAGGCTTTGACTTGTGCCAGATCTTCTCTCTTGCAGGCCAGATGAAGTACTGTTTCACCTTTATGATTCTTCTTTTGAAGATATTTGGTTTGGGGTTGTCTCACTGTTTTTCTTGCTGTTTAAAAATAGCATTGCAAATTCAACTTTTTTTAAATTATCAGCACATATATTGTATGTCTTATGTAACAACTAGTATCAGATCATTACCACCAAAGGAGTTCGGGCTGGCTACAACTGACTCCATCCTGCATGGAAAACTTGGCCTGTGTTCATTTAAGTCCTTGTTCTTTTCTTTATATTCAACACTTCAGCTGCTTCTAGACATTTATGAATCCAACAGCAGCTGGTGACTGGGGTAGAGTGGTCAGTATTAGTGTATCATCCAGACAAGACTAAAGATCTAAGTGGGTCATAACTAACCCAAACTCACCTCGTGTTCAAAGAGATATTGGAGTTGTTATGACCTTCTCTTTCTAAAAAAGATTTGGACTTAAATGTCAACCTTTGTAGACATTGTATAAAACACAACACACTATTTAGTTTTGGTCACTAAAAAGCTTAAATTCTATTAATTTTCAGTTTTTATTAGGGTGGGGTTTAATTAATTCACTTGACACACATATACACACGTGGACAAAAATGTTGGTACCCTTCGGTCAATGAAAGAAAAACTCACAATGGTCACAGAAAAAACTTTATTCTGACAAAAGTAATAATAAATAAAAATTCTATGAATGTTAACCAATGAAAGTCAGACATTGCTTTTCAACCATGCTTCAACGTAATTATTTAAAAAAAAATAAACTCATGGAACAGGCCTGGACAAAATTGTTGGTACCTCTAACTTAATATTATGTTGCACAACCTTTTGAGGCTATCACTGCAATCAGACGATTTCTGTAACTGTCAATGAGACTTCTGCACCTCTCAGCAGGTATTTTGGCCCACTCCTCATGAGCAAACTGCTCCAGTTGTTTCTGGTTTGAAGGGTGTCTTTTCCAGACGGCATGTTTCAGCTCCTTCCAAAGATGCTCAATAGGACTGAGGTCAGGGCTCATAGAAGGCCACTTTAGAATAGTCCAATGTTTTCCTCTTAACCATTCTTGGGTGTTTTTAGCTGTGTTTTGGGTCATTGTCCTGTTGCAAGACCCATGACCTGCGACTGAGACCAAGCTGTCTGACACTGGCCAGCACATTTCTCTCTAGAATCCCTTGATAGTCTTCAGATTTCATTGTACCCTGCACAGATTCAAGACACCCTGTGCCAGATGCAGCAAAGCAGCCCCAGAACATAACAGAGCCTCCTCCATGTTTGACAGTAGGGACAGTGTTCTTTTCTTGATATGCTTCATTTTTCTGTCTGTGAAGATAGAGCTGATATGCCTTGGCAAAAAGTTCCATTTTTGTCTCATCTGTCCATAGGACATTCTCCCAGAAGCTTTGTGGCTTGTCAACATGTAGTTTGGCATATTTCAGTCTAGCTTTTTTATGATTTTATGTTTTTAACAATAGTGTCCTCCTTGGTCGTCTCCCATGTAGTCCACTTTGGCTCAAACAACGACGGATGGTGCGATCTGACACTGATGTTCCTTGAGCATGGAGTTCACCTTGGATCTCTTTAGAAGTCTTTCTGGGGTCTTTTGTTACCATTCGGATTATCCGTCTCTTTGATTTGTCATCAATTTTCCTCCTGCGGCCACGTCCAGGGAGGTTGGCTACAGTCCCGTGGAGCTTAAATTTCTGAATAATATGTGCAACTGTAGTCACAGGAGGAGTCTAGCTGCTTGGAGATGGTCTTATAGCCTTTACCTTTATCATGCTTGTCTATAATTTTCTTTCTATTCTCCTGCGACAACTCTTTCCTTCGCTTCCTCTGGTCCATGTTGAGTGTGGTACACACCATGTCACCAGACAACACAGTGACTACCTGAAGCCCTATAAATAGGCCCACTGACTGATTACAAGATTGTACACACCTGTGATGCTAATTAGTGCACACACCTTGAATTAACATGTCCATTTGGTCACATTATTTACAGTCTTTTCTAGGGGTACCATCAATTTTGTCTAGGCCTGTTCCATGAGTTTATTTTTTTAAATAATTCCGTTGAAGCATGGTTGAAAAGCAATGTCTGACTTTCATTGGTTAACATTCATAGAATTTTTATTTATTATTACTTTTGTCAGAATAAAGTTTTTTCTGTGACCATTGTGAGTTTTTCTTTCATTGACCGAAGGGTACCAACATTTTTGTCCACGTGTGTATATATGTATATATTTTTTAACCTTTATCCTGCAGCTGTTTGAGAATACACAAAACAGTGCGAGAACATAAAAGTTAACAGCATTAACTGGTTTGACAGCTACGTGTCTTTTATTTGGTTGGAATTCATGAAATGCCATAAATGAAGCTGAGCGTAAACTCAACCAGGAAGACTTCTCCCCTTCATCTACCGCCTTCATCTAGGTGCATCTTGTCAACCATCCACCTCAAGCTTTTAGTAAATCATCATACAGCTGACAGAATCTAATCACCATCTCTGTCCTCAGCATCAGCAGCTCCTCATGTCTCTGTGTCTCAGTTACAGGGGGAAATCTACCCTAAAATCTACACTCTTCCCCTCCATCACATCCAACAACTAAGCCCTTTTTCATCTGTTAATAAATAATTAATTTGCATCATGCTTTTCTTTTGAGTCTCTCCAGGTTAAAATGGTTTCATGTGTTGGCTTATTGAAAATTAAATAAAATAATTTATTTTGTTTGTGTTAGAATATTCAATATAATATATATTTTCTATTTTAGAATACTACAGGATGTTAAAGTGTATTAATGTCTTGCATTTTAGAGTTCTCTGAGTGAAAAATACACTTTACACATGTTGACTTTATGCTGTTTGCAGATCATCATAACATCATTTTGCTTTTGACATAAGCTTAAGTATTTAGGTTTAACTATACTTAAACTCAATTTATAATGTCTTTACATTAAAATATGAAAGTGAGTGTATAAAACAGATGATTTGAAATAAAGATTTTATTGTGGAGAATTATACGAAATAAACTATTTTATGTTGAAATCAGACACCGGGTGTGTTGAATAATAACAACGGCTGTATCCCAGACTTACAAGATAAAACTAAAATCAAGCTAAAGGTGAGGGATAATAGTAGTAGCTCATAGCTAAAAGCTCGGTCGATAGCCACAGTAAAAACATTTCTCGCTATAAAATAATTCAAACTATATATGGTTAAAAACGTAAGAAGTTATACCGCGGTGAAGTTAGATTGACGTTGGACGTTGGATATTCGGCTCCGCACTTTCAGTGGGAGGCTTAGTTGTCTGTGTCCGACTAGTGGGTCCATATTCCGGGGAACTCACTCTCGAAACACCGCCCTTAGCACGGAGCAATGAGACTTAGGGACCGTCAATAAATGACGATCACGGGAACAAAGTAAATAAATAAATTCAATAGCTTCAAGATAAACAAATTTATTTTCACTACTCAAGTGGCTCAGTGGTAGAGCAGTCGGCTTTCAACCGGAAGGTAGTGGGTTCGATTCCCGCTCTCCCCACAATTCATACTGTCGTTGTGTCCTTGGGCAAGACACTTAACCCACCTTGCCTCGTATGAAAGTGTAAGAATGTTTAGTGAATGTATGTGGTGATGGTCGGAGAGGCAGTAGGCGCAAAATGGCTGCCACGTCTCTGTCAGTCTGCCCCAGGGCATCTGTGGCTACAGTTGTAGCTTACCATCACCAGTGTGACTGTGTATGAATGAATAATGGATGGACTGTAAGCGCTTTGAGTCCCTTGGTCCCTTGGGAGAAAAGCGCAATATAAATCCAATCTATTATTATTATTATTATAAAATAATAGATATAATCTAGTGGCACCATGCACACCTCTTTTTTTCACTTTTATGTTTTTTGGGATTTTATAAGAATTTTATATATATACAAATATGGATTTTTTTCTATAGCTTTCAGGTCATGTGACCTAGTTTCTTCAATCTACCTCATATTCATAGTACTAGTCTAGTATTATCATGCACACCACTTTCTTTCCATTTTTCTGTTTTTTTTAATTTTATATGAATTTTTTATGAACAAAATCAAGGATTTTTTTTCAATAGCTTTCAGGTCATGTGACCTAGTCACTTCAATCCACTTCATATTCATAGTACTAGCCTAGTGGTACCATGCACACCTCTTTTTTTCCACTTTTGTCTATTTTATGAATTTTTGATATAAAAACTAATTATTTTTTTTTCAATAGCTTCCATGGCACTCACCTCAAATAACTTGATTACTTTAATATATTAGTCTGGCATAATTATTTTAACATAATAATAACAATACAATATGCAAACTGTGTAAATACATATCCAGGGAATACCTACAGGCGCAAAAAAAGCAAGATGGTAATATAGACTGGATGGACATGAAGTGGAAAGGAGGAGTAATGACTCATCCTTTTCAACAGGATCAAAACAGCTGCGGGGTCATAGTTGTAAAGGTTGTGTCCACTAATATTTGATAATATTGTGACAAAATACCTTTTATTAAAGATATTTTTGTTTAGATGGCCAGAGCAATAATGGAGAACATTCCATTGAACTGTTTAACAAATCCTGTTTAACAAAAAAAAAGGTTGCATGGCAAGAGAGCGCATAGAAATGGCTCTTAAAATCCTTCAAGGATCAGGTAAGCAGACTTTATGTACGTGTGGTTCTAAAGCCAAATAAAATAAAGCAAAATTTGTTTTTACAATTACAGTTTTACAATTTTAGTACACTTTTTACACAAATAATGACTTCCAACCAGTCCCACTTTTCTTTGAACTTTTGCCGCAACAATTAAATTTTTGTTTTATTCTACACCTCTATGAAAGCTAACCAGTTTGTTTATATCTAATCTAGCCTCTGACAATTGATGACCCTCAAAGGAGTTACGCTACCAGTATATTTTCCTCTTGATCAAAAGAAATACCTTAATACAAAACTAAATGCTACTTTTTAGTGTTTCCAATGGACTCCCAGTGCAATGTGTGCATCGAACAGGCCAAAGAAATCTGCAGGTGCAAGTGGGAACAAGAATAACACTGACTGGGTAAGATAGAAAGACTGATAAAGTGATTAAATTTCCAGATTTACAGTGTTTCTTTATCATGCAACAGATGGAGTGTGACAACTGTGACAGATGGTTCCATGTAGAGTGTATTGGGATGGATGATGAAGAAGAGACAATGAAAAATGAATGGAATTGTGCTTTGTGCAAATTAATTTTTACTTTATATGTACATAGCTATTAGTAGTAGTAGTAGTAGTTAAATTACACTTTCATGTTTATTTCATAAATGGATATAGCTAAGCAAGAAGAAATCTTTGAAAACTGCTAAAATACTTATCTTGTAAATACTGTGTTGGTTATATAAAAGGTTATTTAAAAAGTGTAAATAGTAAAACCCCTCAAATGTGTGTGTGTGATTCTAATACAGTGGCATGAAAAAGTATCTGATGCCTTTGGAATTTCTCACATTTCTGCATCAAATCACCATCAAATGTGATCTGATCTTTGTCAAAATGACACAAATGAAAAAACAGTGTCTGGTTTAACTAAAACCACCCAAACATTTATAGGTTTTCATATTTTTAATGAGGATAACATGCAAACAATGACAGAAGGGGGAGGAATAAGTAACTGAACCATCACATTTAATATCTGGTTGCCCCCCCTTTGGCAGCAATAACTTCAACCAGACGTTTCCTGTAGTTGCAGATCAGCCTGGCGCATCGATCAGGATCAATCTTGGACCATTGCTCTTTACAAAACTGCTGCAGTTCAGTCAGATTCATGGGATCTCTGGCATGAATTACTGTCTTGAGGTCATGCCACAGCATCTCAATGGGGTTCAAGTCAGGACTTTGACTTGGCCACTCCAGAATGTGTATTTTGTTCTTCTGAAACCATTCTGAAGTTGATTACTTCTGTGTTTTGGCTCATTGTCCTGTTGCAGCATCCATCCTCTTTTTAGCTTCAACTGTCTGACAGACGGCCTCAGCTTTTCCTGCAAAACATCCTGATAAACTTTTGAATTAATTTTTCCATTAATGATTGCAAGTTGTCCAGGCCCTGAGGCAAAACAGCCCTCTAACCATGATGCTCCCTCCACCTGCTTCACGGTGGGTGTGAGCTGTTCCATTTTTCCTCCACACATGATGTTGTGTGTTCCTCCCAAACAGTTCAACTTTTGTTTCATCAGTCCACAAAATATTTTGCCAGAAGTTCTGTGGACTGTCCAAGTGCCTTTTTGCAAACATTAAACCTGCAGCAATGTTTTTTTAGACAGCAGTGGCTTCCTCCGTGGAGTCCTCCCATGAACACCATTCTTGTCCAGTGTTTTACATATAGTCGATGTATGCACAGAGATATTGGACTGTGCCAGTGATTTCTGTAAGTATGAGTATTCTGCGCTGAACTCTTGTTATTTTTGGTGGATGGTCACTCTTTGGGAAAGAAGCAACAGTGCCAAACTTTCTTGACTCTAACTTGTAACCTTTCCCGGCTTTAGACAAATCAACAATTCTTAATCGCAGGTCTTCAGAGTGCTCTTTTGAGCGAGCAATGGTGCACATCAGACAAATGTCCTTGAAAGTCCTTAATTTTGTACATAAAAATGTATATAAAATTTAAAAAAAGACAAAAGTAGACAAAAAAGTGGTGTGCATGGTACAACTAGGCTAGTGCTATGAATATGAAGTGGATTGAAGTGACTAGGTCACATGACCTGAAAGCTATTGAAAAAAAATCCTTGATTTTGTTCATAAAAAAATCATATAAAATTCAAAAAAAGAGAAAATTGAAAAAAAGTGGTGTGCATGATAATACTAGACTAGTACTATGAATAAGAAGTGGATTGAAGTGACTAGGTCACATGACCTGAAAGCTATTGAAAAAAATCCTTGATTTTGTTCATAAAAAAATCATATAAAATTCAAAAAAAGAGAAAATTGAAAAAAAGTGGTGTGCATGATAATACTAGACTAGTACTATGAATATGAAGTGGATTGAAGAAACTAGGTCACATGACCTGAAAGCTATTGAAAAAAAATCCTTGATTTTGTACATAAAAAATTCATATAAAATTAAAAAAAGAGAAAATTGGAAAAAAAAAGTGGTGTGCATGGTACCACTAGGCTAGTGCTATGAATATGAAGTGGATTGAAGTGACTAGGTCACATGACCTGAAAGCTATTGAAAAAAATCCATATTTGTATATATATAAAATTCATATAAAATCCAAAAAATCATAAAAGTGAAAAGAAAGAGGTGTGCATTGTGCTACTAGATTATATCTATTATTTTAAAGTAGTTTGGTGAAAATAAATTTGTTTATCTTGAAGCTATTGAATTTATTTATTTACTTCGTTCCCGTGATCGTTATTTATTGACGGTCCCTAAGTCTCATTGCTCCGTGCTAAGGGCGGCGTTTCGAGAGTGAGTTCCCCGCAACCATACACACTAGTCGGACACAGACAACTAAGCATCCCGCTGAAAGTGCGGAGCCGAATATCCAACGTCCAACGTCAATCTAACTTCACCGCGGTAGAAGTTATACTTTATTTTAAGATCAGTTGTCTGAACACCAGAGACAAACGATTTGATCACCCTTTAAAGACAAAAAAGTTATGGCATTTTAGCTCATGTACCATTCAAGATATACTTAGGTTAGCGTTACATACTCCGTACACGGACCGTTTCCTCGATCATTTCTTTCTCGCATATTTTAGTGGATTTTGTGTAATATGTAAAATAGAAATATAGACTTTTTTAATTTAAACCTTTTTTAAATCAGGTTTTGTGATTATAGACCATGAATAGACCCTAAAGATTGTAATATATAGCCATGTATCGACCTGTAGCTTCTGCTAAAAAATAATCTTGAAGTCCAAAGTGTGAACTGTGCAAAACAAAATACAGTTCGTACTACAATTCCTACAATTCGTAGTATAAATGAAGGGAAGAACGTGTCTTTATGTTATCACGTAACATTTTTACAAATAGCAAATTACCTTTGTTGAAAATTGTTGCCGTTACCTTGTTAAGTTGTCTCCCAACCATCAGGGTATGAGACCTGTTGAAAGCTGATTGATAACAAACAAGTAGTTGTCGTTGATGAGTTAAAAATGGTTGGCTATAGTGGCGGGAAATACTGCGCAGGCGCATGTCTGGCATCTCTCTAATATATTAGACGAGTTAAGGCTATACCAATGAATGTAAAAATACAATTAGCTTTTTTTTTTTAAAAGAATAAAAGACTTCAGTTGGTAAAAAAAAAAAAAAAAGCTCTTCGATAAGTTAGTTTCCATACTTGTCATGCTCCAAGCATCACTGATATTAATTCCTATCTGTCTTGGCCTCCCTGTTCTAAACATTAAATCAAAATGCTGCAACATTTGCAAGATTTGTTTCCTTTTTTACCTTTTATTTTTTTTACTTACAGAGATTATTATTTTCTTCTTTTAATTATACTTGTATAACTTACTTGTATTTCTTAAGAAAGTAATTTTAACAGGTCAACCTTACTCATTTTATGAAAAGCTTCAAAATTCTGTTCAAAAACATTCTTTATTTATTTATTTTTTCTAGATCATCACAGTCTCCGCCTAAGGCTCAAAGCTGCTGGGATAGGCTCCAGTCCTCCGCAACCCCTAACGGGACTAAGCAGTAGAAAATGAATGAATGAATGAAAGATCATCACAGTAATGTAACAAGTACTTAAAGCAATAAGATAATTATCATGTCATTATCATATCATTGTCATGTTGCCAGCACCCCTGGTCCTGTAGATTCACTCTTTACAACATCAGGAAAATTAGACCTTTCCGACCTGAGTATTCGACCCAAATCCTAGTCCAGGCTCTTGTCTTGTCCAAACTGGATTATTGCAATGCTCTACTGGCTTGACTCCCTGCTGCACAACCAAACCTCTGCAGCTGATCCAGAATGCAGCTTCTGGTGGTACCATCCCAATAAAAACATTAAAAACATTAAAGTAAAAGCATTTGGACTCAAGATGTCTGTGAAAGTTCTCAGTCATCCAGGACATCTTGAAAAAAAGGTTGAAGTGAAAGCATCTGGAGTCAGTTTTTAAGGTGAAGATGTTCCGTCTCCCTTCCAAGAGACTTTATCAATTCTGAGATCAACTGGTAAGAGAGCTTATATCTCTAGAGGGAGGAGTTTCAGAGCTAACGAACATGTGACCAGAACAGTCTGGTCCATCAGGTTTAGTTTCAGGTTAAGCCCCTTCCTCTAGAGATAAAGCTCAGCTCTTACAGTTGATCTCAGAATTGATAAAGTCTCTTGGAATTAGAGACAAAACGTCTTCACTTTAAAAACTGACTCCAGATGCTTTTGCTTCAACCTTTTTGTCATTTGGACTCAAGGTGAAGACGTTTCGTCTCTAATTCCAAGAGACTTTATCAATTCTGAGATCAACTGTAAGAGAGCTGAGCGTTATCTTGGAATTAGAGACGAAGCGTCTTCATCTTGAAAACTGGGTCCAGATGCTTTTACTTTAACCTATTTTTTTCAAGATGACGTGGATGAATAAAAAAAACCTTCACAGAGATAATACCTAAGAAGGAAAAAAAATCACTCCTGTGTACCTTGGCTCTGTTCCACTTTGATCTACTGCTGCTACAAGATCAGCAGATTCTGTAGCCATCTTTAAAAAACACCTGAAAACACATCTCTTCCGTCAACACCTGACTGACAAACACTGAATAAATAAATAAATCCTATTCTTAGCTTTGTATACTGTGCTGGGCTTTAACAAACTATTTTTTGTGCACTTATGCATTTTGCTACCTTGTGTTGTTATAATTGCTTCCATTGTTTTTATCATTTGTTAGTCGCTTTGGATAAAAGCGTCTGCTAAATGACTGAATATAATGTAAATGTAATTAGCTAGCCAGTATTTATGTCTTCAAAAGGGCACTAAAATGTCTCCTTAGCGCCACCATTTGCCTGATTGTATCTATGAACAACCACCCTACTAGAGTTTGGCTTAAATTACAGTACCTTATTTTAGATATCCTCGTTTAATATTTGTTTATTAGTTATTGTGACACAGAAAACCGCCTATTACTGGCTCTCCACTCCAACTGTGTGTGTGTGAGGTGCGCAGTACGCACTGACCATTCCCCTTCCACAGTGACTCCCGGAGAAGTGGTAAGATCAGGCGTTCTCCCTTTAGCCACGCCCCAATACGCTGTCGCCTCGGAAACGGGGCGGAGATAAAGCTCTCGTGTAGCAGGTGACTGCTCCCATTGGCTGAAGTGTCGGATGATGTAGTAGCGGGCCATGACTCCATCGTGGCCTGTGCGGAGTACAAACCGCTCAGTGTGTCGCTGTCACCGGCTCGTGCTAGGTGTGATCACTCCCTCAGTCCTTCTGTCACCTCCACACCCGGTCAAGGTAAGTGTTATTTTTGATCTAAAAGTGCTTTATGCTGGTGAATACCTCAAAAAAAGGGAAAGTTACTATTTATTGTCTTAGTAGGTAAATATTTATAGGCCACGTTAGTCGGGCTGAATTCTAAAAGCCATTCTGGACGATGATTCTGCAATGTTTGCACGATTTTTTTCATTTTTTACCCAAACAACTTACATATGCGTATAACTTACAGAGCTTATTATTATCTTTTTTTAATCATTGTTCACAATTGTTTCTTTTAGTGTTTTGTTTTTATTTTTTTATTCCTCCAAAAGTTTGTGTTGTCAAATCTGAAATAAGATTTATGCTACTCACAATTTTAATAATAAAATAGGCTAATATTTGAGATGTTCAGTGTGCAGTGTGTAAGATGGGCAGGAAGGTTAAATATAATATACAATATCAAACATTGAAGGCCAGTATAGGTCTACTCCAAAACTGCATCAAGGACAAATCAATGGTCACATAACTGGACTCCATTTTTATACATTGTAACTACTACTTTACCCTAGTAGCCTTTTAAGTAAAAATCATTAAATATTGCTTTTGTAATAACATCGTGGTAAAGGAAGTGCATCAGAGAAATTGCTGCCCAAATATTGATCTGTCACTCTGCTGCTGTGCTCCAACCAGCCCTGGAACATGTTGACCCGCCTCTTCCGTATGCACGGCCTCCTGGTGGCCTCCCACCCCTGGGAGGTGATTGTTGGAACAGTCACCCTCACCATCTGTATGATGTCTATGAACATGTTCACAGGCAATGACCAAGTCTGTGGCTGGAACTTTGACTGCCCTAAAACTGAAGAGGTGGGTGCTCTGAACGGCACATGCAAGTGTTATTCAACTTAGCATTTTGGGGTCACTTTTATGACTTGCTAATTTTAGGAAAACATGCTAAATGCCATTGTTGTTGTTTAATATTGCAACAGCAATATGGCTTTCCAGCTCTCTTCCTAAAGCTGAATAGATCTGAAGGAATTGATTTTGGTAGAGAATCAACCTAAAATTGAATGCAGTCACATTTTGATTATAGAAATTGAATCATTGCGTAGTTTTGGTAATATTAAGCCACAATATTCCAAATACATAAAATCAGTAAAATATGTTTATTCTTCATTTTATGCTAATCAGATTTTCTTTGCATTTGACAGCAAATTCTTAGCAGTGATATTATTATCCTGACCATCACTCGCTGCATTGCCATCATCTACATTTATTTCCAGTTCCAGAACCTGAGACAACTTGGATCCAAATATATTCTGGGTAAACCATCAAGTGTGGAGAATAAATATTTAAAAATTGCTGTTGTTCAATGCACAAACCATACATTTGCTGTTTCCATATGGTTCTCTTTTTCAGGCATTGCTGGTCTTTTCACCATATTCTCCAGCTTTGTCTTTAGCACAGTTGTGATACACTTTCTGGATAAGGAGCTCACTGGCCTTAAGTGAGTGTGCCCTCAGCTCTGTGCTGTGTTCTGGTGTCTGTTGTACCTGTGGTTGTTCACTGTTGTGTTCTTCCACCAGTGAGGCTTTGCCATTCTTTCTGCTCCTCATCGACCTTTCCAAAGCGTGTGCCCTCGCAAAGTTTGCTCTAAGTTCCAGTTCACAGGTAGCCATTTATTGTACAGCACAAGCACTTAAGCACTGACAATGTCATTTAGTTAATTTCAGAAAATTTTCTTCCAGGAGGAAGTAAGGGACAACATTGCTCGAGGCATGGCTGTACTGGGGCCTACCTTCACACTAGATGCCCTGGTGGAGTGTTTAGTTATTGGAGTCGGAACTATGTCAGGTACTACAACAATGTGCTTTTAATTTTTGTCTTTTCCAATTTAAACATATAATTCAACTTATAAAGTTGATAGATGACATTTTTATCCTGTTAAAGTGGAAAAACCATAAGGGAGTGCTTACCTGGTATACACCTTTGCATCTCTGAGCAGTTCATTCTAGTCTTTCCTTTCTTTGTATCTTCTATGGTTCTAATCTTCTTAAGACACATTAAGAAGAATTATGACAACATTATTGTAATGTTTTTTTTATGATTTAACAACTTGGCAACATGGCACAGTAAATGCCATAACATAATTGCAATCCAATTACTTTTAGCTGTACAGTGCATTGTACCTTTGGTATTGACCTAAACTCCCTCCTCAACATCTTTATCTGCCCAAACTTATAGATTGTTCTTGTCGATGTATGTTTGTGTTTCAGGTGTGCGACAGCTGGAGATCATGTGCTGCTTTGGCTGTATGTCTGTGCTGGCAAACTACTTTGTGTTCATGACCTTCTTCCCCGCGTGTGTCTCACTCGTGTTGGAGGTATATACATTTATGAACTGACCACAAAAATGCAAGAAAAAGACCATGGCCTGTACAACTTTGAGCAAACATGCACCATGGTTGTTAAATATGGGGCGCAGTGGCTCGGTGGTAGAGCGGTTGTCCCTCAACTGGAAGGTTGTTGGTTCGATTCACGCTTTCCCCACAGTTCATACTGTCGTAGTGTCCTTGGGCAAGACACTTAACCCACCTCCAGTGGTGTTCCAGCTGTAACACTGGTGAATTGAAGCTTAATGTAAGTCGCTTTGGATAAAAGCGTCTGATAAATGAATAAATATAAATGTAAACATGGTAGTGATCATTTTACTTTCAGTATTTGCTTTTCCACTTAACACAATAAATGTTATTGAACTATGAAAGAAAGTCTAGACTTCCACTAATTTTCCATTTGATAGAATGCAGGTATCACCTGTTACAGAAAGTACTATATACTTGGGAGACCTGGGTTCAATTCCAACTCGGGTCATTTGCCCCGGTGTCTCTGTCTGACAACTGTACGATCAAAAAAAGGCAAAAACGTTGTTACCACGTAGGTCTTGTGCATGTTAATATCACAATATCAATAGATGGCTAATAAAAATGACTGTTTGTCTCCAGCTGTCTCGTGAGAGCAAGGAGGGCCATCCCATCTGGCAGCTCAACCACTTCTCCAGAGTAATGGAAGAGGAGGACAACAAGCCCAACCCCGTCACTCAGAGGGTCAAAATGATCATGGTACAGTCTTCTCATCTCATTTCTCTTTTTCTTCAGTTGTTTAGATGTGACTCATCCCTTGTTTGCTTGTGTTTTGTACAGTCTCTGGGCCTGGTGATGGTGCACGCTCACAGCCGCTGGATCGCTGAGCCCCTGTCTATCAACAGCACTGTGGGCATTCAGCAGGTGGGTATGGAGCTGAACGAACTGTCCCCGAGGAGGATAGAGCCCGAGAAGCCACTCTGGCATTTCTACCTGACAAGGTAAGGAAATTGTCCAACCAGTACATTATATTTACAAGTAGTTTATGACATGAGCAGTAAAGGTGCATATGCTGTCAGAATGTTAATTATTTATCTTTATTTTTATGTTAACATCCCCCTTTTAAAAAAGACACTGTAGACTCATCTATATTTAGCTCTGGCTTGAGCAGGGATGAACAAGCGTTCCCACTCACATTCACTCTCTATCACTGACGTTTTTCCTACAGGATGATAACCATGGACATAGAGCAGGTCATCTGCCTGGCCCTGGCTCTGCTGCTGGCCATCAAGTACATCTTCTTTGAGCATGTGGAGACGGAGTCCACTCTGTCCATCAAGAATCCCATGTCTGCTCCAGCTCTGAGCTCACGACGAGCCGCAGACTCCTGCTGCAGGAAGGAGCCACCCCCTCCTCCACCTGCCCCCAGTATGGTCATCACAGCAGCAGCCCCCCAGGAGGACCGAGGTATCCAGTGGAATCCAGTGTTTAACAGAAATACAGGGGTCTATATATTTGTAAATATTTGTATGGCAGTCCTTTTTAACACTAGATTCCTGATACATTAGATTACAGACTCATGGATAGACAGGCCTTGATCAGCTGTTGAGTTGACTGATGCTCACACAGCTGTGGAGAAACGCTCTTTATCCCACGATAGGATGAAGTGACAGGAGGAGCTTGGTGTTAAGGAAAAATCAATGACATATTAGAAGTGAGCTTGTTATACATCACACATTACAAAACACATTCAATTTCAGTTGAGTTTTTTATTCATGACATTGTCCCAACACATTTGGGCTTTCCCTTCGTAAATGGGGCACTGGTAGAGTGGGAGGGAATAATAGTGGGGAAAACCTTTAATATTTCTGTTGCAGATCATTAAAAACTCATTAAAGTCCCTCCTTTGTAGATGAAGTGATCCGGCCCCTGCCCACTCCAGCCACACATTCTCATCCTGTTCCTATCTTTGTAATGGGTGAGGAAGAGGAGGATGTGAAGCCGAACGCTAAAATCAAGCCCCCAGCAGAGCCCAGGAGCGTGGATCAATGTCTGGCAGTCCTCAATGACCCTCAGGTAAATCTCTGGCACTGCTGAAGCATTATGTAATGGGACTGGGCTCCTTCACAGCTCCCTCTGATGTCCCACTGCGTTTTTCTACCAATAAGACTGCACTGTTTCAGGTTTGATGTCTCTAATGAGCTTAGTCACTCCACTCTATCTTAAAGCTTAACCAATTACAGAGTGACGCCAATAGCCCTGCATGGCCTGTATCCACTTGACTCTGGTGCACTGCCTTTTTGTTACTGATTTGATCCTTAGAACCTGCAAGTTGGACATTGAGACTGTGATCACATCCACAGTCAGGTCCATAAATATTGGGACATCGACACAATTCTTATCTTTTTGGCTCTAAACACCACCACAATGGATTTGAAATGAAACAAACAAGATGTGCTTTAACTGCAGACTTTTAGCTTTAATTTGAGGTATTTACATCCAAATCAGGTGAACGTGTAGGAATTACAACTGTTTGTATTTGTGCCTCACACTTTTTAAGGGAACCAAAGTAATGGGGTAATTGGCTGCTCAGCTGTATCATGGCCAGGTGTGTGTTATTCCCTCATTATCCCATTTACAAGGAGCAGATAAAAAGTTCTGTGGTGGATGACCAAAGAATTCTTACCCTGGTGAAGAAAACACCCTTCACAACAGTTGTCCAGATCAAGAACACTCTCCAGGAGGTAGGTGTATGAGTGTCAAAGTCAACACTCAAGAGAAGACTTCACCAGAGTGAATACAGAGGGTTCACCACAAGATGTAAACCATTGGTGAGCCTCAAAACAGGAAGGCCAGATTAAAGTTTGACAAACAACATCTAAAAAAGCCTTCACAGTTCTGGAACAACATCCTATGGACCGATGAGACCAAGATCAACTTGTACCAGAGTGATGGGAAGAGAAGAGTCTGGAGAAGGAAAGGAACTGCTCATGATCCAAAGCATAGCACCTCATCAGTGAAGCATGTTTCACAGTGTAGATGGACAATGACCCATAGCAGTCTGCAAAAGCAACCAAAGAGTTTTTAAGGGAAAGAAGTGGAATGTTATGCAATGGCCAATCACCTGACCTGAATCTGATTGAGCATGTATTTTACTTGCTGAAGACAAGACTGAAGGGAAAATGCCCCAAGAACAAGCAGGAACTGAAGACAGTTGCAATAGAGGCCTGGCAGATCAGCACCAGGGATGAAACCCAGCGTCTGGTGATGTCTCTGTGTTCCAGACTTCAGGCTGTAATTGACTGCAAAGGATTTTCAAACGAGTATTAGAAAGTCAAAGTTTGATTTATGATAATCTGTCCCATTACTTTTGGTCCCTTAAAAAGTGTGAGGCACAAATACAAACTGTTGTAATTCCTACACGTTCACCTGATTTAGATGTAAATACCTCAAATTAAATCTAAAAGTCTGCAGTTAAAGCACATCTTGTTTGTTTCAAATCCATTGTGGTGGTGTATGGAGCCAAAAAGATTAGAATTGTGTCGATGTCCCAATATTTATGGACCTGACTGTGGTCCAACGAGTTCTTGTACAAATAGGCTCAAACACGACTTTTTGTTTCCTCAGGAGGCTAAAGTCCTTTAATGTGTTTAACATCATGTTGAAGATGTTTTGTTCAGTCTGTTGTTGCTGCTGTGCTTTTTTATGCTGCGGTGTGCTGGGGCAATAACATAGGTTGCACAAGCTGGTGAGGAGAGAGTGCTTGGGCTGTGGTGGAGAGGGGCAGGCCCTCCTCAGCAACACTAGACATCCTCTACATGACATTCTGGCCGCTCAGAGGAGCAGTCGAAACACCAGGCTGCTCTCAGTGCGCTGTAGAACAGAGCGCTACACCTGGTATTTCAGTTCTGATTTTAATATCGATCTTTAGGCCGGCCGCCTAAAGAGGTACAGTATTTTAATTATGGGACAGTCACTACATGAAACAGGCCAGGGCTGTTCAACTTTACTGGAATTATTGGACAGACAGAACTAATAACAACAACAATAATGTATCTGGGGAAAAGTAATACTTTTTATAGCTTTTTTGATTGGTTGATTTCATTACTTGTCATTTCCTTTAGAAACATAAAAAAATCTAAAATTTATATAACACTTTCAGACACATTACTGATAATAAAACAAAACTATTCAACACAAAAAGTAAAGAGAAAACTATTATGGGCCAAATTGTTTCATTGCAGCCAATGTCTAATTTTCATCTTATAGTAATATAGTACTATAGTAATTAGAGAATAAACGTTCACAAATTCACATCTTAACAAGACACATACAGTAATTAAATATTACCTTTTAATTAGAAAGTGCTCTGGGCAGTGAGTGTGTGTTTGTGCAGAGACAGATGTGCACTGAAGGCTTGCTCTGGGACCTGCATCAGACGAACAGTGGCTAGTAGATCTAAGAACAGACCGAACCTCCCTGAACAAGAACATCCAAGAAAGAGTCTCTGGTGTAACAGACTGGACAGGGCCCTGACATGATTCAGCCCTACTGGGCCTTGCAGCACAAACCAGCTGCTAAAGGATGGGACGCACCCTGAAAGGCTTACTGAAGGCCAATCCTGATCCAGAAGGTTCCCCTGAAGGGAACAGTCCCATCCAACTATCGGCCAATAACATGTCTCGCCACAACATGGAAGTTCATGTCAGGCATCAACGCAGCTAAGATAAGTGGCTGTACGGATTAATATACGAGCACAGAACAGAAGGGCATTGGAAGAAATACCAGAGGAGCAAAACACCAGCTGCTGGTTGATAGAACAATCACTCGCGACTACAAAACCAACTGCAATCACTACATGCCTACTGTTACTGTGTACACGCATGGACATTAAATCAC
Organism: Perccottus glenii; assembly: GCA_024416835.2. Lineage (NCBI taxonomy): Eukaryota > Metazoa > Chordata > Actinopteri > Gobiiformes > Odontobutidae > Perccottus > Perccottus glenii. The sequence goes on along the minus strand of CM044556.2, from coordinate 1,880,160 downwards.
TGCATTAAATAAGATACAGGTGCATGATCATTCGGAAAACAACACTTCTCTAAAAGTCTGAAGGTTCTCAGTCTTCCAGGTCATCTTGAAGAAATGGTCTAGGTTTTCAAAGTTTTTTAATGTTTTTTTTCTTCTCCAAGAGACTTCTCTAAAACCTACAAAGCATTTTGGTTAGAGTGGGTAAACATCAGTCTAATTTATCTCTGATACACAACTTTTCTGCAAAGGCATTATGAGAGCTGCTTTATGCTGCTAATGGAGGCTACCATGATGTGCATCTGGTTGTTACAATAAAACACAGGAAATACAATGTGGTAACGTAAACTGCAGAGCAATGGAGCTGAAAACCAGTTCTCCAAAACAGTCCCGGTCCTGACAGAATCCAACAACTTAAGTTCACAGTGTCACCTCTCAAAACTACATACAAACAAGCTCATCAAATTTATATTGTAGTGGCTTATAATTGACCTACATCTGTTGATCAAATGTGTGTGTATCTTTGGGGGGTTTATTATCATAAGTAGCAGAATCAGATGTTGGATGTATTCTCATGGAATTAGCACCTATGATCTAATACTCTCTGCTGCTTTCCAGCCTTTGTCCAGCCTTAGCTAATAGGATTTGTGAGGACTGAGACGTTTGGCCCTCTAAATACACAGGGAACTGACTTGCTGAGTGTGTTGCAGCTGGGGTCTGGCTTTCTGAGTGACGCTGAGGTAATGCTGCTGGTACACTCCAAACACATTCCGGCCTACAAGCTGGAGGCCACCATGGAGAGGCCTGAGAGAGGAGTGTCCATCCGCCGACAGATGATCTCTGCCAAGCTCCCGACTCCGTCCGCCCTGTCCTCTCTGCCATACACCGACTACGACTACTCCAAGGTAAAGACACTGTCCACACAGTGAGGACCACTGTGCACTGCTGTACTGCTGACACAGATGCTCCCTCTCTGCAGGTGATAGGAACCTGCTGTGAAAATGTGATCGGCTACATGCCCGTACCGGTGGGTGTGGCCGGACCTCTGCATCTGGATGGAAAGCAGTACCAAGTTCCCATGGCAACCACTGAGGGCTGCCTGGTTGCCAGCACAAACAGAGGCTGTCGAGCTATTGCAGTGGGTTTTAAGATTAGAGCTCACCAGAGGGATGTTTAGTTTACCAACGTTCCACAATTGATCAATTGTGCTTTGGCATAAAATGAATTATAGATTTATAGAATCTAGATTTTTGGTGTCACACGAACAAGATGCTCTACAAAACTAAAGTAGACAAAACCGAATAGGCATGTGCTTGCATAGACACTTCAGCAGTTCTGACTGGTGCAGTTTCTCCCTTTGGTGTGTATTGTTGAGTGAATAACCCATTATTCTGTCCCTGGCTCTTGCAGCTGGCAGGGGGAGCCAGGAGTTCCATCCTGGCTGACAACATGACTCGAGGGCCCGTGGTGAGGCTGCTCTCAGCCTGCCAAGCTGCTGAGGTCAAAGTCTGGCTGGATAGTACAGACGGATTTCAGATTGTCAAGGAGGCCTTCGACAACACCAGCAGGTAGACAATGGCAGACCTCGCTGTCTATCTGTTTGGGACTGACTGAGTCAGCTTGGGATTGTTGTTTGCAGGTTTGCTCGTCTTCAGAAGCTGCTGGTTGGCTTAGCTGGGAGAAATCTGTACATACGCTTCTGTTCCAAGACCGGAGATGCCATGGGAATGAACATGATCTCAAAGGTTAGTTTCATCTGCTTTTGTGGAGGTTTGGAGCAAATGTAATATACTGCTCACCCATCCTTTTAACATTTAAAGTTATTTGTTTGAATATTGTGTCAGCCATTGTAGCTTTAAGGGACATATGTTGTTGAAGGTGTGAACACACAGAGGCCATGTCCTCCCCGCTGGGGCTTTTAACTCTAAAACTACAACACCAATAATAAAGTGAACATACAGTAAAGACATCAGAGGCAGTAGCATAGCCCTCACCCCTTGTCTTTGACCCTGTTCTGCTTGTACAGGGAACGGAGCAGGCTCTGAGCAGAATCCAGCAGTACTTCCCTGATCTGCAAGTGCTGGCCGTCAGTGGAAACTACTGCACCGACAAGAAGCCAGCCGCCATCAACTGGATCGAAGGCAGGGGCAAGTCCGCTGTGTGTGAGGCCACTATCCCTGCAAAAGTGGTCCGAGAGGTCAGTGTGGCAGTCTCAGATTTCACCACATCACTTCAAGCTCAATGTGTGCTCCAGGAGTAATTATGTTCTGCAGCATTTTTAGGGTTTAGATCATTTAAGAATAGAAATGTAAAAAAAGGAAGGATATTTTATGTCACACAAGAGGTGTGAAGTTGTCCCATCTTGTCCCACGACTGGAGGTGACATATGACAAAGTATGAGAAGAGCCTTTCCTTTTCTTTTTGTTGCTCAAAGCCAAAGGCCAGATGGAAGAAGGGATACTGGTGGAAATGTGTGTGTGTTTACAGTATTGTCCCATGTCCTGCAGGTTTTGAAGACTACTACACAAGCTCTGGTAGACGTGAACATTAATAAAAATCTGGTGGGTTCAGCCATGGCTGGGAGCATCGGGGGCTTTAATGCACATGCAGCAAACCTGGTAACTGCCATCTACATCGCATGTGGACAGGTACTGTGCATAGATTCAGACTAGTTACTGGTATGTTTGTGGAGTTTGTGGTGAAAGACATGTCTGTGTGTGCCCTCAGGACCCAGCCCAATCTGTGGGCAGCAGTAACTGCATCACTCTGATGGAGGCCTCAGGGCCCACAGGGGACGACCTGCACATCAGCTGCACCATGCCCTCCATAGAGCTGGGTACTGTGGGAGGAGGGACTAACCTGCCCCCCCAACAGGCCTGCTTACAGGTACATACAATTATTCAACTTGTACTTGAGTTTTCAAGCATCTTAATCAGTGTATTATTTTACCTTATGCATTTTTATCCAACTGAATGTTAAAGCACTTTAGATTGGTCTTGAGTTATTTTGTTATGGTTACAGCAAAGGCTTACAGCTTACCAAGTCTACCCATGTAAAAGCTTTATAAAAGGGTTTATAAAAGTTTTATAAAAAAACAGGTTGAATTTATCAAAATGTTTACATTAGAAAAAGAGCAATAGTTAATGAAGACTAGTTACTTGAATAATGAGCCTTTATTGAACACAGACATTTCTCTGTAATGGCAGGAAAAACAATGTGACTTTATT
>CM044556.2:1589457-1871957 GCA_024416835.2 Perccottus glenii | reverse complement strand
GGTCACTCATCTGCAGTCAATCCCTCCAAATAATAAAAACTAAAAAATATAATATAATACAAAGCACTGTCACAAAAAGTCAGCTGTGTTAAAGACATGCAACAAATAACCAAACTTGCTGAAATTGCAATAATAAAAAAAATTCAAACTGGCTCTAGTTGCATAAATACTCTGTACAGTTAATAATTTGTGAAATGCTGTTCATGGTTGACATTAAGTAGAACATGAGTAGAACACATGACAAAAGTGCAGATGGACTGTGATTGAGAAGAGCCTTTTCAGGAACATCCAAAGATTGCACATTAAGTTACAGAATGGTACAGGACATTTACAAGATGCATATTCTTTAAAACCCAAACAGGAGGTGCACTGTGCCCAGCTGTGGACTGGGACACGAGAGAGCAGCTCTACAACTACAAACAGAACAATGGATACGTTTACGAGAAGAAAACACTGCATTGATCAGGCTCTAAGAAGTGTTAGTCATTTATTTTATTTATTGAATGTTTCAGTGTCTCTTCAAAGTGAGTATTACATGGTGCTTGTAAATAGCATTGACTCCAGATGACAACTTAGTGTACAGTATTGTTCAAAATAATACCACTTGCCCAACTGCACAGCCTTTAGAGCGTACACATCATGAATGCTGGGTCTTGTTTGTTTTCAGAGAATCTACTGCACCTACTGGGAACTTGTTTGTCACTTAGCAATAAAAATATACTAAAAACCTGGATTATTCTGGTTAGTCACATTGTACTGCTTTTATTTTGAACAACACTGTCTGTTCTGAGGCGAGAGAGTGAACTGAGAGTGAAGTGAGCAATAAAGAGGAAAGAAACTAACCTGAACATACACTCTTTTTCCCAGAGCTTCAGTTGTGTTGGTTAACTCTCTGTCTCACCTGGTGCTCTGATAGGAACTGTTTGCAACGATAGATCCCTCCAACAGCACTTTGTCATTCCCGTAATGCTAGGATCTTTCCATGAGCAGATGTACAGTACAAATGATCAGACTTACAGACACTACTAAGTACCTGTGTGGGCTGTGACACTGAGCCTGACATGTTCAACGGATGGATAAAGCCTTCTGTTTGTAAGTTTTAAAGGTGTTTGATGTTTTGACAAGAATAAAGTGTGCAGCGTGCAGATTTGTGGAATAATGCCACAATGAAAAAATCAAATAGAGAAAAGCTACAGCGGTATGAGAGGTCCCTTTTCTGTGAGCGTTCAAGAGGCTGTGGAGTACATCCTTCATGAAAACTTTAGACTAAATGTACCGGCTGCTGGATGTAGAACTCCAGACCAATAACATGATGAGATGGCTGCATTTCTAGTAAAACACAAAAATCACATAATGGGAATTCATAAAAAAGAAAAACAAAACAGGAGATTCAAAAACATATATTAAAAAAAACACATTAGCAAAAGAAATATGGAATTGTAACGCTTGACACTGAGGGCAACACACAGAATTCATTTATTAAACAACAAAAAAGAGAGTGTTTTGCAAAACTATACAACCGTAAACTCTTTTCAGAGACATTATTTTCAGACATTCATATCCCTCTGTGTTTTCTGACGCACTTTACACACAATCAGTTTAGATTCTTAAAGCCAAACGTGGTTAGTCACAATGCTTAGTTACAGACAGTTGGATTTCTTTCTCATTGACCTTATTGCGTCTCCTCTTAGAAGAGTTCAAAGGCCATTGAAATTATTTACAGTATTAACAAGTCTGTCACATATCTGCTGTTCTGTTTGGGCCTTCCTCGGGAGTGTGGTGACGGGACGGGGGGGCTTCAGGGAGGCTTAGTTTCGGCAGCTCTCATCCACACTGCGCTCGTGTTGGAGGTTGTAGTAACAGTTTTGACACACTCGCACCGGAGACGAGATCTTCAGCCGCTTGATTTCCGACTGGAAGCGACTGCATCTGTAAAAAACAAGTCATAACACAACTTGATTCCATAAATTATAAATGTTGTACTAGGAGAACCAACTTCTGGTGAATGGTGGTTATTTCGGTGAAATGTGGCCGACTGGTTTTTAGGATTAGTTTAACAATACAATGTGATGAAAAGTGAGTGATCTTTGTCCTAAAGCTTGATACTGTAGTTGTAATGTTTATACTGCTCTCACAGCTCTAAGTCTGAGATAATTACAGTCGGGTCCATAAATATTGGGACATTGACAAAATTCTAATCTTTTTGGCTCTAAACACCACCACAATGAATTTTAAATGAAACAAACAAGATGTGTTTGAACTGCAGACTTTAAATTTGAGGTATTTACACCTAAATCCGGTGAACGGTGAAGGAATGACAACAGTTTGTATTTGTGCCTCACACTTTTTAAGAGACCAAAAGTAATGAGACAGATGAACAATCATAAATCAAACTTTGACTTTCTAATACTTTGTTGTAAATCCTTTGCAGTCAATCACAGCCTGAGGTCTGGAACACATAGACATTAGTGATGGGTCGTTCGCGAGTGTCTCGACTCTTTTAAGTGAACGAAGCCGACTCACATATCTGAAGAGCTGACTCTAAATTTTTTTTTAAATATAGCCGATACTAATAATTCACTGAACAACACAAAAATATAATTATTTAAGCCTCATTCACTGTCTATTCCTGTCAATCATACACAAGGTGTCACTTATATTAGAAGGAGGGCTGTAGGCGCTGGTTCTACGCACAACCTTCACCGGTTTATGAGAACTGTGCACCAACTGTGGAGCTAAAGGAGCTTCAGAGAAACTAGTGAAGGTGGTGGAGCACCTGGAGCCAGCACCTCCACAGTTGGAGATGTAGTCAGTCAAATAGGCCTACTCCGCAGCCCACAGCAACGCAGTCTTCTATAAAGGACCTGTTTATGTAAAAGTCAATGTCTGTAGCAAAGAAAGGCCCAATTGATATTCCATTGGCAAAAAACTTTAAATGCATTCTTTCTTTTTTTTTATAACAAATTAATGCATTTTTAAAGAAAGTGTGAGACATTGTGAGTATGACTTCATTTAATAAATTAATTAGAACTGTTTTTACACATATCATAGTCAAAGTCATAGTTAATAATAAAACATTTATTATTTAAAGAGCCGTTTGTGAGCCAAATGAGCCGGATGGCCCATCACTAATAGACATCACCAGACGCTGGGTTTCTTCCCTGGTGCTGCACTGCCAGGCCTGATGAGGTGCTATGCTTTGGATCATGAGCAGTTCCTTTCCTTCTCCAGACTCTTCTCTTCCCATCACTCTGGTACAAGTTGATCTTGGTCTCATCGGTCCATAGGATGTTGTTCCAGAACTGTGAAGGCTTTTTTAGATGTTGTTTGGCAAACTCTAATCTGGCCTTCCTGTTTTTGAGGCTCACCAATGGTTTACATCTTGTGGTGAACCCTCTGTATTCACTCTGGTCAAGTCTTCTCTTGAGTGTTGACTTTGACACTCATACACCTACCTCCTGGAGAGTGTTCTTGATCTGGACAACTGTTGTGAAGGGTGTTTTCTTCACCAGGGAAACAATTCAGTTGTTTTCAGTGGTCTTCCAGGTCTTTTGGTGTTGCTGAGCTCACCGGTGCGTTCTTTCTTTTTAAGGATGTTCCAAACAGTTGATTTGGTCACACCTAAAGTTTTTGCTCTCTCTGATGGGTTTGTTTTGTTTTTTCAGCCTAATGACGGCCTGCTTCACTGATAGTGACAGCTCTTTGATCTCATACTGAGTTTCCAAATGTAAATAGCACACTTGAAATGAACTCTGAACCTTTTATCTGCTCCTTGTAAATGGAATACCTGGCCATGGAACAGTTGAGCAGCCAATTGTCCCATTACTTTTGGTCCCTTAAAAAGTGGGAGGCACAAATACAAACTGTTGTAATTCCTACACGTTCATCTGATTTGGATGTAAATACCTCAAATTAAAGCTAACAGTCTGCAGTTAAAGCACATCTTGTTTGTTTCAAATCCATTGTGGTGGTGTATGGAGCCAAAAAGATTAGAATTGTGTCGATGTCCCAATATTTATGGACCTGAGTCTGCAGTCCACCTCCACCTCAAAGAGAAAGAACAGTCCTTTGAGGACAGACATGTCCGGATTTTGTCCAGAGAGGCCAGATGGTTTGAGAGAGGAGTGAAGGAAGCCATTTTTGTGAAAATGGAAAAGCCGTCTCTGAACAGAGGAGCTGGCCTCAGATTCATGTTGCTCTCTATTTAACGACTCTCACATCAGGAGTCACACTTCCCTTTCATGGCCAACGACTTTAAGACCAGAACAGTCCCATTAGAGTTAGGCTATGTGTAACACGGGTGTCAAAACCCTGTTGACTGCATCCTCTTGCCAGTTTTACTCTTTGGTTACGGATCTTAAGTCACGTGGTCAAAACCGACCAATTATCTCCCTTTATTAAGCGCTACCCAGAAGCTACCGGTAGATGCGAGAGACACGAGAGGAAACGTTTGCTGCTGGTAGGTTTTACTTCGGTTCATGACTTTTTGTTATACAAAGCTATGAAAATAAATGTTAACTCATAGGAGCCAACTGCCGTTGCCTAAACACCGTGAATAAGCTGAGCATTTAATCCGGAAAACCGGAAGTGGTGAGTAGAGCTAGCATGTTGCATTGTGAATGGGTTAGCATAGCAGCCGTTCCCATTGTTTTATATGGGTCCGGTTAGCATTTCTCATTTATGCCAAGTTTCTACAAGTGTATCTTTTACAATATTGTTGTCAATTGCACTTTTAAAGTATTGCTGCTGTATTGAATGACTGTGTGCCAATACTATGCACTTTAGTCCTGGAAATTAATTATATTAATCATGTTGCTGATTAATATAAATTATTGATTGAACATTTCAAGTATAATGTATGATTACTGACTTTATACATGTGAAAATTATTTATAATACAACTTGTATTGTTAAGATTTTGGATTGTGTACACATAGATTATTAAAATGCATGGTCCTGTTCTTTGCACAGGCCAGGTTGATGATGGCAAGCTAAGATAGGCTTTCTAGCCCATGGAATGGAAAAGAGAACCTGAACCAACGCTTCTGAGGAGATTCCTACACGGAACCCCGACACCCTGCTCTGTCTGGGCTGGTAGGAGGCTCCAGTAGCCGACGTTTATTCTTTTGCACACTTAAGCACCTACTCCGCTACGACCCATTGTTTTTCCCCCCCTTCTCACGTATCACGGACACATCCCTTTGAACTTTGTTGTGGGTCGTAGGAGTTGGGTTGCTGAGTGCAACGGACGGTCCAATTGTGTTTAATCTGTTGCAACTCTGTGAGTGCTTCAGATAAATTGTGTGGACATTATCATAATTGTACATGATTGAGACATTGTAAATATGAGAGTCCGCTCTCACTGAATGGCCATTCCTTATTCTTTATTCTTCATTCTTTCTTCATTGTGTTGTTGTATGTTATTGTTGTTTATATTATTGAATACAAGGTACCATCTAAAAGCTAAAAGCAGTCTCTTGCCTCCTCTCTCCCTGAGCCGTACTTATTCTTCTGACTTAGCCCTTTAACGAGATACTATCAGTATTGTTTCTTACGTCGTCTTTATATATCCAAACAAATATTTTAAAACCCGGTTATGCAACGTACATGCTACATAATTGTGGCAAGCTAGCCAGGAGAGAGATTAGGCAGAACGAAAGTTACGTATGTAACTACGGTTCTATGAATCCCGGATGACCGCCAGGGGCGGTGCATTAAGCACTGAATGATCATCTTTGCGCATGCGCAGGTCGAGAATTTAATATCAACAAAGTCACTTGTGACCTCCCGGTGACCCACGTGGGGCTATTTAGTCACGTGATACCGGGAGCTCAGTCCCTTTACCTTCTCGCAAGTACGGGATTCCGAGGGACTGACTGCCCTGGCGGTCATCCGGGATTCATAGAACCGTAGTTACATACGTAACTTTCGTTCTATTTCATCCCTACTGACCGGGGCGGTGCATTAAGCACTGGATGACGTATACCAGCAAGGTCACGAGGAATCCGCAGACCCTAATTCAGCATACCTTAATAGGACGTAGTAGTGTCCTGCCGCAGAACTCCCTCCAGTGGATGGGGGGCGGCTATGTTCAGTCTGTAAAATCTGGTGAACGATGCGCGGAGTAGCCCATGACGCCACAGCACAGATCACCTCCAAAGGCACTCCAGTCCTTGCCGCCCAGGAAGTGGTAATGCCCCTTGTAGAGTGACACCTCACTCCCACCGGTGGTGGTTGGCCCCGGCATTGTATGCCTGGGTAATGGTACTCACTACCCATTGCGCCAGGCGTTGTTTAGACAGTGCCTGGCCCTTACGTGGCCAGCATAGCAGACAAACAGCCGGTCTGTTTTGCGCATTGCAGCGGTTGCTTTTATATACACATCTAGTGCCCGGACGGGGCATAGATGCTCACCCACTTCTCCTGTATCAAAGCGGGCCAGCTGCAGCGGCTGAATACCCGTCGTCCGGACATCACCTTGGGAACAAAGGAGACATCCGGCCAAAGAGAGACCCTGACCTGTCTGGATTCCACCGACAGCAGGACTCATGCACCGACAGCGCCTGTAGTTCTCCAACACGCTTTGGCGAAACCATTGCCAATAAAAATGCCGCCTTCATAGACACCCATTTAATGCCTACCTCCGTCAAAGGTTCGAACAGCGGTGACTTCAGGGCATCCAGGACTATGGTCAAGTCCCATGAAGGTACCACTGGCGTGTAGGTGGATGCAATCGCCGGCGCCCTTCAAAAATAAGGCAACATGCCTATTACTTCCGACCGTCCTGCCATCGACTTCCACATGTCGACAGGAGATTGCTGCCACATAAACCTTCAGGGTAGACGGTGACCGTCCCTGATTTAGGAGTCCTTGTAAAAACAATAGAATGGATGACATGGGACAGTCTACTGGATCCTGTCCCCTTGTCACGACACCACCTCTCAAACAATTTCCATCGATTGTCATATAACAATCGTGTGGAGGGTGCCAGCGTTCCTTATGGTATGCTCAACCTCCCTGCCAAACTGAGAGGAGCTCGATCCCGGCCCTGTAGCGGCCAGACCCATAGCTGGAGGCGATCGGGATAGGGATGTAATATTTGTCCCCATCTGTGACAAGAGATCTGACCTGGTGGGGAGACGATAGGGGAGCCGCAGCAGAGCCTGTGCAGCATTGGAAACCACGCCCGCCGGCCAGTAAGGGGCCACCAGGAGGAGTCTGTGTCCCTCCTGAAGGACTCTGCGGAGTGTGTGGTCTATTAGAGGGAACGGAGGAAATGCGTACAGGAGCACCTTCGGCCAGTTGTGCGCCAGTGCATCCAGGCCTAACGGACTGGTGCTGTCTGTTAAGGAGAACCACAGGGGACAATGGGTAGCCTCCTCAAAGCAAACAGGTCCACCGTTGCCCTGCCAAAAGTCCCCCAGATGTGCTCCACCACCTCTGGGTGAAGTTTCCATTCCCCCGGTAACACTTTCTGCCGGGACAGACAGTCCGCCACTCTGTTCCACACCCGGGAACATGGGCTGCCCTTAGGCTGGGAAAATGGAGTCTCGCCCACGTCAGGAGACGTCGAGTTTCTTGTGTAAGTCTCTCTGAGTGTACTCCGCCCATGTGGTTCACGTAGTAGACTACCGACATGTTGTCGGAACGAATTAGTATGTGCCTGCCTTGCAGGCACGTGAGGAAATGGCGCAGGGCCAGATGTACGGCCATTAATTCCAGAACATTTATGTGCTCTGTGCAAACATGTCGGGGCCACTCCCCCTGGACCATGCGGCCCTGCCACATCGCACCCCAACCCGTGGAGGAGGCATCCGTAAATACAACCTCTCTCCGCAGTGCAGAGAGCCCAAGGGAACGCCTTGTGTAATCCAACTCCTGTCCCTCCACTGAGACAGGGAGTCGAGACACTGGGGTGACACGAGTATCCTTTTGTACCTGTGCACGTACCTTGTCGGGTCTAAGCGTAGACTGTTCAGCCAGATCTGCATTGGGCGCAACCAGAGCAGTCCCAGAGGCACCACATTTGAGGCGGCTGTCAACATGCCCAGAAGTCGGAGATACCAGACAAAGGGCAGTGCCCTGCCCCTTTGAATAACAGATAGCATGGTTATGATGCTGTCGATCCGCTGAGTAGAGGGACAAGCTTTCATTGAGAGTGTATTTAGACTGACCCCAAGAAAAACTGTATGCTGTGTCGGCACCAATCTGCTCTTTCCGAAGTTCACTCTCAGTCCCAAGCGCCCTATATGCTCGAGAACAACCCTTGTGTCTCGAATGGCCTGTTTGCGGGTCGGAGCACATATGAGCCAGTCGAGGTATGGCAGAATCTTGATACCCGTGCCTGTAGAGGGGACAGCGCTGCTGCCACTACTCGAGTAAATACCCTCGGAGACAGGGACAACCCGAAGGAAGGACCCGGAACTGGAAGTGATTTCCTTGAAAAGCAAATCGCAGGAACCTCCAGTGAGGTTCTGCAATAGGGACGTGGAAGTACGCATCCTTCAGGTCGATTGTGGTACACCAGTCGCCCTGGGAGAGTGCCTGGAGCATTTCTCCAGTGCGTAACATGCGGAATGGTATTGTCCTTAAAAACACATTCAGACCTCGTAGGTCGAGGACAGGGCGTAGGTCGCCTGTCTTTTTTGGCACTAGAAAATATCTCGAATAAAACCCCCCCGGATCCAGCCGGGGGTCTACAGGAACTATCGCCCCTTTGGCCAGCAGGGTGGCGATCTCCTTGTTGAGCGTATTGGCTCTTGCCGGGTCTCGGATGACAGTCATCCTGACCTGGCCAGAAACTGGGGGCAGCGCCGGAATTGTAGTCGATATCCCTTGACAAGGTGGTCAGCACCCAAATGTCGGGGCTGTGAGCGGCCCAGTAAGAGAGCTGCTCGGGTAAACCGACCGACCGCCGGCTCCCCAATCTCACCTTCGCCCCCTCTGGCCTTTTGAGGGCCTGGGGGGTTGCCGACTAGGTTGTGTAGGCCGGGGAAAACGCGCGGCCCTAAACCCTGTCCGATCACCCGGAAATTGGCCAGATCTTGTATTTGGTCTCCGTGGCACCGCAAAAGAGCCTGGATTGGTAAACCCAGGCCGGAAGGATCTAGCAGGAGGGCCGCTTGAGCCATTGCTCGCCTGTGAAGGCCAGCTAGCTGTTGTCGCGTCTCTCAGACGCCCTGGCCAGGCGCTGTAGGGCCTCAATTGCGGCTGTACCAAAGAGCTCACCTGGGGCCACCGGTAAGCCCGAGGGTCCTTCTGCAGGTCTCCGTTAGTGGCGATTGTGCCAGCCAGACCTGCCGACGAGCCTGCGTCAACAGCGACATCATACGCCCAAGCTCTCTAGACATGAAAGCGAAGGTCTGCAGAGACGTGTCCATTAATGCTTGGGTCGGTATATCGACTCCTGTGGCCTCCAGCGAAGCCGCAAGGCCCAGCAGTAAATGGGACAGGGAATTCCCCATCCGTCCCATACGTGCCCCCGCATCATAGGCTCTACACAGAAAGTCATCCGTGACCCGACACTGCGGTCGTGGGCACCTGGCATTCGGTCGCATGGCTTCGTCCGGGGCCACAATTAGAGAGGCTACCGCCGGCTCCACCGACGGCATATGACCCAGCCCAAATTTGGGGGCATCCTGCATCGAAGCGAGCGCTCTAGCATCGGACGTAGGCCTTGAAAATGCCTTAACGTCCGCCCAGCACGCATGGAGCTCTTTAACGTACTCAGCCGAGGGGGGCACCAGAAAAGAGGTAGCCGCATCCTGCCTTCGGAAAAATGCGCTGGATGCCACTGGTCGTGGTGGTGGTTCATCCAGCTGTAGCCGAGCGAGGGCCATCCTAATGGCTGAGACGGCCGAGTTGTCCGCACCCTCTAGAGTACCTGTAGAGGCATGGGACCCGGTTTCAGACGCTTCAGGGCTCGTATCTTGAGTCTCCTGGAAGAACGTGCCTGACGCCGCCACCGAAATGGCATCATCCTCACAAGGAGAGGCTACGTCCTGCATATGTGCCGCCGCCTCAAGGACTTCTGCAGCCCGAAATGACTGGAGAATGGCTTTCATTTCGCCAACTCTGAAGAAAGACTGTCCACCTTCTTGGACAGTTCCCCTTCGAGCGTTTCTTGAACAGGAGGCGCAGCCCTAGCAGCTGGGCGCTTCAGCCGTGTACCCTGTCCAGCTGGTAACTGAGTAGGCTGTAATTCTGTTGAATAAGCAAAAGGCTGTTCCACAGTGGTCAGCCTAGCCACCCGTACAGACCGGGCATAATGCTGCAGTTTATGCACGCGTCATCTGTGAGACCCTCCTTGAGATGACCAACTCCCAAGCAGGAGGGACAGAGATCGTGGCCATCATCAGGCTGGAGGGGGGCTAAACATGCCCTACAACATAGTGACTCCAGCATGACCGTCAATACTACAAGTCTTCTTCAAGGGAGATCAGGTCGAGCAAGAACCGCCACTGGTGACCCCAGTAATTACAATTACCCCTGCGAATCACCTTGAGCTGAAAACGCTACTAGTGATTCCACCGCGGGATGCTACGTGGAACCGAAGTTACCCCCGTTCCAAATATGCAATTCAAATACACTTGTACTTAAGCCGAACCCAGCCGCAGTTAACAGTGTACAGCTCAGTAGACCACGGAAAGCAAACCAGCTCAGCCGAACACGGCGGCCAGTCACAAAATATAACTAGCTTAGCCGAACACGGAAAGCAAATTTATGTACTTGGCTTCAGCCGAACAACGGCGGCCAGTCACAATATATATATAAAGCTTAACCGAAACACGGAAGCAAACCAACTGTATTTAGCTCAGCCAGACACGGCGGCAGTTCACAAAATATATAGAGCTTAACCGAAACACGGAAGCAAACCAACTATAATTAGCTCAGCCGAACACGGCGGCAGTTCACAAAATATATAGAGCTTAACCGAAACACGGAAGCAAACCAAATATAATTAGCTCAGCCGAACACGGCAGTTCACAAAATATATAGAGCTTAACCGAAACACCAAGCAACCCAATGTAATTAGCCTGTTGCACGCGGCAATTCAAAATATATAGAGCTTAGCCGAACACGGAAAGCAAACCAAAGTTTTTTTAGCTCAGCCGAAACACGGCAGCCACTCACAAAATATATATAGCTTAGCGGAAACACGGAAGCAAACCAAATTTAATTAGCTCAGCCGGACACGGCAGCAGTCACAAAATATATAGCTTAGCGAAACACGGAAAGCAAACCAAAGTCTTTAGCTCAGCGAAACACGGCAGCAACTCACAAATTATATATAGCTTAGCGAAAACACGGAAAGCAAAACCAATTGTATTTTAGCTCAGCCGGACACGGCGGCAATTCACAAATATATATATATAGCACAGTCAAACACGGAGAGTGGACTTACCATCTGTTGCACCCACACTGTGGACCTTAGCTTACCAGCGTCCGTGGTGCAAACAACAACATCTAGCTCGTGCAGCCTCTGGAGGGCGAGCACTCCCGCTGCTCGATTGTGGTCAAAAGAAACTCACAATGCACGAGGCTACAAGCTACGAGCTGAGTGTAGAAAGAACAGTGGATTGTATAACACAAGTCTCCACCATAAAGCTTCACCTGCGCGAGAAGACAAAGGGACTGAGCTCCGGTATCACGTGACTAAATAGCCCCACGTGGGTCACCGGGAGGTCACAAGTGACTTTGTTGATATTAAATTCTCGACCTGCGCATGCGCAAAGATGATCATTCAGTGCTTAATGCACCGCCCCTGGCGGTCAGTAGGGATGAAATAGAACTGTGAGTGTAATTTAGTATTCAGTGGACAAAAAGTACAACATGGATGTTTTGGAGAAAATTGGCATAAAAATTCCAAATGCAGTGGTCATAGAAGGTGTCACAAAACAGAATCCGAAGAGGTTATTGGCTTTTGAGCAAGTATGGTTCAATTTTAAAGTCTGAATTCATTGATGAGCCAGGGTCTATGTTTGATCGAAAATTCATTGTAGAATTTAGTTCGGGTGCTGCCATGGTTGCGCTGAGTAATCTGTTGCCATATACTTACGTTAGCCATGATAAAACCATCACTTATGAAATCTCAGATCTTTCCGCTGTATGTGCGGCTAAAGTTGAAAAATTAAAGACAAATACATATCTGTTAGAGCTGCAGAATCTTGCAAAACTAACTGGGAAGGACTATGCGAAGGTCCTTAAGGATGCGATGTCTCTGCTTGGTCATTCTATTGCAGAGTTGGGACCAGAGCTCTCTGAAGATGCAGAGGAAAGGGTACCTGATGCAATATCGGAGCCAAGAGCTCAGTCAAGATCTTCTTTGCCACCCATACAGGACCTCAACCCACCAGAAGTCCAACGTTATGTGGTAGAGCATATTGTAAAAAATGAAGACAGTGCATTGGTTCTTCTTTCTTCTCAACGACTGAGAGTTTTCTCGGGGCGGTTGCCTCGACCCCAGAATGAAACGGACTATGAGACATGGCGTTCTACTGTGGATTTAATGTTAAAAGATCCGTCTGTTTCAGATCTGCAGCGATCGAGAAAAGTCTTCGAAAGCCTTTTGCCTCCAGCTGCAGATATGGTAAAGCACCTAAAACCCGAAACACCTCCAGCAGTCTACATCCAAATCCTACATTCCGCATATGGCACGGTCCAGGATGGGGACGAGCTCTATGCCAAGTTTATGGAGATGTTCCAGAATGCAGGAGAAAAACCCTCGTCATATCTTCAGCGGTTACAAGTTGCCCTCAGCTCAGCAGTGAAGAGAGGAGGTGTTCCACACAGTGAGGTTGATAAACACCTGCTCAACCAGTTTTGTAGAGGCTGCTGGGACAATACCCTTATCTCTGATCTCCAACTGAAACAGCGTAAGACAAACCCGCCATTCTTTGCTGAACTGCTGCTGCTACTCCGCACGGAGGAAGATCGTGAAGCTACAAAGACACTGCGCATGAGACAACACTTGGGTCCTGCCAAGGCTAATGCTCATTACGCCTATACTATGGGTGAAGAAAAAGAAAAGTCTGAAACTGCTACTCTTGAACGGCTTACTAAACAGTTGGCCAACATTCAACGACAACTAGATGTACTGACTACTGCCCAGTCCAGATCTGCGCCATCTGCTGAAGCCAAAGCCACACCCAGCAGGCGCTATGGTGAGGGTCCGAGGGTGAGCAATCCAGAAAGAAACCCTTCTGTACTTAAGCCTGGTTACTGTTTTAGGTGTGGTGAAGATGGACACATAAGAACTCATTGTGAAAACCCTCCAAATTCTGCCCTTGTTGCTTCAAAGAAGAGGCAGTTTATTGAAAAACAAGGCAAATGGCGAAAAGCAAGTTCATCCTCATATCAGTCTTTAAACTAAAAGAAGTTCCTGTTACGGGGCAAACTGGAACTGCTTTCGACCAAGAATGTCCCAAGATACTGACATCTACTACGTGTCAAGAACAAACTTTTTCCTGTGCAGTTACCAAATCATACCTTCCAAAAGGGCTTATTGGATCCAAGTGCACAAGTGAAGTTAACATTGCTGGTCAAGTGTGTCACTGTTTGCTTGACACAGGGTCACAAGTAACCACTGTTCCGGTGTCGTTTTATAACAAACATCTGTCCCGTAAACCATTGAAATCCCTCTGCGACCTCCTTCAAGTCGAAGGTGCCGCAGGACAAGCCGTTCCCTACTTGGGATACGTGGAAATGACTGTAATATTTCCCAGAGATTTTATTGGCATTGACACAAAAGTGAATACACTTGCGCTCGTAGTGCCAGATTGCTACTCTGAACTCCAGTCCCAAGTACTCATCGGGATGAATACTCTGGAACCTTTGTACAATCAGTATATGGGAAGTGAACACGCCAGTTTCCAGCCAGCAATGCATGGTTACCGAGCTGTCCTCCAACTGCTCCAGTTGAGGCACAAGCAAAACCAGTTGGGCAAGGAGGGGGTTGTGAGACTCTCCAGCAAAGTTCCAGTTGTTGTTCCTGCAGGTCACACAGTTGTTGTGGAGGGCTCCATCCGTACCATCATTCCACCTACAAGCTGCTGTGCACTCATTGAACATCCTGTATCACCGGTGGCTGGAGGGCTGTGCGTCCAAACCTGTCTTATCACAGTTTCAAATCATTCATCCAATAAAGTACCAGTTATTCTCAAGAATGAGTCGGAGCAGCATATATCAATTCCACCTCTGAGTACCATTGCAAAATTTGTATTGACCCCTCAGATCTTGTCACATACTGCTTCTGTCGAACCCAATACAACTTCTCAACGGTTGCAACCAGATTTTGGTGACTCACCATTATCTGAAGAATGGAAAGAAAGGATCACAAACAAGTTAAATGCAATACCTGAAGTCTTCTCACACCACGACTTGGATTTTGGAAGAACCGATAAGGTCAAACATAGCATCAAATTGCATGACGAAACTCCGCTTTAAACATCGCCCAAGGCCCATACATCCACAAGATATTGAGGCTGTGCGTAAACATCTGCAAGACCTTCTGCAAGCTGGAGTAATCAGAGAGTCAGAATCTCCGTTGCTTCTCCAATTGTTGTTGTACGCAAGAAAAATGGTGACGTCCGTCTTTGCATTGATTTCCGGAAGCTGAACCTTCAAACCATAAAAGACGCTTACGCCCTTCCTAATCTGGAAGAGTCATTTTCAGCGTTGACTGGTTCAAAGTGGTTCAGTGTTTTGGATCTCAAGTCAGGCTACTACCAGATTGAGATGACTGAAATGGACAAGGAGAAGACGGCGTTGTTACCCCCTTGGGGTTTTGGGAGTTCAATCGTATGCCACAAGGTGTTACAAATGCTCCCTCAACGTTCCAACGCCTCATGGAAAAATGTATGGCAGATCTTCATCTTAAGCAAGTCCTAGTGTTTCTGGATGATCTTATTGTCTTTTCCAGCACAGTGGAAGAGCACGAGGAGCGTCTGTTGCGTGTTCTCCACAGGCTGAGGGAATATGGTCTCAAGTTGTCACCAGAGAAATGTAAATTTTTCCAAACCTCTGTAAGATACCTGGGTCACGTGGTATCTGAGAAGGGGGTGGAGACCGACTCTGAGAAGATTATTGCACTGAAATCCTGGCCAGTTCCGCAAACATTTAAAGAACTTAAGTCCTTCCTCGGATTTGCCGGCTATTACAGACGGTTTATCTGTGGTTATGCTGCCATCGCCAAGCCACTCAACGACTTGACGAGAGGCTATGGTCCAACCCACAAGTCCAAGCACGGGAGGGTTAGTACGAGCATCAAGGTTCAAGATTTTAAACAGCCGTTTGGAGAGAGATGGACGCCAGCGTGTCAGCGTGCCTTTGAGACACTAATTGACAGCCTGACAACTGCTCCAGTTCTTGGATTCGCTGACCCAAAGAGGCCGTATATTCTGCATACTGATGCCAGTACAATCGGGCTCGGGGCAGCCTTGTATCAGGAGCAAGATGGTCATCTAAGGGTCATTGCATATGCCAGCCGGGGTTTATCTGCCAGCGAGTCAAGATATTCCGCACACAAACTGGAGTTTCTTGCATTGAAGTGGTCCATTACGGAAAAGTTTCATGACTATTTGTATGGAGCTAATTTTGTTGTAGTTACTGACAACAATCCACTTACTTACATCCTAACGTCAGCTAAGTTAGACGCAGCTAGTCATCGTTGGCTTGCTGCTATTTCCACTTACACCTTCACGCTTCAATACCGTGCCGGTAAGCAGAACCAGGATGCAGATGCTCTTTCTCAACGTCCACATGACTCTTTACCTGAAGGTTTCTCCGATACCGATATCATCCGACAGTTTACACAAGAGCACAGTAATGAACTTGGGTATGAGGTTGCACCAGAGGTTATTGCTGCCATCTGCCATAGCTGTCTAGCAAGATCCTCTCTCTCTACCTCTTCTGATGTACACACCATCACACTGGTCGAGTCCCTGAGTATGTCCGTCAAGGCCATCCCTGACAGTTACATCAACGAGAATCAACACGGACTTCCAGTTGTTTCATCCTTGTCTTTTCAGGAACTCAAGGCAAAGCAAAGATCTGATCCTGTAATTAGAGAAGTTATCTATCAGCTGGAAACGGGAGGAAGTGTTCCTCCAACAGTACGACAAGAACTCCCTGAACTCGCATTGTTGCTTCGGGAGTTGAATCGACTTGAGTTGCAAGATGACATATTGTACAGAAAAAGACAAGTGGGGGAAGAGGTGCAGTTGCAACTTGTCCTGCCGGAAAAGTTAAGGTCCCTGGTGCTGACGAGTCTCCATAATGATATGGGACATATGGGAGTTGAACGGACATTAGACCTTGTTCGATCCAGATTTTTCTGGCCTCGCATGTCGATTGACGTGGAGACCAAAATTCGTACCTGCGATCGGTGTGTGGGGAGGAAAACTCTGCCGGAGAGAGCCGCACCTTTGGTTAACATCACCTCTCGTCCATTGGAGTTGGTCTGTATGGATTTTCTGTCCCTCGAACCAGATCAGAGTAACACGAAAGATATTCTCGTTCTTACAGATCACTTTACCAAGTTTGCCGTGGCTTTACCCACGCCCAATCAGAAAGCCCGGACAGTGGCGCGTTGTTTATGGGAAAACTTCATAGTGTGTTATGGCATTCCTGAACGCCTTCATTCTGATCAAGGACCGGATTTTGAGTCAAAACTCATTAAGGAACTCTGTGAAATCTCAGGTATTGAGAAAACGAGAACTACACCCTACCATCCCAGGGGAAATCCGGTTGAACGCTTCAACAGAACACTCTTAAACATGTTGGGAACCCTTGAGTCTCACCAGAAGATCAAGTGGAAAGAGTATGTCAAACCGCTGGTCCATGCGCATACAACTGTACCAAAAGTGAAGTTACTGGGTTTACGCCATACGAGTTAATGTTTGGTCGTTCACCTCGCCTTCCAGTGGATATTGCTTTTGGGCTACCAGTTAGGGAACATCAATCATCGTCACACTCTAAATACGTGGAAAATCTGCGCTCCCGACTTGAGCAAAGTTACCAGATTGCTTCAAAGAATGCAGGGAGATCAGCAGCCAGAAATAAACACCGGTTTGACCAGCGTGTGATTCCATCAAGCTTGGAAGTTGGTGATCGTGTTCTCATTCGTAATGTTAGACTGCGTGGGAAACACAAGCTGGGCGATAAGTGGGAGCGGGATGTGTATGTGGTCCTCAGCCGTGCTGGTGATTTACCAGTGTACACAGTGAGGCCGGAGAAGGATGTTCATGCACCAACTCGAACACTTCACCGTGATCTCTTACTTCCCTGTGGATTCCATCCAGCCGATACTCCCAGTGATTTTCCAAAACCTTCAGCTGCTCGTAAACCAGTTACCCGCAGTCAGCGGCTAGCTGATCTGTCCGCTGAGCAGGATGATGATGAATGGGATTTCTCGTATATTGCACCCCACTCATCTAGGGAATTTCCGTTGGAGTCTGCTGTCCCAATTGCAGCTCACGAATCAAGTTCAATGCAAAGTTGTGAACCTCATTCCAGTAGTGTTCCTGTGGTTACACTTACCAATCATGCTGATCCTGATCAAACGTCTTTGCCTCAACACTTAATTGATCCTGGGGAGTCCTCTGCTACCACTGATGCCACTATGCTACCTCCGAACAATCCAAAGTGCTTACCTACAGATGAGGATTGCACTGAACCCTTAATTCCGCCTGAAGAAGGGATACATCTTGAGATGGATGTTCCTGAGGATGAGGAAGTAGAATCGGGTGGCCAAGCAGAGACATCTCCTGATTTGATCGAGACACAATCTAACTCACCTGTTTCTGATAATTCTGATTTCACTTTAGATGTAGCGGAACCTGATCAAACTATCCGTCGGTCTTCCAGACAGCGACAGCCGCCTAACCGGTTCGGTTATTCCGCTTTAGGCAAACCCTTGATCTCGGTTGTGCAGACACTCTTTCATAGTCTGGCAGATGTTTATGGCGAAGTGTTTAATATGACCCCCGCAGCAAACTGTGACTTTGAATCAACCATTCAGGTTGTTTAGCATGCACACGGAGGGTGTAACACGGGTGTCAAAACCCTGTTGACTGCATCCTCTTGCCGGTTTTACTCTTTGGTTACGGGTCTTAAGTCACGTGGTCAAAACCGACCAATTATCTCCCTTTATTAAGCGCTACCCAGAAGCTACCGGTAGATGCGAGAGACACGAGAGGAAACGTTTGCTGCTGGTAGGTTTTACTTCGGTTCATGACTTTTTGTTATACAAAGCTATGAAAATAAATGTATATGTTAACTCATAGGAGCCAACTGCCGTTGCCTAAACACCGCGAATAAGCTGAGCATTTAATCCGGAAAACCGGAAGTGGTGAGTAGAGCTAGCATGTTGCATTGTGAATGGGTTAGCATAGCAGCCGTTCCCATTGTTTTATATGGGTCCGGTTAGCATTTCTCATTTATGCCAAGTTTCTACAAGTGTATCTTTTACAATATTGTTGTCAATTGCACTTTTAAAGTATTGCTGCTGTATTGAATGACTGTGTGCCAATACTATGCACTTTAGTCCTGGAAGTTAATTATATTAATCATGTTGCTGATTAATATAAATTATTGATTGAACATTTCAAGTATAATGTATGATTACTGACTTTATACATGTGAAAATTATTTATAATACAACTTGTATTGTTAAGATTTTGGATTGTGTACACATAGATTATTAAAATGCATGGTCCTGTTCTTTGCACAGGCCAGGTTTTATGATGGCGAGCTAAGATAGGCTTTCTAGCCCATGGAATGGAAAAGAGAACCTGAACCAACGCTTCTGAGGAGATTCCTACACGGAACCCCGACACCCTGCTCTGTCTGGGCTGGTAGGAGGCTCCAGTAGCCGACGTTTATTCTTTTGCACACTTAAGCACCTACTCCGCTACGACCCATTGTTTTTCCCCCCCTTCTCACGTATCACGGACACATCCCTTTGAACTTTGTTGTGGGTCGTAGGAGTTGGGTTGCTGAGTGCAACGGACGGTCCAATTGTGTTTAATCTGTTGCAACTCTGTGAGTGCTTCAGATAAATTGTGTGGACATTATCATAATTGTACATGATTGAGACATTGTAAATATGAGAGTCCGCTCTCACTGAATGGCCATTCCTTATTCTTTATTCTTCATTCTTTCTTCATTGTGTTGTTGTATGTTATTGTTGTTTATATTATTGAATACAAGGTACCATCTAAAAGCTAAAAGCAGTCTCTTGCCTCCTCTCTCCCTGAGCCGTACTTATTCTTCTGACTTAGCCCTTTAACGAGATACTATCAGTATTGTTTCTTACGTTGTCTTTATATATCCAAACAAATATTTTAAAACCCGGTTATGCAACGTACATGCTACATATGTCCACACGAAGCCAGTGCATCCCCTATCCGATCTTTTTTTTCCGTAAACACGGCGTTGTCTCAAGAAATATCTGCGTACACACGAAACCACTGAAACCGACTGAAAACGATGTAGTATATATGCCAGACCAGTATGGGGCGCTGTAATTCTGCCACAGATATACACTATACACGGAGAAGAAAACTTTGAGCATGCGCATAACCTTGCGCGCTGCAGAAGAAGACGAAGACCTAAATATTTATTTTCTAATAAAAACAAGTTCTCAAATTGTTGCAGTCATTTATTTAGACTGTAGTAATTGGTGCCCTCATGTTTGTTGTTTGCTCTTCAATATACGGACTGAGTTCTGAGTGCTTTGGACATGCGGAAATTCTCTCTCCATTCATTTTCTCCAGGTTGCTCTCCTGGTTCTCTTTCGCGGTGGATCTAAGAGCATGTGGCGTATGGTGTTGTCCATTATCGCTTGTTGCTCACCACAACTGCATAGAAGCAATAGATTTTGCTGTAATAAAGCTAGTAGGCTTAGTAGCTTCTGCAGCACGAACTCAATCATGTAGTCCGCCATTATTGTTGTTGCTGTTACGTGTGACGAGGCCGACACGTGATGCGATGACATCATCGTTTTCACAAAATATACGGATTGGCTGTACACACGAAACCGCAAGGGTGAGGTTTTCAGATTTATCCACTTTAGAACCAGGTTTCAAAAAATAGCGGATTCAGTCTCCCCAAACGCCGGATCCGTGTGGACGAAACGCCAATACGATACAAAATGTATATGGATACAGTGATTCGCATCTCCGTGTGGACAGCCCCTTAGTTTCAGGTCAAGAGATAAAGCTCAGCTCTGTTACCAGTTTAACTCATTAGAGACAAAACATCTTCCCCTTGAAAACCTAGTGTAAATGCCTTTGTTTTAACCTTTTCCTATTGTAAAGACAATTGCACCTGGTGTGGCAGATATCTATGACAGTGACGGGGCACACTACCATCTCGTCAGAACACAAGAAGCCGTCACATCAACACACAGTTATGTAGTTGTGGAGACAAATGTCTTGGTTCTACATCTTTACAAGGAACAGTGTTAAATAAAAGAGTTTGAAAGACAAGGTACAAACAGATCCAAGAACAGTGTCTGTTGGTTGGTGTGGAGGTCAGACCCTTACTTCTGGCAGAAAAGCTGGCCACAGTTGCGGCAGTGATGGCGTCGTTCAGTCAGAGAGAATCT
The DNA here is from genome assembly GCA_024416835.2 of Perccottus glenii. Classification (NCBI taxonomy): domain Eukaryota; kingdom Metazoa; phylum Chordata; class Actinopteri; order Gobiiformes; family Odontobutidae; genus Perccottus; species Perccottus glenii. Next base: position 1,851,349 of record CM044556.2, on the reverse strand, counting down.
CACGGTGCAGCCAGAGCAGCTGTCCACGCCCTCATCCTTCACCCAATGGTCAGCAGCCGAGCGTCCCGGCTGCTCACTCACCGACCAGCTGTAGACTCGGCCGCGCCCGTCCCCCACCAGGATCTTACTGTGGTCCCTGAGAGACACACGTGGGACAGTGATCAGATGTGTGCAGATGGGGCAGTCTTTAACATGAGAAAAACAGATATTACCACTCATATTTGGATTTTGAGTTGTCTGTGCGGTCACCTGGGAAGAGCTCAGTAACAGTAAGTGGATATTTGCTTAAATCTGAAACATGTGGTGCAACAGATTCTATTTTTAAAATTAACATTTTCTAAAGATTACCATTTGCTTTTTTGTAAAGTTTTGTTCTTGACATATTTATACTTTTAATTTAAAAACAGACTTTATTCTTGAGATATCTGTATAGAAGCTTATTTTGCCTTTTTTTAATTTAATAACAGACAGACAATAAGCATGGTGAAAGAGTATTTCAGTGTTTAAGCTGTGATATATGTCGGAGGAAAACTATGGCAGAAGCAGATCTTTCCCTGAAGGCGTTCTAACACAAGGGAAAAAGTTAAAGTTACTTGGAGATGGAGAGGGAGGTAATCTCTGCTGGGTGAGCGTTGTCTTTGCGGTCAAACGCTGTGTGCATGGTGAGTTTGCTCCTGAAGACGAGCTGGCGTTCCCATCTGTAGCCTGTACACAGACAGAGTGAACTTTAACACCTCAGTATCAGTCCACTGAGAAGAGTGGAGCAGCTCTCAGAACCCACCTGCCCTTAGCTGGCTGTACGCGCGGGCCTCCACCGTGGACGGCTGCAGAGACTGAGGCCCCGGCCCCGGTCCCGGCCCCGGCCCGCTCACATGGGCATGGAGGCCCTTTGTCTGACCCTCAGAGTAGTTAACGAACACAAAGCCGTCCTTCTCGTCGATGCTAAGTGTGTCTGACCAGCGGTGACTGTGAGAGTCGTCAGAGCCACTGTCCATGGACCAAGAGGCTCCGGTTTGTCCTGAGGGACCTCAAAGACAGCACCAGATTAAGAATGAGACAGAATCAGGATATGCTTCAATATTTGGGATTAGACTGCTGTTTGTTTTAAAGGTAGATATATTGCAAAATACAAGTGTGTGTAGACTGTGTTAGAACTTGTACCAAACAAATCTGAAGTATGTAAGAAAACCATCAATTGTGTATTTTGTAATGTTTAAACCACTAGGCCAGCTATAAACCCCACCCCCACAGCTCCCCCCCACTCTTGACACGTGCAAATCTGTTTTGAGACAGACGTGTCGCAAGAAATGTCTCAAAGGTCAAGGCAGCAGATGTGTCAGATTTGTTGTAGCGGCTGATTTGAGGATTTGTTTATTCCTGTAACATTTTGGATAAAGGTCTATCAATAGTTACTTCAGTTGTTTTTGGTAAAAGGTCTCAGATCGTTTTTTACAAGTTGTCTACAGACGCTCATATTTAGCTCCAGAGTTTATCCGTCAGTAGCTAAAACCACTTAATTACACGAGATTAGAATAGATAATAATGGTGCCACACTGTTTTCTTCACAGTTCTTTGACTGTTTGAGAGAAAACAGAGGACATCCTCTGTAAGCAAAACCTCTGGGCCTGTGCACGGCGCTGCCCGGCTGACTGCCTCCTCCTGACGAAGGGTTACGTGGGGCTTTGGGCTCCTGGTTTAGACTGGGCTCGTCTCCGTCAGACTCACTGCTGTCATCATCACCATTGTGACTCTCAGTACCTTCTGGACAAGACACACACCACCAGATGATGATTAAAACATAATGCAGCGTCAAGAGCTTATGGTTATCCTTTTAGAGAAACAAATGATATTATTTAAACTAAGCAGAAATCTGTGGATGATAGTCCTCACCCAGTTTGTCCTCGCCGCAGCAGTCGGGCACCTCAGGCTCCACTGGCTCTGGGGCAGGGGTCTCTGGGACCTGCAGGAACTCCATTCGCCAGAACTACACCCAACAGTTCAATCAGACTATTGTCATACTCCAACATCCAGGACACAAGCACATGCTGTTTGTTTGAGAAGTTACCCTGACAACCCCGTCCGAGTGTCCGGTCACGATGACGTTCTGCGTGTCCCACTCGTACATCTCAGACACACAGCAGCACAGGATCTGCTGGCTGCGACCCGTGAAGGTGTTGGCACTGGCTATTGGACTGCCATTAATGCTCCACATGTGAATGTAGGTGCCAGCACAGGAGACGATATCCCCCTACAAAAGCACCAAAAACATCCATACTACCAGTACTCCCAAAGTTTAAACATGCAGCAAATGAAAGACATTCATCGATATGAATGCAACAGGGGACGTGACTGGTTGTGAGTGTCTCCAGTGTCCGTAGCACAGGTGTATGAATGATTGTGATTGTAGAGGTGAGTTTGGTTGTGGTCCTCTCAGGTGTGAATGTGGGGTGACTGGAAGCATGATGTAAAGAGAAGGGTACAATAAAGTGCTATAAATGCCATTGAACATGGCAAAAGTCTTGTAAAGACAGCTGTTTCAGAGTAAATCCCCAAAACCAGACTTTTTTTAGGCTCTTGTTTTCACAAATTTAAAATATTTACAAAAGGATACACTTCACATAAAACATATCTGTATACCTACTCACCTACTAACGGAAACGAGGCTTTAAACAACTCTTTTGAGTTTTGATTTTAGAAAGCAGGGAAACAGGATCAATCTTACAGTGGCAAGAATATTTCACGGTCTGTGAATAAATTTGTCTTAAAATGCGATTTGATCTTAATCAAGGGTATTGACAAACTTAATGTGTCAAAAAAAAATTACACAAAAAATTTTGATCTTTCATGTCTTTATTGAGAACACCCAAAAAACTCATAGTGCTTGTGGAAAAAAAAACCTTGAGTTGACGACCTCAAAAAAGCTTATTGGAGTCACACCTGGAGTCTCATTTGGAGGTGTGGACTACAGATACTTTGACTGATGAAAAACTCCTCAAACGTTTGGAGTTTGCTCTGCACTAGAACAACACGCCCAGTCAAAAGGACACCAAGAACACAACAAAGACTTGGGTCATGAGTCTATAATAGGTAACACTGAACAAGCAGGGTATCCACAGAAGGACACCACAAAGGAAGCCATTGCTTACTAAAGAGAACATTGCTGCACGCCTGAAGTTTGCTAAAGAGCACATTGACACTACACAGCAGTATTGGCAAAATGTTTTGTGGACTGAAGTAACTAAGATTAAACTCTTTGGAAAAAACAAAAAAGCGTAGAATGGGCACAGTATCATTCTGAAAACATCATCCCAACTGTAAAATATGGTGGAGGAAACATGATGATTTGGGCCTGGCCAGCTTCAGTCATTGAGGGGAAGATGAATAAAGTATATCAAACAATTCTTCAGGATAATGTGAGGATACATCAGCAGAAACTGTAGAAGGTGGATGATGCAACAGGACACCCACCCAAAACACCGGAGTAAGTCCAAAACAGAATGGCTTCAGAAAAACTAAATCCTCCTTTTGGAGTGGCCAAATATAATAATAATGGATTAGGTTTATATTGAGCTTTTCCTCCCAAGCGACCATGGGACTCAAACCGCTTAGGTTGTCCATTATTGATTCACTCCACAGTCACACACTGGTGGTGGTTAGGGTTAGGGTCTGGGGCAGACTGACAGCCATTCTGCGCCTACGGCCTCCGACCAACACCAAGTACATCAAACACATTCATACGAGGCAAGGTGGATTAAGTGTCTTGCCCAAGGACACAATGACAGTATGAACTGTGCGGAGAATGGGAATCAAACCTTCCGGTTGAAGGACGACCGCTGTACCACTGAGCCACTGTCGCCCCAAGTCAGAGCCCAAACCTCAACCCAACAGAGAACGAGACCAAAGAACATGACAGAGCTAAAGCAGTTCTGCCGGATGAAAGGCAGAAAAGAAATAAAATCCTCCTCAAAGATGTGCAGGTCTGATCCACAGCTACAGGAAGTGCCTGGTTGAGGTTATTGCTGCCAAAGGCAGTTATTAATTCTAAAGGTTCACTTACTTTTTCCACTGTCATTTTGAATGTCGAATGAGTGTGTTCAATAAAGACATAAAAGATCAGAATCTTTTTGTGTAATTATTTTTGAGACACATTATGTTTGTCAATATCCTTGACTTAGACAAAGATCAGATCACACTTTAAGACAAATTTATTCAGAAAACAATGAAATTTCAAAAGGTTCACATACTTTTTCTTGCCACTATATACTATTGATTGCAGAACTATACACGTCAAAATGCTAAATTTTAAATTGAAACAGTCTGCATCTTCATATTATTCCATTTCTTTCTCAGTACTTAAAGTAGTTATGGCTTCAACGCACCGTCAGTTCATTGATACACAGAGCAGAGATGGGTGCACGGTGTCCTCTGAGCTGTGTGACAAACGACAGCTTGTTGAGGTCCCAGATGATGCAGGTTCGGTCCCGGGAGCCGCTGACAACAATGTGATATGCTGATGATGCTGTCAAACACGTTACAGCGTCTGTATGGCCCAGTAAAGCCTGCAGAACAAGCACAACAATGGGAAATACAAGTATTTAACACTGTAAACAGCCTTGAACAGAGTTCCATTTACACAGAAATGTTGTTTATTTACTGCTGTACACGAAGTGTCTGCCCATTTACCTGTTTGAGGCAGAACGACTTGGCTCTTTCTTTGGACGTTTCAATCTCCCAAACACAGATGGCAGTGCTGGTGCCTCCAGTGATCACCAGCTTTGGGTTGGGGCCGATGGCACATAGAATCTGACCCCACTCTGACAGGGACTCATAGACCACCAAGGCCTGAAACAAACATCATCATGAGAGATCCATAAGTAGAAGAAGAAGAAGTAAATACTTATTTACTAGAATGGGATGGCCAGAGAAAGAGTCATTAGTACAAATCCTGGTCTACTCATACATTTTGGAAAAAGTAGAGCTCTGTGAACCCACCTTATCAGATTCATAATTAGTGAGGCGGCAGCTGAGGTCAGCGTAGCCCCAGGCAAAGGTCTTGCTCCAGGTCGGGGGAACCAGGACTTTGTTTTGCTCCACAGCTAAAATTCCTTTGTCAGTGCAAACAATCTGCCCAACCGGTTCTCTTAGCTCTGAGGAGGCATGATCAAAGTGCAATTTAGGACAAAAGTCAGTAACCTAGGATAGTGCCTGTACATCAAATACCATGTGGAGAATGGTGGAAAGTATGGAGAGCTGTGGCTGTACATGTACCTTTCACAGGGGCAAGAGAAGGTCTGAGATTGTCCAGATGATGGAAGAAGATCTTATCACTATTGGAGCTTGGAGGAATGGGGGCTATATCTCCATTAGCTTTACTGCGTACACGTTTAGGCGGATGAGGCTTTTTAAACAGCTGAAGAAACACACCAACAACAGAAGGTTATTTTTTTGAGTTTGGATCCTGTGACGAGCTGTGACACGTATGAAGGCTGTAGCTCTAAATGTCTTACTTGTTTTGGGATCTGCCCAAAGTTGTTAATGAAGCCGATGGTGGCGGTCTCCTTAAGTGGGTCATTGATGTTGTAAATGTCCACTTGGCCCTCGTAGAAGAGGTGGTGAAACACATTAACTGCCTCCACTGCTGGAGGGCCCTGCTGCTTGTAGCCAAAAATTAGGTCAATCCATTCATGGAGGTGGGTCGATACATAGTCACACTCCAGGGCCTGAGCAGGGGACACCACAACATTTTATATCATTTTTTGTCTCCATTTATAAAAATGTCTCTGTCGAGACGAGAGCCTTGGGAATATCTTGTTCTATTTCATCCCTACTGACCGCCAGGGGCGGTGCATTAAGCACTGAATGATCATCTTTGCGCATGCGCAGGTAGAGAATTTAATATCAACAAAGTCACTTGTGACCTCCCGGTGACCCACGTGGGGCTATTTAGTCACGTGATACCGGGAGCTCAGTCCCTTTGTCTTCGCGCGCAGGTGAAGCTTTATGGTGGAGACTTGTGTTATACAATCTGTTTCCTCGCGCGCAGGTGAAGCTTTATGGTGGAGACTTGTGTTATACAATCCACTGTTCTTTATACACTCAGCTATATAGCTTGTAGCCTCGTGCATTGTGAGTTTACCACAATCGAGCAGCGGAGTGCTCGCCTCCAGAGGCTGGCTAGATATGTTGTTTGCATCACGGACGCTGGTAAGCTAAGGTCCAGAGTGTGGGTGCAACAGATTTGGTAAGTCCACTTCCGTGTTTGACTGTGCTATATATATATATTTGTGAACTGCCTGTCCGGCTGAGCTAAATACATTTGGTTTTGCTTTCCGTGTTTCGCTAAGCTATATATATCTTGTGACTGCTGCCGTGTTCGGCTGAAGCCAATTACATTTGGTTTGCTTCCGTGTTTCCGCTAAGCTATATATATTTTGTGAGTTGCTGCCGTGTTGGCTGAGCTAAGTACAATTGGTTTGCTTTCCGTGGTCGCTAAGCTCTATATATTGTGTGAAGTGAATTGCACGTGTTCGGGCTGAGCTAATTACATTTGGTTTGCTTCCGTGTTCGCTAAGCTCTATATATTTTAGTGAACTGATTCGTGGGGCTGAGCTAAATACATTTGGTTTGCTCGACCTGATCTCCTTGAAGAAGACTCTGTATTTTGTTGACTGTCATGCTGGAGTCACTATGTTGTAGGGCATGTTGGTCCAGCCTGATGATGGCGCTAAGCGATCTCTGTCCCTCCTGCTTGGGACTGTTGGTCATCTCAAGCTGAGGGTCTCACAGTACATTAATTTGCTTTCCGTGTTTATGCTAAGCTATTTATATTTTGTGACTGGCCGCTGTTCGGCTGAGCAGCCTTGGTTTGCTTATTCAACAGAATTACTGCCTGCTCAGTTACCAGCTGGACAGGGTACACGGCTGAAGCGCCCAGCTGCTGGGGCTGCGCCTCCTGTTCCGAAGAAACGCTCGAAGGGGGAACTGTCCAAGAAGGTGGACAGTCTTTCTTCAGAGTTGGCCGAAATGAAAGCCATTCTCCAGTCAATTCGGGCTGGAGAAGTCCTCGAGGCGGCTGCACATATGCAGGACGTAGCCTCTCCTTGTGAGGATGATGCCATTTCGGTGGCGGCGTCAGGCACGTTCTTCCAGGAGACTCAAGAGACGAGCCCTGAAGCGTCTGAAGCCGGGTCCCATGCCTCTACAGGTACTCTAGAGGGTGCGGACAACTCGGCCGTCTCAGCCATTAGGATAGCCCTCGCTCGGCTACAGCTGGATGAACCACCACCACGACCAGTGGCATCCAGCGCATTTTTCCGAAGGCAGGATGCGGCTACCTCTTTTCTGGTGCCCCCCTCGGCTGAGTACGTTAAAGAGCTCCATGCGTGCTGGGCGGACGTTAAGGCATTTTCACGGCCTACGTCCGATGCTAGAGCGCTCGCTTCGATGCAGGATGCCCCCAAATTTGGGCTGGGGCATATGCCGTCGGTGGAGCTGGCGGTAGCCTCTCTAATTGTGGCCCCGGACGAAGCCATGTGACCGAATGCTAGGTGCCCACGACCGCAGTGTCGGGTCACGGATGACTTTCTGTGTAGAGCCTATGATGCGGGGGCACGTATGGGACGGATGGGGAATTCCCTGTCCCATTTACTGCTGGGCCTTGCGTCTTCGCTGGAGGCCACAGGAGTCGATATACCGACCCAAGCATTAATGGACACGTCTCTGCAGACCTTCGCTTTCATGTCTAGAGAGCTTGGGCGTATGATGTCGCTGTTGACGCAGGCTCGTCGGCAGGTCTGGCTGGCACAATCGCCACTAACGGAGACCTGCAGAAGGACCCTACGGGGCTTACCGGTGGCCCCAGGGGGGCTCTTTGGTACAGCCGCAATTGAGGCCCTACATCGCACGGCCAGGGCGTCTGAGACGCGACAACAGCTAGCTGGCCTTCACAGGCGAACAATGGCTCAAGCTGCGGACGGCCCTCCTGCTAGATCCTTCCGGCCTGTTTTTACCAATCCAGGCTCTTTTGCGGTGCCCCGGAGACCAAATACAAGATCTGGCCAATTTCCGGGTGATCGGACAGGGTTTAGGGCCCCGCGTTTTCCTCGGCCTACACAACCTAGTCGGCAACCCCCCAGGCCCTCAAAAGGCCAGAGGGGGCGAAGGTGAGATTGGGGAGCCGGCGGTCAGTCGGTTTACCCCGGAGCAGCTCTCTTACTGGGCCGCTCACAGCCCCGACATTTGGGTGCTGACCACCTTGTCAAGATGATATATCGACTACAATTCCGACGCCGGCCCCCAGTTTCTGGCCAGGTCAGGATGACTGTCATCCGAGACCCGGCAAGAGCCAATACGCTCAACAAGGAGATCTCCACCCTGCTGGCCAAGGGGGCGATAGTTCCTGTAGACCCCCGGCTGGATCCGGGGGGGTTTTATTCGAGATATTTTCTAGTGCCAAAAAAGACAGGCGACCTACGTCCTGTCCTCGACCTACGAGGTCTGAATGTGTTTTTAAGGACAATACCATTCCGCATGTTACGCACTGGAGAAATGCTCCAGGCGCTCTCCCAGGGCGACTGGTGTACCACAATCGACCTGAAGGATGCGTACTTCCACGTCCCTATTGCAGAACCTCACTGGAGGTTCCTGCGATTTGCTTTTCAAGGAAATCACTTCCAGTTCCGGGTCCTTCCCTTCGGGTTGTCCCTGTCTCCGAGGGTATTTACTCGAGTAGTGGCAGCAGCGCTGTCCTCTACAGGTACAGGGTATCAAGATTCTGCCATACCGACGACTGGCCTATGTGCAGCACCGACCGCAAACAGGCCATTCGAGACACAAGGGTTGTTCTCGAGCATATAGAGCGCTTGGGACTGAGAGTGAACTTGAAAGAGCAGATTGGTGCCGACACAGCATACAGTTTTCTTGGGGTCAGTCTGAATACACTCTCAATGAAAGCTTGTCCCTCTACTCAGCGGATCGACAGCATCATAACCATGCTATCTGTTATTCAAAGGGGGCAGGGCACTGCCCTTTGTCTGGTATCTCCGACTTCTGGGCATGTTGACAGCCGCCTCCAATGTGGTGCCTCTGGGACTGCTCTGGTTGCGCCCAATGCAGATCTGGCTGAACAGTCTACACTTAGACCCGACAAGGTACGTGCACAGGTACAAAAGGATACTCGTGTCACCCCAGTGTCTCGACTCCCTGTCTCGGTGGAGGGACAGGAGTTGGATTACACAAGGCGTTCCCTTGGGCTCTCTACCGCGGAGAGAGGTTGTATTCTGGATGCCTCCTCCACGGGTTGGGGTGCGATGTGGCAGGGCCGCATGGTCCAGGGAGTGGCCCGACACGTTTGCACAGAGCACATAAATGTTCTGGAATTAATGGCCGTACATCTGGCCCTGCGCCATTTCCTCACGTGCCTGCGAGGCAGGCACATACTAATTCGTTCCGACAACATGTCGGTAGTCTACTACGTGAACCACATGGGCGGAGTACACTCAGAGAGACTTACACAAGAAACTCGGCGTCTCCTGGCGTGGGCGAGACTCCATTTTCCCAGCCTAAGGGCAGCCCATGTTCCCGGGTGCGGAACAGAGTGGCGGACTGTCTGTCCCAGAAAGTGTGTTACGGGGAATGGAAACTTCACCCAGGTGGTGGAGCATCTGGGGGGGGACTTTTGGCAGGGCAAAGGTGGACCTGTTTGCTTCGAGGAGGCTACCCATTGTCCCCTGTGGTTCTCCTTAACAGACAGCACCAGTCCGTTAGGCCTGGATGCGCTGGCGCACGACTGGCCGAAGGTGCTCCTGCACGCATTTCCTCCGTTCCCTCTAATAGACCACACACTCCAGAGTCCTTCAGGAGGGACACAGACTCCTCCTGGTGGCCCCTTACTGGCCAGCGAGGACGTGGTTTCCAATGCTGCACAGGCTCTGCTGCGGCTCCCCTATGCCTCTCCCACCAGGTCAGATCTCTTGTCACAGATGGGGACAAATATTACATCCCTATCCCGATCGCCTCCAGCTATGGGTCTGGCCGCTACAGGGCCGGGATCGAGCTCCTCTCAGTTTGGCAGGAGGTTGAGCATACCATAAGCGCTGGGCACCTCCACACGATTGTTGTATGATAATCGATGGAAATTGTTTGAGAGGTGGTGTCGTGACAGGGGACAGGATCCAGTAGACTGTCCCATGTCATCCATTCTATTGTTTTTACAAGGACTCCTAAATCAGGGACGGTCACCGTCTACCCTGAAGGTTTATGTGGCAGCAATCTCCTGTCGACATGTGGAAGTCGATGGCAGGACTGTCGGAAGTAATAGGCATGTTTCCTTATTTTTGAAGGGCGCTCGGCGATTACATCCACCTACACGCCAGTGGTACCTTCATGGGACTTGACCATAGTCCTGGATGCCCTGAAGTCACCGCCGTTTGAACCTTTGACGGAGGTAGGCATTAAATGGGTGTCTATGAAGACGCCATTTTTATTGGCAATGGTTTCTGCCAAACGTATTGGAGAACTACAGGCGCTGTCTGTGCATGAGTCCTGCTGTCGGTGGAATCCAGACAGGTCAGGGGTCTCTCTTTGGCCGGATGTCTCCTTTGTTCCCAAGGTGATGTCCGGGACGACGGGTATTCAGCCGCTGCAGCTGGCCCGCTTTGATACAGGAGAGTGTGTGAGCATCTATGCCCCGTCCGGGCACTAGATGTGTATATAAAAGCAACCGCTGCAATGCAAAACAGACCGGCTGTTTGTCTGCTATGCTGGCCCACGCAAGGGCCAGGCACTGTCTAAACAACGCCTGGCGCAATGGGTGGTGAGTACCATTACCCAGGAATACAATGCCCGGGGCCAACCACCACCGGTGGGAGTGAGGTGTCACTCTACAAGGGGCATTACCACTTCCTGGGCGGCAACGACTGGAGTGCCTTTGGAGGTGATCTGTGCTGCGGCGTCATGGGCTACTCCGCATACGTTCACCAGATTTTACAGACTGAACATAGCCGCCCCCATCCACTGGAGGGAGTTCTACGGCAGGACACTTCTACGTCCTATTAAGGTATGCTGGATTAGGGTCTGCGGATTCCTCGTGACCTTGCTGGTATAAGTCATCCAGTGCTTAATGCACCGCCCCTGGCGGTTAGTAGGGATGAAATAGAACGAGAGTTACGTATGTAACTACAGTTCTATGAATCCCGGATGACCGCCAGGGCAGTCAGTCCCTCGGAATCCTCGTACATGCGAGAAGGCAAAGGGACTGAGCTCCCGGTATCACGTGACTAAATAGCCCCACGTGGGTCACCGGGAGGTCACAAGTGACTTTGTTGATATTAAATTCTCGACCTGCGCATGCGCAAAGATGATCATTCAGTGCTTAATGCACAGCCCCTGGCGGTCATCCGGGATTCATAGAACCGTAGTTACATACGTAACTCTCGTTCTAACAGCTCAACTACAAACACATAAAACTTTTCACCACAAGATGGCGGTAAACACAAACAACAGTGGAACATTCAGCATGTGCAGAGTCTGTTTTGTTTTGGAAGCAAAAACTCTTCTGAATGTGTCAATGCAGAGTCTGACATTTGAAATATCGCATTTGCCAAAAAAATGCCAAATAATATGGCAGTCATATAAAGTTAGTCATATTATTTGGAATTCTGAGCATCTGACTATCAGTGACCTGTAGCCCGTAGTCTCTCTTTGGTATACAGTATATGGAAATGTTTAAAGTGTATATAATAGTGTCATGAATTGCTTTTTAGTTCAATTGAAAATGTAGGTTCACTGTAACCTATTAATCCGCTGTCACAGCCCAGTGTCTGCAGCCTACCTCTCTGTGCACTCGGATGAACTCCCGAGGGTCTCCCTTGGCCCACGGAGGAAGAATTACATCTCCCAGCTTAGTGCCATTCTGCTTTGCACCTGTGATACAACATAAGGCAGACAAACTTGTTCATTCCCTCTTCCGTAGATCTCCCCTAGAGTTTGTGTCTCGACTAGTACTGACCCAGGTCAAAGTTGTTGGAGTTGAGTAGGAACTCAGGCAGGTAGAAGAACTCAGGGATGAGTTCTTTGACGTCGGCCATGTTGTGTTTAGAGGCCGACAGCCAGGCTTCACGAATGCTGTGAAACATCCGGTCAGCTAGATCAAAATGGCCACCCTGAAAAGTAACAAGAGCAGGTGAACAGAGAAGATTTACCAGCTTATAAACACAAGACCAAATCTAAATTTGTTAAAAAGAGGGAAGATTATTATTATTATAAATATTTAGCGTAGAATTTTGTATTTCAAACCTGGAGACGGAGGAAAATTTGTGTGAAGGGTTCCATACGGACCAGATACGAGGCTACGATCATGGCTGAAGAGTAGTGTGTGCCGTAATGATAGGCTGGTGTTTCACCTGGAACAAAGGTAAATATGTGTGCTATAAATGACTATTACTTGCTCATTTTTATGTTTTAACATACTGATATATATATATATATATATATATATATATATATATATATATATATATATATATATATATATATATATATATATATATATATATATATATATATATATATATTCTTATCATTTTATATATATATATATGAAAGACATTTGAAATTTGAATTTATCAGATCTCTTATTATGTGTTTCTGATTGTTCAGCTCCTGCTCTGGTTTTGTTCTGGTGCTGGTCCTACCGTTGGGGTCCTCCCAGTCTTTGTACCTCTTCTTGTACTGGGTCAGCCGGTCGTCAGTTTGAGCGCCCATCGGTTTTGCCAGGTTACGGAACGTTTTGGGGTTGTTCAGGTCGAGCTCCTGGTGAAAACAAAACACAAGGTTCCGTAAAACATGACTGGAGCACAGTTGGTGAGCTGGAGAGAAATGTGGGGACCTCAGAGTCAAAGTCGGCTAGAATCCAGGGAAAGACGGGGTACTGCATCAGGTCATTGTAGGAGCGTCCTGCCAGCGTGTTCAGGTGCATCAGGTACTGGAAGTTACTGATCTCTCCTCGCTGAGAAAACACCACACATTAAAGTGACATTCAGAAAATCATTGTTTTAACTTGTGGTCTTTGTATCAGAAGGTTTAAAAATGAGTCTTACCTCCCATCTCTGAGTGACAGATTTCTCTCCAACCAAAGTGCTGAGGAGTCCAGATCTGACAGAAAACATGAAATCCAAAGAAGGGTTGGGGTACAGGTTTATACAGTGACAACCAGGTTCTAAAGATGCTTGTGTGTTCTTCTGTAATATTGGTGAAATTAAATAACCTCTTGGGTCTTACCCTTGTTCGACACTGGTATTGGGTCTCTGTCCGGAGACTGACTCTGAGCTGTCTGCCAGAGAAGGCACCACTGCCAAAAACCTGCAGCAATCATCTCACATTCACTCAAACATATCATCGGTTCTGTAATTTGTATCTTTTAAAAATATCAATTCTCATCAAAACACTCATTCTGCTAACTATTACAAAGTAATAGTGTTACACTGTAAAAGTATCTAAAATTACCCCGATTCTCATTTGACACCACCAACACTAGAAATGCATTTTAAGTATGGTTAAAGAAGGTGTTTTAGGTTCAGTGTTTTAACAATAGGGCCCTGCTTTTAGTGAGGGGGTGAGAAGTGTTCAAAGGTACATATACAGACAAGAAGAGGAAAGAAATATATCTGAACCAGGTTCAACTGGCTCAGTAATATGGGTCAGGTCAAGAAGACCATTTTTCCTAATACTTATCTGTTCGTGTGTATTTCGTGAGCAGTACCTTTGATAAACTTTGTTGCGGACTCCTTTCTGGAAGGATAATAAATAGTTTCTGCCGTCTGCGGAGAAGACCTCCACTGCCATTGGCTGAAAGACAAGAGTATTACTGTGTTTAGAATTGTGGCTAAATCTTGAGAAGTTCATCAATGAACAGATTACGGCCTACTTACAGTCAGGTCCATGAGAATTAGGAAATCGACACAATTCTAATCTTTTTGGCTCTATACACCACCACAATGGATTTGAAATGAAACAAACAAGATGTGCTTTAACTGCATCCAAATCAGGTGAACAGTGTAGGAATTACAACAGTTTGTATATGTGCCTCCCACTTTTTAAGGGACCAAAAGTAATGGGATTAACAATCATAAATCAAACTTTCACTTTTTAATACTTCGTTGCAAGTCAATTACAGCCTGAAGTCTGGAACACAGAGACATCACCAGACGCTAGGTTTCATCCCTGGTGATGCTCTGCCAGGCCTCTACTGCAACTGTTTTCAGTTCCTGCTTGTTCTTGGGGCATTTTCCCTTCAGTCTTGTCTTCAGCAAGTAAAATACATGTTCAATCAGATTCAGGTCCATCATCAATAAATACAAGAGAACCAGTTCCATTGGCAGACATACATGCCCACGCCATGACACTACCACCACATGCTTCACTGATGAGGTGCTATGCTTTGGATCATGAGCAGTTCCTTTCCTTCTCCAGACTCTTCTCTTCCCATCACTCTGGTACAAGTTGATCTTGGTCTCATCGGTCCATAGGATGTTGTTCCAGAACTGTGAAGGCTTTTTTAGATGTTGTTTGTCAAACTCTAATCTGGCCTTCCTGTTTTTGAGGCTCACCAATGGTTTACATCTTGTGGTGAACCCTCTGTATTCACTCTGGTGAAGTCTTCTCTTGAGTGTTGACTTTGACACTCATACACCTACCTCCTGGAGAGTGTTCTTGATCTGACCAACTGTTGTGAAGGGTGTTTTCTTCACCAGGGAAACAATTCAGTTGTTTTCTGTGGTCTTCAGGGTCTTTTGGTGTTGCTGAGCTCATCAGTGCATTCTTTCTTTTTAAGGATGTTCCAAACATTTGATTTGGCCACACCTAAAGTTTTGCTCTCTCTGATGGGTTTGTTTTGTTTTTTCAGCCTAATGATGGCCTGCTTCACTGATAGTGACAGCTCTTTGATCTCATATTGAGAGTTTCCAAATGCAAATAGCACACTTGAAATGAACTCTGAACCTTTTATCTGCTCCTTGTAAATGGGATAATGAGGGAATAACACACACCTGGCCATGGAACAGCTGAGCAGCCAGTTGTCCCATTACTTTTGGTCTCTTAAAAAGTGGGCACATTTACAAACTGTTGTGATTCCTACACGTTCACCTGATTTAGATGTAAATACCCTCAAATTAAAACTTAAAGTCTGCAGTTAAAGCACATCTTGTTAGTTTCATTTCAAATCCATTGTGGTGGTGTATAGAGCCAAAAAGATAAGAATTGTGTCGATGTCCTAATATTTATGGACCTGACTGTATATTCCAGTAATTTCTAAACACCTTATCAGTCTGATTTTAGAAACCAATACAGTACTACCTCCTTGATAGTCCTGAATGATGCTGTTGATCTATGAGCACTAGCTCCTTTTTAGTGAATTATTTGCTCTTTCTCACTTTTATGTTAATAATTTATAGTTTAATAAGTTTGTTTGATACTGTAGAACAGACATGTCAAACTCAAGGCCCACGGACCAGATCAGGCTCGCAAAGCAATCATTTCTGGCCCACTAGATGATTTCTAATTTCTATTATTAATGAGAGGGCGGCAGTAGCTCAGTGGTAGAGCGGCCGTCCTTCAATCGGAAGGTAGTAGGATCGATTCCCGCTCGCCCCACAGTTCATACTGTCGTTGTGTCCTTGGGCAAGACACTTAACCCACCTTGCCTCCAGTGACTGTAACACTGGTAATGTAATGTAAGTCGCTTTGGATAAAAGCGTCTGCTAAATGAATAAATGTAAATGTAAATGTAAATGACCCGCCGATATATTAACCTTGCACTGGGCTCACAGGCCTCATGTGACCAATGATGAAGCAGCATAAACAGGAAGCATGAACGTTCTCTTCTCTTTGTTATAGTTACTAGTCGGTGCTTCATCCAATCACCTACAACGTTTTCCGACAGAAGACGACTGACTCCCTTTTGCAAATGCTTTCAACGGGAACCTTCCCAGATGGTACAGTCAAACAGACTGTTCTGTGAGCAGTTCTATCTGCCGGAGTCAAGTTGCCGATATATAGCTCCCATCTCCCATAATGCATTGCAACAACAGCCGGTGCTGCCCCCTCAATACTACTCTGTTGACACACTGAATAAATGTACAGTGAGTTTACACAGATGAGGAGGATGGAGGGGGCAATTTAAAAGTGAGGAAAAACAATGGAAGTAATTTTAACAACACAAGGTACAAAAAGCATAAATGCACAAAAAACTAGTCATTTTAAACCCAGCACAGTTTACAAAGATAAGGATAAGAGAATTTTTTTTTTTTTTCAAGAAAGGAATCGATAGAAAGGAAGTAGAACTCAGTGTTTGTCAGTCAGGTGTTGACGGAAGAGATGTGTTTTCAGGTGTTTTTTAAAGATGGCTACAGAATCTGCTGATCTTGTAGCAGCAGTAGATCATTCCACCAATGTGGAACAGAGCCAGAGAAGGTACGTGAGAGGGATTTTTTACCTTTTTGGATGGTACTACCAGACGTTGTTCATTTGCAGAGCGCAGGGATCTGGTAGGAACGTAGGTCTGTATTAGTGAGTGAAGATATGAGGGTGAAGAACCAGTGCTGGTCTTGTAGGCCAAGAGCAGAGCTTTGAACTTGATGCGGGCATCAACCGGGAGTCAGTGTAACCTAATGAATAGAGTTACGTGCGCTCTCTTTGGTTCATTAAAGACCACTCTTGCCGCTGCATTCTGGATCAGCTGCAGAGGTTTGGTTGTGCAGGCGGGGAGTCCAGCCAGTAGAGCAGGGGTGGCCAACTAGTGAGAGACTAAGAGCCACTTTTTTTTCTGTGTTACTGCAAAGAGCCACATCATACACATGGGTACACATGAACATCATCTTTTAATCATGTATGCACGCATACACAGACCTCTGCTCAGCCAGATCTAATGAAAATAACCACACCAACATGATAATATAAGTAATTTTCAACAGGTCTCCGAGTGTTTCGTAAATTTTTGGAAAAACTGCACCTGCTTTTCTGCCTGGCTTTTCAAAGCGACCAACTTGTTCTTGCGAAGTTCAGTCCCTTTTGGAAATTCCTGTTCGATGTTAGGGTGGAGTGAGCTGAAGTGACGCTGAAGATTTGAAGCTTTGAAATGCGCTAATGCTGCGTGACATATAAGGCAGATCGGCTTGCCATTACGTTTAACAAAAAAATATAAACTCTCCCACTCTGGCAAAAACGTCCTGTGTTCTTCTTCATATTTTCGTTTGGCTGTGCTTTTTTTCCCTTCCATTTCAAGAGGTAACTTGAAGGAAATTGTTTACAACACAAATGATGTCACACCAAAGATTCTCTCGTCGCTCGTTTGACGTCACTCAAACAGGCTTACATGGTCAGTGTGCCATCTAGCTGTAGGGGGAGTGGATGACAGCGCCAGCCAAGCATTTTTGACGCATGTCATGTGACAGCTCCTGAAGAGCCGCATGAAACTAGTTCAAGAGCAGCATGAGGCTCGCGAGCCGCGGGTTGGCCACCCCCGCAGTAGAGCATTGCAATAATCCAGTTTGGACAAGACAAGAGCCTGGACTAGAATTTGCGTAGAGTGCTCTGATAGGAAGGGTCTAATTTTCCTAATGTTGTAGAGGATGAATCTACAGGACCGGGTGGTGCTGGCGACATGACTTGTGAAGTTTAGCTGATCATCAATTACCACTCCCAGATTTCTGGCAGTGCTGGACGGTGTAATGGTTGATGGGCCTAGTTGAATGGAGAGGTTGTGGTGGGTCTTTGGTTTGGCTGGAATCACAAGCAGTTCTGTTTTTGCAAGGTTCAGCTGCAGGTGATGGTCCTTCATCCAAAGTGAGATGTCACTCAGACATGCCGAGACGCGAGCAGAGACCGTCGGATCGTCAGGTTGAAATGACAGGTGGAGTTGAGTGTCATCTGCAGTAGTGATAGGAAAAGCCATGCTTCTGGATGACAGAGGGATGTCATGTATATGGAAAAGAGTAGCGGTCCAAGCACTGAGCCCTGTGGCACCCCTATATTGAGATGTTAAGACTCAGAGACCTCGTTTCTCCAGGATACTCTGAATGTTGCTGAGGTTGTTTCGTGTGAGAAAGGATGAGAGCTGAGTGAACACAACTCGCTCCAGAGCTTTGGCAATGAAGGGAAGAAGGGAAACCGGTCTGTAGTTTTCTAACAGTGTATGGTTAAGAGTGGGTTTCTTCAATAGTGGTGTGATGCGGGCCTCTTTGAAAGCTGTGGGGAAGGACCAAGTGGAAAGAGATGAGTTGATGATGTGGGTGAGAGCAGGCACGACAGATGGAGAGATGGCCTGAAGGAGATGTGTGGGGATGGGATCCAGCGGGCAGGTAGTAGGGTGGTTAGAACTAATGACCTTGGAAACATCTGCTTCAGTTAGAGGAGAGAAGGAAGTGAGCAAACACATATCAGGGGTCTGAATGAGCTCGACAGGTGGTGGCGCAGAGAACTGACTGCTGATGGCGGTCGTTTTCTTTACAAAGAAAGACGCAAAATCATCAGCTGTTAAATCCGATGAAGGTGGGGGAGCAGCAGGACAAAGGAGGGCAGAAAAGGTTTTAAAGAGAGTGACTTAGTGCATTATATTTATTTGTCTTATTGTCTTATTATTATGTTTCTAAAATGCTGAAGTAGTGTGGACATGGTGTAAAAGACATTGGTAGGGACAGAGCTTTTAAACTGTATGATGCTATGAGTAAAGGAGAGGGCTCACCTGCAGCAGGTAGCGTCTCTTGTGCACTTCCTTGATGTCTTCATAGGCAAAGATGCTGCAGGTTCTCTTCAGTAAACTTTGGCCCTGTCTTGCTCCTCTGGGTATTATAGGCTCATGCAAACTAGACAAACATAAATATAAATGTTGGTGTGTGGAAGCCCGTGCTGCTTTTTTTCCAAAGTTGTCACAAAATTTACTAAGTTATCCAAAGCATACACAAGTAGATAGTCACAAAAATAAAGACATTGGTTATTTGGGTTAAAATACTTGGGTAAAAGCAATAAGATGCCAAACAGAGTATGACATCATCCAACCACTGCAGTGCTCACAAGAATGAAGTCATAATTTTACTCAGGGTAAGTAAAAGAATTTCAAGAAGCATTAGCCTAAATATACAGTATCATGGTTGAGCAGACATTTGTGATGAAAGGGGAGCACACACAGAACTCTGGTGACAAACATGAAACTTACTTGGAAGGCAAAGTGTCAATGTCTCGGATCTCTCTGGACACAGTCATTGTATAGCCGTCAATCACATAGAAGTGCTCTTTTCCAAAGAGCAGCAGGCCCTCACTGGTGTCCAAGCCTTGCACCCTGGCACAGCGATACATGTGCTGGATCTGACAAACACAATCACTTTTACAACAGCACTTCGGATTATTTTAGATCACAAATATCATACTATACTTAGTCTGAGAATTACAATCTGGATTCCATCACAATTTTGTTTTAGTTTTTAAGACAATAACTGTTCATACAATAAACTTTTAATAAGGTATTCTGAATAAGATTAAAACATAAGGTAGGTTTTTGTAAAAGTAAATGGGGCCCAATACGTTGATTGCGATCGACCGGTTTGTTCATTATATCAATGTCCCATAAAATTCAGTCAAAGCTCTGTCTTTATTATTATGCTATTTTTGTTATTTATTAATTATACCATAGAAAGCCAATAATCTTTGATAATACCCTGCTGTTGTATTACTCTATTACGGTAGAGTTTTATTTTATTTAAATTAAACACATATAGTTATATACCAAAACCTGGTTTGGTAAATGAAGGTAGAGCAGTGAAGGTAACGTCACAAACAAATCATGTTATGAAAACAGAAAATTATCCCTTTTCTGTGTTGATATTTTAGGTCCACAGTTTAGTTTAGCAAAATGTCACAGGGAGAAGAAAAAAAGAGTTTAAATTATTTTGTGTCTCCCTTGCCAACCACCTTGATTAACTTTCAATATAAGCTTTATTAATACACACGTGGACAAAACTGTTGGTACCCTTCGGTCAATGAAAGAAAAACTCACAATGGTCACAGAAAAAACTTTATTCTGACAAAAGTAATAATAAATAAACATTCTATTAATGTTAACCAATGAAAGTCAGACATTGCTTTTCAACCATGCTTCAACAGAATTATTTAAAAAAATAAACTCATGGAACAGGCCTGGACAAAATTGTTGGTACCCCTAACTTAATATTTTGTTGCACAACCTTTTGAGGCTATCACTGCAATCAGACGATTCCTGTAACTGTCAATGAGACTTCTGCACCTCTCAGCAGGTATTTTGGCCCACTCCTCATGAGCAAACTGCTCCAGTTGTTTCCGGTTTGAAGGGTGTCTTTTCCAGACGGCATGTTTCAGCTCCTTCCAAAGATGCTCAATAGGATTGAGGTCAGGAGTCATAGAAGGCCACTTTAGAATAGTCCAATGTTTTCCTCTTAACCATTCTTGGGTGTTTTTAGCTGTGTTTTGGGTCATTGTCCTGTTGCAAGACCCATGACCTGCGACTGAGACCAAGCTGTCTGACACTGGCCAGCACATTTCTCTCTAGAATCCCTTGATAGTCTTCAGATTTCATTGTACCCTGCACAGATTCAAGACACCCTGTGCCAGATGCAGCAAAGCAGCCCCAGAACATAACAGAGCCTCCTCCATGTTTGACAGTAGGGACAGTGTTCTTTTCTTGATATGCTTCATCACTGCACGTTTATGTCACACGCAACTCTATTAACTCCAGAATCTTTTTACGCACACCACAAGGAAATAATCTCTGACTATTTAAGCAATTTGTTTATTAAACAGTTCTCCACATCCATTACGCAAAGAACACACGAACGAAATAATACTCTCCATCCCCACCACCTTACAAAAATACTATAGTGTACTACTTACAATTGCTTGGCTAGTCAAAGCTGATCCCACACTTGTTGCCAAAAAAATAAATCTTTACAAGCGGCAGCTCTTACCTGAGCTACATGCAGGCGGGGTGCCCTGGTTACAGGTGTCCAAATGTCGAGGTGCGCTCTGGGGTCGTGGAGATAAAGTCTCTCATGAGGGGACGAATGTCCAGGGAGTTCAGAATGTCTGTGTTGGTATGCATCAGCGAAAGGTGTGCGAGTCTTTTCTGGGTCATGGTGCTGCGTACCCATGTGTGAAAAAAACGCAAGGCGGAGAAAGTGCGTTCGGCCACGGAGATGGGTAGTCACAGACATAACTCGATCAGTTTTTCTATCTCTGAAAACATGGCTCTTGTTTGTGGCTGGAGCTTTATCAAACATGATGCTACATATTGGACTGTGACACACATAGCCTAAACCCTCTGTCTTTTGTGACATCGGCAAGCTGCTTGGCGATGCTTGGCCTAAGCATTTTGAGCTGGAGTTCAAGGCGGTGACCTGCCTGCCTGACGTTGACAACGTAACTTCCGAACCTGTGTTGATTAGGCCTCAAAATATGAAATTAAAATCCAAAAGAATACGTAATAGCCTACGTGTGTCAAAATCATTTTCTAAAATAGCACCCCCAGCACCCCCACTTCCCGCGGCCATGCTCGTCTATAATTTTCTTTCTATTCTCCTGCGACAACTCTTTCCTTCTCTTCCTCTGGTCCATGTTGAGTGTGGTACGCACCATGTCACCAGACAACACAGTGACTACCTGAAGCCCTATAAATAGGCCCACTGACTGATTACAAGATTGTACACACCTGTGATGCTAATTAGTGCACACACCTTGAATTAACATGTCCATTTGGTCACATTATTTACAGTCTTTTCTAGGGGTACCATCAATTTTGTCTAGGCCTGTTCCATGAGTTTATTTTTTAAAATAATTTCGCTGAAGCATGGTTGAAAAGCAATGTCTGACTTTCATTGGTTCATTCATAGAATTTTTATGTATTATTACTTTTGTCAGAATAAAGTTTTTTCTGTGACCATTGTGAGTTTTTCTTTCATTGACCGAAGGGTACCAACATTTTTGTCCATGTGTGTATAGTGTACATACAAATCTGTTAAGATTATCACCTTATTGTGATGCTTTTGTCTTAAAATCTTGATGTAGGTTAAGTTATTGAGGCATTCTGAGGTTATAGTGTATTAAGGATATGAATCTGTGCAATATATAGTTGTGCTCATAAGTTGAGCCCTATCCTGGCAGAATTTGTGATTTGTTTGGGCCATTTTTCAGAGAATATAAATAACACAAAACCTTTCTTTCACTCATAGTTAGTGGTTGGGTGAAGCCATTTATTATCAAACAATTGTGTTGAAGTCTTTTGTGGTAGTTGTTGATGAGGCTCTTTATTTTCTCAGATGTAAAGATGTCCATTCTTCTTAACAAAAAGCCTCCAGTTACTGTAAATTCTTGGTTTGTCTTGCATGAACTGCACGTTTGAGATCTCTCCAGAGTGGCTCAATGATACTGAGGTCAGGAGACTGAGGCCAGTCCAGAACCTTCTCTTTCTGCTGCTGTAGCCAATGACAGGCCTTGTGCTTTGGATCGTTGTCATGTTGGAACGTCTAAGTACGTCCCATGAGCAGCTTCCGGGCTGATGAGTGCAAATTTTCCTCCAGTATTTTGTTATAACATTCTGCATTGATCTTGCCATCAATTTTAACCAAGTGTCCTGTGCCTTTGTAGCTCACACGTCCCCAAAACATCAGAGATCCACCTCCATGTTTCACAGTAGGACTGTGTACCTTTCATCAAAGGCCTTGTTGACTCTCTAAATGTAACGTTCATGGTTATGGCCAAAAAGTTTAATTTTGGTCTCATCACTCCAAATGACTTTGCTTCTGACGTTTTGAGACTTGTCTCTGAGCTGTTTGATGTATTGTAAGCAGAATGCTTTTTGGCATTTGTGCTTTCTTCTGGCGACTCAACCATGCAGCCCATTTTTCTTCAAGTGTGTTGTGTTATTATTTACATTCTTTGAAAAACGTAGGAGCACAACTGTAAATATAGGAATCAGGAATCAGAAAGGTTTTATTGCCATTGTCAGAGTTGAGGTGTTTAGCGGAACTGTGTGTGAGAGCACCATGGCCTTGTCCTCGGTGAAGTACCACTAAGATAAGACCCAGCTGCTGGCCAGACTTCTAATCGAGAGAAGGGACTTAGGAAAGGAGGGAAGGGAGACAGAAATTTGTAATTTATATATTTTGATCTTCGGTAATTTATCCGGATCATAATCAATCAGTTCTGGTTCTTCAGCGTCAGGTGCGTGCATCTGTTTTGTGAAGTAGCTTTGATGTTTCATCCAGTTTCGTAGTGAGACCCGTAGTACTGCGTAGCAGCTCACAGCTCTGATTCTCGATCAAATCCACCCTTTTCTCTGTGTACGCAGTCCGGGCTGAGATGACTCGAGACAGCTCCTCGGACTGTGCAGCACTCTGCTGTAATCCCTTCAGTCTGTCACTCACGTCACAGAAGCACTGTTTAACTTCAGCAGACAGCGGTAGCTTTGAAGGTGGCTGTCTTACAAATTTTGCGATAGTTTAAGGCAGTCCCAAGACCAATAATCAGGAACCCCACCATAATAAATCCAATAATAAATACATCCTCAACGGACAGAACTTCTAAACACAGAACCTGCCAGTTCTTCAAAGCATCCCGTGTGCAGCCTGCAGCTGATGTAAATAAGTTCTCCCGGTGCATCCTTCTTAGGTGAGAAAATTGTGTCAGTTGCGCTCAGAGACCAGTTAATTAGATCCATTTCCCGTTTCTTAGTAGTCCAGCAAGTTGTAAAGTCCAAGAGAAAAGAAGGTTTATGAAAAGATGACACTGTACAGAAGCACACTTAGGCAGATACCAGGAGGAGCAGTAGGAAACATCCGCCTTGTCCGAGTGCAAGAAGAAGAGCCTGACAATAGGTCAATCGTTTTGACTTGGTCATTTCAAAAGTAGCTTGCTAGCCAAAAAAGTGTGGGCACCCCGGTTTAATACTTCCAACTAAGGGCATCTTTGACAGTCTTGTAGAAAAGGCTGTGGAAGGCTGCAGCTGAGGACACTTCCTGTTCACTGTGACTGGTTTACTGGTTTGTCACATGGGAAGAAACAAACTTGAACATCTGAGTTTGACTGAGAAAAGCCAGCTTGACATACACCTACATGTTCAATTTCTTCATAATCAATAATCCATATCACATATCTCTAAATCCAGCAGGTTATTGACATGTTATAAATGTTGGCTAACCTTCTCGCCCTCTTCGAGGAGGCGCAGCAGAGAGGTGTTGTCTGTCCGCTGTTCATCGTCAAGTCCTCCAGACTCCAGCAGCTGGTCCTGGCTCTGCTCCTGACTGTCCTCATCAGCTCCATCTGCTGTGGACCGGGACCTCTTTAGAGGGGCCTTCACCAGACCTGGAGAGCACAGATATTAAATTCTGAACAGTAAGTGGGACTGTAGAAAGATTAGTGCAGGAGACACACCTTTAACTCGAGCAATGGTGTCCTCCCCGTGCTCGGGTTCGTGCTGCGTGGTGTCCCCCTCGGTGCTGTGTTCTACAGAGTGCTGGTACATGCCAGGGTTCCCACTCAGCAGACGCATGTAATACTCCTTGCTGTCATAGCTGATGGCTCGTCGGTATCGCGGAGGCTTCTAAAAATATTAACAAGAACAAGCAGAAGTCATTTTTTTTATTACATTAATATTTTTCCAGAATAAAAATTTTGATAAAAAAAAAAAAAAAGTACTGTATTGCCAGTGTCTTACATGATAAAAATAAAAGATTATCATTCACAATCATATAAATACTTATAACATGAGCTAGGTTAGTGCTGTAATAAGCTGGTGAGTGTTGAGGAGGCCTGACTTCTGGATGTTCTAAAGGTGCTGTACCTGGGCAGAGCTGGTGTTAGTGTCTGTCTCAGCAATGTACGGGTAGTGGATGTAGAACATGTCGTTGCGGACCATCTTCTTCCTCATTCGACAGGGTCCTTCTGTCATCTCCAGGACAAACTTATCGAGGTGAGAGCCGATGGGAGGGCCCCAGAGTCCCCGCTCACGAAGCAGCTCATACTCTTTTGATGCCCACTCCTCAGTTACATACTTCAGGGCATTCTGTTGCCGCTGGAAACACCAAAAATTAGTGGTTACATGCAGACATAAATAATAAATACAACTGTAGTAGCTTTGATACAACATTGACAATAACCCAGATCAATGTTCTGTGCATCTAATGAAGATGTTAATTAAACAATTGATATTTGATTGTCATATAAAAGCCAGTAGAGGGCACAGGGCAAGTGGAGACTTGCCAAGCAGCAAGTTTGATGAAACAAACATGTCTTATGAAACAGTCTCCATAGGGGGAATTTGCCTATTTTCTTTATAATATACGTTGTGTGGTAGAGCCTCTCAACACTAATCTATACTGAACTAAAATTTAAACGCAACACTTGTTTTTGCCCCATTTGTGATGAGCTGAACTCAATATCTCAGACCTTTTCTATGTACATAAAAGGCCTATTTCTCTCAAATATTGCTCACAAATCGGATTAAATTTGTGTTATTGAGCACTTCTCCCTTGCCGAGATAATCCATTCACCTCACAGGTGTGGCATATCAAGATGCTGATTTGACGGCATGATTATTGCACAGGTGTGCCTTAGGCTGGGCACAATAAAAGGCCACAAATGTGCAGTTTTACTGTATAGGGGGGGGTCCGATAACCAGTCAGTATCTGGAATGATCACCATTTTGCCTCACGCAGAGCAACACATCTCCTTCACATAGAGCTGATCAGGTTGTTGATTGTGGCCTGTGGAATGTTGGTCCACTCCGAAGACAAACTGCAGTCAGGTCGAGACCCTGATGAGAACGATGAGCAGATGAGCTTCACCAAAATGGTTTTTGACAGTTTGTGCAGAAATTCTTTGGCTGTTGCAGCAGCTGTCCGAGTGGCTGGTCTCAGAAGATCTTGGAGGTGAAGATGCTGGATGTGAAGGTCCTGGGCTGGTGTGGTTACACGTGGTCTACGTATGGCCGGTTCAATGTACTGCCATTCTGACAAATTTTCTGAAAAGCTTTTGGAGACGGCTTATGGTAAAGAAATTAACATTCAGTTCACGGGCAACCGCTCTGGTGGACATTCTGGCATGCTAATTGCACGCTCCCTCAAAACCTGCAACATCTATGGCATTGTTCTGTGTAATGAAACTGAGTGTCCTTTTATTGTGGCCAGCCTAAGGCACACCTGTGCAATAATCACGCTCTCTAATCAGCATCTTGATATGCCACACCTGTGAGGTGGATGGATGTTAACAATATTTGAGAGAAATAGGCCTTTTGTGTACGTAGAAAAGGTCTTAGTTCTTTGAGTTAAGCTTTGAAATATGGGGGCAAACACAAAAGTGTTGCGTTTAAATTTTTGTTCAGTATACACACACAAAAACACATATGGATATATATATATATATATATATATATATATATATATATATAGGTTATGAGTTAAGAAAAACTAATCTAAAATGTTATGTTTATCTAGGTATAGAGTAAAGAATCAAATAATGTCTTTATTGTAAATAAATACCTTATATAATAATATGTTTCATAAAAACAAAACATAGGTTAGATTTGAACTTTTACTGATTATAGCACACTGTTCAATGAACGTTTAGTGGTGTATTTCATTCATCCTGGATAAATGATAATTCGAGAGCTGTGAGTACCTCCTGATGTTCTTTGTACTGCATGGCCACAAGGTCCCGCACTACTGCAATGTGTGTGAACATCCACTGAAACGTCTCCTGAAAAACAAGAGGGACTCATATGAAGACTCTGTGCTCAAACAGCCCTCGTCTCACTGGGAGTACCTGTGCAGATAAGCTGTTCTTGTTCAAGCTGTTTTCTTTCTTGTTGCGACGGACACCTGTCAGTTTGGACAGACCAAATCCGCTGCTGACCCGAGATAACTTAGACTGGGTGGCTGGAACAACCACTTCACCACGACTAATACACTTCTTTTCATGGGCTACAACACAAAAAGTTATGAGTCTCTAAGAGTGTCACTAAAAACAAAAAAACTGGATCAAATTAATTTGTTACATTACCGAGGTGGTTCTGCCAGCTCTTGAGAGCAGGCTCCTCTAGGGCTGACCGTGCTGTGGTTATGTCCACGTGCCCTCTGTCATTGCAAGGCAGAGAAACTTTAAAGATGTCTTCCAGCATCTGCCGCTTACTATGCATTAGCTCTGTCCACACACGGTTCACTGCCTTCAGCAGCAGCTGACGTCCTGAAACATAACCACGTGAAGAACTATGAGTTCATGTTTCAGGACTCATTGTCTGATAACTGTTCTCAATGGGACATATGTCTCACCCTCGCTGACGTCATGGTTGTGAGTGGTGTCAGCCTCGTTCTCTGTGGACATCATGATGTGCCAGGTTGTCATTCTGGCCTCTGCCTCCAAACCGAAGCCTTCCACACTGCTGGAGGGAGGGGCACAAAGAAAAGTGAAGATAACTAATACTAATATTTTTTAATCATAACTAATAGTTCTGTTGAATAAAATTATATATATATATATATATATATATATATATATATATAGTACAGATATGTTAAATACATAGTTTATTTTGTTTAGAGCATGTTTCATTTCCAAAGAATGAGCGATCAAAAGTCATGTCAAACAGTGACTTCTCATGCTTTGATGTGTGTTGGCAACCAATGCTTTCAATATCAGCTGTTTATTGAGTGTTCTAATTTCATTCTCTTTAATATTGTGTTCCAAGACCACACTGACTATGTCTCGGTCTGAACTGATGATAAAGCTCCACAAAGCTCTGAACACTGTAGCACATTCAGACAAAACCAAAGAAGACATACAATACAAATTATCATATTTAAACATTAAAAATAGCCTTTTGGGCAGCATTTGTGTTGTGTTTCCACTTTAACCCATGAGCCTATAAATCCTCTTTCCACAAGTCCACCTCAGAGCAGTTTGAGCCACGTTACCTCCCACTCTGCAGGCAGATGAAGCAGTGAGCCAGACAAGCCACAAAGTCCTGGTCGTGGTTCCCGGGGCCCAGCACCAGGTTTCGGTTGACAGTTAGTACCCTGAGGGCTTCCAGCAGAGTCACCTGCTGTGCAACGGTCTTGTGAGGCCGGCAGAGCTGGTAAAGCACTGTGCGATTCAGACAGTGGTAAATGGTGTCCAGAGAGAGCCCCTGGGAACGCCTCTTGGACTGCCACAGGAGAAAAACGTACAGAGGAGTTATTATATTACAGCTATTGTCTGGGAGCTGTAGAAATATTTTAGCACAAATTAAGTTTATTACCAAGAAACAAAAGTATATTATAGCTCAAAAATCTTTTCACTTGAATAGTCATGTGTTTGAGGAATATTGTATGAATCTAAATATTTTACACAAATGACTTTCCACATGAAGAGTGAGATTCACGTTTGGTGAAAAGCAGGACTCAGATTGTACTGCAGTCATTCTGTCCTCAACACAGTTATGCTAATGAGGTCAGGAGAGGGCTTTGTATGAACCGAGTACAGATTAATGTAAATAATGTAATATTTGTCAGCACTGGAGAAGGACCACAGCATCACCATCCTGCAGCAGACAGAGGAAGATGCACTGTGATCCTGAACACAGAGGACTATGAGTCCAGGGTTAACAGCTTACTCAGTGACACCACCACCACGAGACACTGAAAAGAGATCCAACAAGTGGGTACAAGAAGAAGGTCATAGACTGTCTGCAGAGGCTGGAGAAGGACCCAGTTATTGATCGACCTCTGTACCACAGGCTTTATCCTGGGACCACCACTCCATGTATCTACGGCTTACCCAAAATACACAAAGAAGAAATTCCACTACAATCCATAGTAAGCAGCACAGATTCAGCCAAACACCTGGCCACCATTTTGGCTCCATTGGTCGGCCACTTACAACACCATATCATCAACTCACAGGACTTTACAACAAAATCAAAAAAACTAGACTCAGATGAGACAATTGTCTCCTTTGATGTCACATCACTCTTTACCTGCACCACCCACCACCCTCCACTCGTGGAGGTAAGGAAGAGACTACTACAGGACACATATTTACAGGACAGGACCAACCTCACCCCGGACCATATTTACTGGAGATATGTTTGAACACTACTTATTGCCAGTTCAGAAGTAACTTCTACAAAAACACGGCTGTGCCATGGGATCACCTGTCTCCCTGTGGCTCACCTGTTCATGGTGGAAGTGGAGAACAGAGCTCTGGTCTCTTTCCCAGCTGCAGTGCCCAGTCACTGGTTCAGATATGTTGATGACACGTGGGTCAAAATCAGAACCAGGAAGTAGAAGCCTTCACAGAACCCATCAACACAAGGACAAGAACATCAAGTTCTTGTCAAGTTCAAGACTTCTTAGACTGTGCAGGGGTTATTTGTGAGGACAGGACTCTCCAAGTAGAAGTTTATAGGAAGCCAACACAGATCAATATTTACTGTTTGATTCCCACCAGCCTCTGCAGCACAACTGGAGTCATCAGGACTCTTCAGCACAGAGCACAAGAGGTGCCCACAACCTCAGAAGGTCAACGGAAAGAAGAAGAACACATCCGTAAAGCTCTGAGAGACTGTGAATACTGCAAATGGACTTTCAACAAAACCAAGAGGACACAGAAAACAAACAGACAGGAACCAGAGACAAAAGGGAAGGGTGTAGTTATCCCTTATGTGTCTGATTTATCCGAAAAACTTAAAAGGATTTTTTACAAACACAACATTCCAGTCCTCTTTAAACCAGGGAACACTCTGCGTCAAAAACTGGTCCATCCTAAAGACAAGACCCCCACAAACAGAGTAATGTAGTTTATACAGTTCAGTGAAGAGTGCAGTGATAGTTATGTCAGAGAAAAAAAAAACAACAGCTTCACAAGAGGATGTATCAGCACAGAAGAACCAATCCTGGAGGACCTGAGTCTGCAGTCCACCTCCACCTCAAAGAGAAAGGACAGTCCTTTAAGGACAGACATGTCCCAGTTTTGTCCAGAGAGGCCAGATGGTTTGAGAGAGGGCTGAAGGAAGCCATTTTTGTGAAAATGGAAAAGCCCTCTTTGAACAGAGGAGCTGGTCTCAGATTCATGTTGCCTAATGTTTATAACAGTGTTCTGAAATCTAAAACAAAAGAGTTTCACTCTAGAACAACAACAACACCTGAATGGAGCAGTGTCACTAACGACTCTCACATCAGGAGTCACACTGTCCTTTCAGAGCTAACGACTATGAGACCAGAACAGTCTGGTCCAATCAGGGATGGGTACCGAAACCCGGTATTAAACTGGCCCCGGGGCTAAATTATGAAAGAGAGTAGTATCAATAAGATCTGACGCTATCGGTTCTGCTTTCGGTACTGGAGGGTAAAAAATTAATGTAATTAACTATGTATTTTCGCTTAATAACATGTTATCGTGCACATTTTATCTCACCAAACATTTAAAATGTGGATCATATTAAGACGTTTGTCTGTGAGATCTGCGAGGTCTCTCATGCGCGCCGCGGAGGCTGTCTGTCACAGCGCTCCGTCACACACACACAACGGCGCGCGCGCATACAACAGTACGAAAACCTCCGCTTAATACAAAGAGTGACGATGGCGGAGAGAGCATAACGTTACAAAGTGTGGTTACACTTCTCTAGAGTTAATGCAGACAACGCTCGTTGTCATAAGTGCTACAAAATGTTTGCATGTAAGGGCGGAAACACAAGCAATCTGTCTAAGCACCTTTCAAAAGTGCATTATGTGCAGACAGAGAAATGCAAAGTTTTCGACTGCCTAGCTCGTCTCTGGTTGTTGCCCCATCTACGTCTGGTATGTACGCTAAAATCATGTTGAATCAACGTTGTTCATGTCATTTAAAATAAATGTAAAATCTTCCTGCTTTGTTAACCTTATGTAGAAATTCTGTTGATTTCTTTTGTTTTTAAAATTCCAAATAAAGAAAAATCAGTATGTAAATGTAAACATTTATTTGGCTAACTTAAATGCACAGCACAAACTCAAGTTAGTTTACTATATATTATATATATATATATATATATAACCAGAGACGAGCTATATATATATATATATATATATATATATATATATATATATATATATATATATATATATATATATGTGTGTGTATAATAGCTATTTGTAACATGGCTGTTTCTTGCACTACAAATAATTGTTTTATTAATTAAAAAAATAAAGAAATGTTAATTCTGTTCTCAACTTGTTCTTAAAAAAACACACACACAACACAAAGTACCGATAAGAATACCGTTAAAGTACCGGACCGTTAAGCAGTATCGGTAAGAGTAGTAATACCGTTAAAACCTTAATGATACCCATCCCTAGGTCCAATCAGGTTTGGTTTCAGGTTAAGCCCCTCCCACTACAGATAAAGCTCAGCTCTTACAGTTGATCTCAGAATTGATAAAGTCTCTTGGAATTAGAGACAAAACGTCTTCACTTTGAAAACTGAGGTCCAGATGCTTTTGCTTTAACCTTTTTTCAAGAATTCCTGGATGACTGAGAACCTCCACAGTAAATAATATAACAATAATATTAAAAAAAAAATCAGTGTTGGTCGCTGTAAAATTAAAATTAAAATTAAAATCACAGGTAATGTGTAAGATTTTGTCTGTCAAACAAAATTAGTTGGTTTACACAGACATTTAGGGTCTTTATTTAAACAGATGAGAATGTTTGAAAATAACTGCGCTATAGAATTATGACAGAACTGTGAGTCTGAAGTTCACTAATGTCAGAGAGTGTCTTCTCAAAGCTAAGTCTGTGGGACTATTTATATAATAAAATACTTGGTAGACAGTTTATCCTTGAACTTATGGGCAGTATTATCACATGGCCATTTCCAGTCCAGACTGTAAATCTTTCGTTTAAGACAGCTGATGGCGCGTTAACAGTTTTGATGAAAACCAAAGTACCTGTGCAATGAGCTGCACAATGAAGTCCACTACCAACTTGGAGTCCTTGTTGAACATGCCCTGCCAGAGCTTGTCTACGACTCTCTGAGTGAAGTAGAACACGTTGTTGACTAGGACCTGGTAGTTTCCACCGCTGCTGAGGGGCAGTGAGGAATCTTCACCTGAGTAGACACATTGCACAGCAGCAGTTACACAGTGACTCTTCTAGACATACAAAAAAAACAAATACTGGTGTCACCCTAGTTGTCATTCTCTGTAAGAAGCTCGATACAGATCATAATTAACCTACACATTATTATTAAAGTGAGTTGAGACAGAAGAGGAAAAACAAACTATTAATGATAATATTAAGTGAAAATCTTCACAGCTGTGTTAGGAAAAGTGAGCGATTGTTACCTAGCAGGACATCCGCAGCCAGCAGGTGCTCCATGACCCCATCCAGGATGTTAGACTGAAACTCTTTCTGCTGAGTTCTGGTGGAGCGCTCTGGGGAGGCCTGTTGAGGACAACAAACAAAAGTTCTGTTTAACTAACATCTAAAGCTTACCTGGTAAGAATAAAAAGTGTAACCATCTGTAAGACTGACCTCCAGCAGCAGGTCAACGATGGGCGTCTGTTTGCTGGCCAAAGTCATGCACATGTTATCCATAATAAGGACCCTCATGAAGTCAAAGACATACTTTTTAGCTGGGTGGTTGGTCAGGGAGGTCTTAAAGCCCACGTTACAGTATTCAGACTGGCTGCGGTTCATTCCTGAGTCACCCGCAAATGCCTTAAACTCCTCAGAGGGAGAACCTGCCTCATCGTCCAAATCACTCACCTGCAAATAAACATTTTAAAACAAAGTAGGTCTACTAACTGCATGCAATTACCATACACACAAACAATAATACAAAGTGCAACCATTTTAACTAAGACCCTTGATTATTGGCATTGCCTTAGGATTCATGTCATTTTTGAAGATGGAGGAGCCACTAACCATTTCAGAGTAGGGGCGAATGTTGAAGGGGAAAACCGTGGCTGCCAAAGCGCAGAGGAAATCAGGGCTGTGCCACATTTGAGCCAGGTCAGGTAGATTGTGGTAGAGATATCTAAAGAACTGCATGAGTGTGACAGGGTACTCTCTCAGCCACGACCCTTCCTCCTCAGACTGCCACGGCTGCAAGCAAAAGAAACAATGGTTAAACAAGGTGGATCAAAGTGACTGAAGTGTTGTTCAAAATGGTTAATAAAGGTTATTGGATAGCCTTTTTGTTTTGACAAACCAGCAATAGTAATCAGGATACAATAATATAATAAACACTGACCACTCAAAACCTTTTCCTAACAAGCAGTTGAATATAGTTTATACACGTCCATGACTTGTGTTTCCACTCTGGGGTGTAGTTAGGCGGAGATACTAGCATCAGACTTTCAAACACAACCATAACAGAGATGTTGAGTTTCAATATGACATACAAGTTATTGTATTTATTGTATAATGATGTTGCAGCTCATAACCGAAAAAAGCAACTGCGTTCTAGCTCCACCGTTTAGTTTTATTTCAGTATTAGTCTCAGAAGTGAGAACCTGATTTTCCCTTAATAGTATTTGTTACGCCTGTAGTAAACAATGCTACTCACCAAATTGAGCATGCTGCGTAGCATAGCCAGCAGCAGGAAGGCTGCCTCAGTACACACACTGTGGATGGAGCCCACCAGGGTGCCACTGGAGGCTGGCATGCCAAAAATGAACGTCCAGATGGAGTCCAAGTCAAACTGTAGAATCAAATACACACAATTGGGTAATATTGAGTCATACTGAGTTACAAAGACATCAACACTAATGGTCTGTATTTGTTATGGTCACTAAAAGTGTGAAGATGAGATACTTTTAGATGTTAAAAGAATATTTTTACAGATTAAGGAGACAATTTAAATGATCAGGTTTAGTTCTTGCGAGAATGAAGCAAAGCACACACAATGGAACAGGATAAAGTTTGCTTGGAAAAGTAAACACTACTTGAGATATCATGCTGTAAAGGTTGTAGGAGGCGTACATGATCAGGTCTGACACGACCTGAAGAGGACTAGGAGCAACCAATTATTATTAACCATAGGACATTTTTATTTATTATAACATTAGTGAGTGCATGCTAATGTGAGCTTGGATTACAGACATATTTTAGATATAGACATTTTGATTCAACACTTAAGTTCAGTAGAACTGATCAAAGTGGTGTTCATACTCGGGTTTGCTTCTTACACTCAGGTCCATAAATATTGGGACATCGACACAATTCTAATCTTTTTGGCTCTAAACACCACCACAATGGATTTGAAACAAACAAGATGTGCTTTAACTGCAGACTTTTAGCTTTAATTTGAGGTATTTACATCTAAATCAGGTGAACGTGTAGGAATTACAACAGTTGTGTTATGTTATGTGGCTCCCACTTTTTAAGGGACTGTAAAGCGCCGTCCAATGAGTTCTGAAGCATTTGGCTGAATATGAGCAGTAAATATTGCCCGAAACACTTCAGAGTTCATCCTGCTGCTTTTGTCAGCAGTCACATCATCAATAAATACAAGAGAACCAGTTCCATTGGCAGACATACATGCCCACGCCATGGCACTACCACCACATGCTTCACTGATGAGGTGCTATGGATCATGAGCAGTTCCTTTCCTTCTCCAGACTCTTCCGGGATCGAACCGCCCACCCGCCGGTCAAAGGAGCTACTGCCGTCCCCGTTTCAGACACAACAATCCGACTATACCGACTCCACTATGTTTGGTGTGTGGGAAAATGTTACCCAACAGTGCCATGGTTCCAGGTATGCCACAGACAGAGACTGAGAGCAGTTGAGCAAGAGCTCTGTGTGTGCTTGTCTTCAATTCAGGCCAAGCTATCAGCTTTGTGTTCATCAAAGCAGGCCCAGCCCCCAACAAAGATTAACATTGTACTTTATTTACTGTGTTAGGTTACAGTGTGTTCATTTTGTAAACATTTTTTTTTTGTGTCTTGGCTCAAAACAATAACTAAAACATACTTGCTGTTTAGCTACAAGTTTGATAACTGTTGTTGTTGAGTGATAGAATCCAACCTTAGAAGGCTGAACATGCTGAGAGTGGACCAGGAGTTTGCACTAAACCAAACTAGATGGATTATTTTGTTTTTTGGGGCTAAACATAAAGAAGGCTGAGAGTAAATGAGGAAAAGAGGTTGGTACTAACATGTACCTGCAGGCTGTCTGGCAGCTCAGTCACAGGCTGCTGCAGGAACAGTGCCATGAGCAGGAAGTAGAGCTCTGGAACATTGGTGTGTTTTGGCAACAGTGTCTGGAGCACAGGGAATCCTGGGAAATGGCATGCATCCCGGTTGATCTCCCTCAGTGTGGAGCGCCCGCCTGCACTACGGCCCACGTTAAAACCTAAGGAGGGATCACACAGTTATTTAAATGTACACACTGTGGACTCACTTAGCTTTATTTATCGTCACACTTTACACTTGTATTAGAAAGATGGTGATTTCAAAATATTTAAATATTTCTCTCTTTAGACAAAACGTGATTAGTATTGTATTGTTATGAAAAGACAAATTGGTACTATCTACTGATAAAACCTTAACACAATTTTCTCCCCTGCATATGTCTGTGGAGGTTATCAGGACATATTCAGGAAAAGGTTTCTTCTTTGTTAAAACCTTTTCTCCTCTGCCTTGTTACAGCATGTTTTCTAAGTTCGAAGGCTTCAGAGTTATCAAGCAGGATTTCATACTGGCTAGTGATCTACTTAATCTATTGTTCATTTTTACTGAGAATGAACAACACGTTAATCTACAGAGATAATTTCTTTTTTATATGTTTTTATTTATATCATATGGCAGACTGCAATCTATTGAGTTCAAATAATAACCAAATGTTCTAAAATAATGTGAGCAAGTATGGTTTTCAAGGTAATTGGTTGTGATTATATAATTTCTTTTCAAGTAACTTGGAAACAGTTGGAAAATTGCAATTGAACAGTAATTGGAAACATTAGAAGAATCATCAGATTTATAAATAGGGATAATTTGGGCCATTTTTTCAGGTGGCAGGAAATATTAATTTCCTAATGCACAGTAAGTGATGAAAAAGTGGTATGAGAGTAATGAAATTATTATTTAAGTTATTTACATCACAGGCATGGGGAACATTTAAAGAACCAAACATTCTGTGAGAACTCAGAAAAAACTGTTGAGATGCATTTGATGATACTGCTTGGAGAAGTAGAGAAGTCATTTTGGAGGATATTTCTTGCACAGATGCAATAAAATACTCTGTCTGTGAATCTGTGAAAAGAGTATCATTTATGTTGATTTGTAAGTTCTTGGAATTTTTATTTTTACCGGTTATAGATTTAATTGTTTGCCATTAGATTCTTGGATTAGTGACCCCAAGACTAATTTGACACAGAGCAAAGACGTGACCTGAGCTACAAACTGTCCAATGCACATACTTCTACATTTATTTTACATTTATTCATTTAGCTGACGCTTTTATCCAAAGCGACTTACATTGTTCTAATGTAATTACCAGTGTTACAGTCACTGGAGGCAAGGTGGGTTAAGTGTCTTGCCCAAGGACACAACGACAGTATGAACTGTGGGGAGAGTGGGAATCGAACCGCCTACCTTCTGGTTGAAAGACGACCACTCTACCCACTGAGCTACTGCCGCCCCCATACATTGGATTTCTAAAGACTGAAATATGGAGGCAGGTGCTGCATAATCTCAACAGGGCCAAACTAGCAGCTTGTTTAAATGTGAGTTTTATACTTTGCTTAAAAATTTATTAGGTGTTGCCACTTATGCTGTGGGGGGAGATTAAGGTATTGAGAAAATTATGTGTAATTTATAGCTTGGATTTGTGAATACAACTACTGTGACCAGTGGGATTAAATGAGAATAAATAAGAAGTGACTTCTATCACTTTAATCAGAGGGCATGTCAGTGCCCCGGGACTCACCCAGCACTGTGCCGATTTTGTTGGTGAGCACAGAGTCGCTGTGGTCAAGCCAGCCACCTCCACACAAACCCTCCTTGAAGCGGTTCAGGATGGACTGGTTGGAGAGCAGCACCACCAGGATCCACAGGGCTGCCGTCACTGTGGTGGAGTGGAGATGCTCCATCGTAAACATTAACAGCCAGTCAAAGCCCAGTGTCCGCACAAGCTCTTCACATGCCCTACAGAGACAAAGAGAGCGCAGTGACACTGTACTGCTTTACAGATTACAGAGAGGAATTAAACTCTGAAATATTACTGCTGTGCTACAGTGCTATTAACAACATGTTCAAAAAATTGGCCCTTTAAAGCTTATAATCTAATTTAATTTGTGCTAATGCGAGAAGTGGTAATCTGTAGAACACAATAAGCCTTGATATTGTGCAGTTTTTTGTAATGTATCAGTAGGACTGCATTCAATAAAAACTAGGTCAACAAAAATCAGCAGTGATCAAACACTGGTTTTGACAAAGCAACCCTATTCACTGTATATATTTAAGATGCCACTACAAGACTAAAAGTGACATAATGCTGCTGCAAACACACAGGATTACCTCTTAGTAAAAAAATATTATTTAATTGTGATGTAAATATATGTTGATGTACTGGTTTCTAGCAATGCAAAGCATGATGGTAGACACAAGGTTAAAAGTTAAACAGTGCTGTCACTACTACTAGAGCAGCAGTAAATGCACAAAAGCAAGAATATTGTGTGCTTATCAACAGCATTTTTTGTACAAATGTTTATTTATAAAAAAGAAGCAGCACAAGGCACACTAAGAAGGCAATAGAGTGACTTACTGGGCATTGACAATGCACTTTTCTTTGGTTCCTTCCTTGGTGGTGAAAAGCAGTCTGAGCAGGTTGTCCAGTAGTCGGTTCCTCAGTAGAATGAGGTTGGCTGAGAGGAGGCCACCAAAATCATCATCATTACCTAAAATTATTTAGATACAATTATAAATTGTACATATAGTTTGACAAACTTTGGTTTAATGCTGAATGATTCCACTGAGAAAAAATGAAACTAAAAGCAGTATTACCTCTATCTATCTTCTCCTCATTATTTATTTCCATGACAGCAAACTTCTCACACACAGCAAAAGTGGGCAAAGTAGAAGCAATGAACTGGCCAAACCTGGTAATAAAAGGAAAAAGATCCACTGAGTACATAACCTAAATAGCTCCTCTTCTTTAGGTGTGTAGAGCCTTACCGCAGCAAGTCGTATGGGTTGGGAAAGCCTTGCAGCAGCAGACTGAGCACATTGCTGATGGCAGTTACAGTGGGCTGGGACAGTGAGGTATCTCTTAGGGTCAGCAGCAGCCTGGGGATCATCTGGAACTCTCTCAGCAGTTTAGCATTTTTTGCTGCTTCACTGTTTAACACAAAACGTGAGTATTTATTTTATTTATTTATTCACATTTTTGCTTGAGGATTAATCCCTTGAGATGAATCATCTCGTTATCAACATCACAAATAACTGTGACGGGTGGCACCACGGGGTGTCGCTCTGGCGTGAAGTGCGGTCTTTATAATGGAGGAGGTGGCTGGGTGTCGGGGTGTGCCAGGTTCCGGTGGGTGGCCAGGACGATTGCTGGACCCACGCTGTTGGGTTGTCAACTATTTGAGCTGGGCCGTGGTTTGGTGAAGACAGCTTGCCTGTGTGTGAATGACTGGGTGTTCGACACCTCAGTGATCTACATGTACCGCTACCTGCTGTCCTTTTAGTTATTGTTTTTTGCGTTAGTTAGTCCGCTTCTGGGGGCACTTGTGCAAGCGGACTTAAGCTTTTCAATTTTTTTGTTTGTTTTGTAATGTTTTGTATTGTATTCTTTGGGTCACTTCCTCGTTTAATTATTCCTGTTCGCCGGTGCTCAGAACTGTTACACCCGATCCGTTGTGGTGAGCATCTGCGGTGTCTTTGCAGTTGTTTGTTTACTGTGCACCTGCTGTGTTTTGATGTCTGTGGGGTGCAAGCGGGTTTGTCCGCCCTATGTGGTGTGTAGGATTAATTCGGCTCTGTGACAGAACCTGTAAGACGACGAATGAATAAGAAACCAGGAGTACCCTCCTTTTTAGTGTTTATTAATAAATATTGTCTGGCGGTTCAATTCCCGCTCTCCTCGGTTCATACTGTCATTGTGTCCTTGGACAAGACACTATACCCACTGGTGTACTGGTGTACTACACTGTATGTGTGTGTGAATGGGTGAATGGAAGCTTGATGTAAAGGGTTTTGAGTGCCTAGTAAGTGGAAAAGCGGTATATAAAAACCATGCCATGCCAAGGAATGTTTAAGAGTATTTTTGGGACTTGCCTTGATTCAGTAAGTAGTTCAGCAAAATGCTCAAACAAAGAAAGATGAAGCTCATATGGAGCATGGAGCCAGACCTGAGGAGAAGAACACACAAGGTTAAGAATCATTAGAATTATTAAAGATTCAACAGCAGTAGAAGCAACTGAAATGTTGTGAGTGCAGGTGAGCCCCGACTATCTCTAGTTGGTCATTCCACGTCCCTAAGGCCAGTTTCCGTGTCCAGAGATCGGGTCATCAGGGCCCTTGCCTTCGACTGCTACCCGATCCACTAAGCACCAGCCTCTTACGGATTCTCCCACAGGTGGTGGGTCCACAGGAGGTCGACCCATGTTGCTTTTTCGGGCTAGGCCCTGTCCCCAGGTGCTCGCATTTGAGCCCCAACCCCTGGTCTGTCTCCAGGGTGGGGCCCCGGCTGCACGATGCCGGTCCTTGTTTTTATTCTCTGCATACAGGGCTGTAGACCCCTACATTATCTCTGGAGCAGGACATTAGTGATGTCACTTTTCTCACCTGAGGAATATCTCAAAAATTGCTTTTGCCTCTCTTTAGCTACGACAAAGAAGTTCGGATAACAATTTGATAACAATTTCATTACACTTGTTTCCTCATGTTAGAGCTGATTTCACAGTTCTCCTGTTAATATAAAACAATCCTTTGTGGACACGTGGCCTCTAATCTATCTGACTTCATCGCCTGGTATACTTCAGCTCATGCACTTTGCTCTCAGGATGCTAGACTCCATCAACTTCCTTGTATTCGGAAGTCTGCTGGCTACAGTGCCTTTTCTTAAAGAGTACCATTTTTATGGAATGGGCTCCCGGTGGAAGTGCTCAAATTGACTCTGTTCAAAAGCAAACTTAAAACAAACCTAATTCAGAAAGCGTGAAGAGAGTGATTAATCAGGGATTTTCTGCCTCAGTGCTTCTTACTGGTTGTAGCTGTAGGTACACTTTCACACTGGCTGTAGCTATAGGTACACGCTCACACTGGTTGTAGCTGTAGGTACACGCTCACACTGGCTGTAGCTATAGGTACACGCTCACACTGGTTGTAGCTGTAGGTACACGCTCACACTGGCTGTAGCTATAGGTACACGCTCACACTGGTTGTAGCTGTAGGTACACGCTCACACTGGCTGTAGCTATAGGCACACACTCACACTGGTTGTAGCTGTAGGTACCTGCTCACACTGCCTGTATCTGTAGGTACACGCTCACACTGGCTGTAGCTATAGGCACACACTCACACTGGTTGTAGCTGTAGGTACACGCTCACACTGGTTGTAGCTATAGGTACACACTCACCCTAGTTGTAGCTGTAGGTACCTGCTCACACTGGCTGTATCTGTAGGTACACACTCACACTGGTTGTAGCTGTAGGTACACTTTCACACTGGCTGTAGCTATAGCTACACGCTCACACTGGCTGTAGCTATAGGTACACGCTCACACTGGCTGTAGCTATAGGTACACGCTCACACTGGCTGTAGCTATAGGTACACGCTCACACTGGCTGTAGCTGTAGGTACACGCTCACACTGGTTGTAGCTGTAGGTACACGCTCACACTGGTTGTAGCTGTAGGTACACACTCACACTGGTTGTAGCTGTAGGTACCTGCTCAAACTGGCTGTAGGTACACACTCACACTGGTTGTAGCTGTAGGTACACGCTCACACTGGTTGTAGCTGTAGGTACACGCTCACACTGGTTGTAGCTGTAGGTACACACTCACACTGGCTGTAGCTATAGGTACACGCTCACACTGGTTGTAGCTGTAGGCACACGCACACACTGGTTGTAGCTGTAGGCACACGCACACACTGGTTGTAGCTGTAGGCACACGCACACACTGGTTGTAGCTGTAGGCACACGCACACACTGATTGTAGCTGTAGGTACACGCACACACTAATTGTAGCTGTAGGTACACACTCCCACTGGTTGTTGCTGTAGGTACATACAAGCTCACACTGGTTGTGGCTGTAGGTACACACTCACACTGGCTGAAATTGTAGGTACACTCTCACACTGGCTGTAGCTATAGGTACACACTCACACTGGTTGTAGCTGTAGGTACACGCTCACACTGGTTGTAGCTGTAGGTACACGCTCACACTGGTTGTAGCTGTAGTACACGCTCACACTGGTTGTAGCTGTAGGCACACACTCACACTGGTTGTAGCTGTAGGTACACGCTCACACTGGTTGTAGCTGTAGGTACACGTCACACTGGCTGTAGCTGTAGGTACACACTCACACTGGTTGTAGCTGTGGGTACACACTCACACTGGCTGTAGGCTCACACTGGCTGTAGCTATAGGTATACACTCACACTGGTTGTAGCTGTAGGTACACACTCACAATGGTTGTAGCTGTGGGTACACGCACACACTGGTTGTAGCTGTAGGTACACTCTCACACTGGCTGTAGCTGTAGGTACACACTCACACTGGTTAGCTGTAGGTACACACTCACACTGGTTGTAGCTGTGGGTACACGCACACACTGGTTGTAGCTGTAGGTACACTCTCACACTGGCTGTAGCTGTAGGTACACACTCACACTGGTTGTAGCTGTAGGTACACGCTCACACTGGTTGTAGCTGTAGGTACACGCTCACACTGGTTGTAGCTGTAGGTACAGGCTCACACTGGTTGTAGCTATAGGCACACGCTCACACTGGTTGTAGCTGTAGGCACACGCTCACACTGGCTGAAATTGTAGGTACACTCTCACACTGGCTGTAGCTATAGGTACACGCTCACACTGGTTGTAGCTGTAGGTACATACTCACACTGGCTGTAGCTGTAGGTACACACTCACACTGGCTGTAGCTATAGGTACACACTCACA
Source organism: Perccottus glenii (assembly GCA_024416835.2). Taxonomy (NCBI): domain Eukaryota; kingdom Metazoa; phylum Chordata; class Actinopteri; order Gobiiformes; family Odontobutidae; genus Perccottus; species Perccottus glenii. Next base: position 1,809,189 of record CM044556.2, on the reverse strand, counting down.
CTGGTTGTAGCTGTAGGTACAGGCTCACACTGGTTGTAGCTGTAGGTACAGGCTCACACTGGCTGTAGCTGTAGGTACACGCTCACACTGGCTGTAGCTGTAGGTACACGCTCACACTGGCTGTAGCTATAGGTACACGCTTACACTGGCTGTAGCAGTAGGTACACTTTCACACTGGCTGTAGCTGTAGGTACACGCTCACACTGGTTGTAGCTGTAGGTACACGCTCACACTGGCTGTAGCTATAGGCACACACTCACACTGGTTGTAGCTGTAGGTACCTGCTCACACTGCCTGTATCTGTAGGTACACGCTCACACTGGTTGTAGCTGTAGGTACACGCTCACACTGGTTGTAGCTGTAGGCACACGCTCACACTGGTTGTAGCTGGGTAGGCACTCACACTGGTTGTAGCTGTAGGGAGACGCTCACACTGGTTGTAGCTGTGGGTACACGCACACACTGGTTGTAGCTGTAGGTACACACTCACACTGGCTGTAGCTGTAGGTACACACTCACACTGGCTGTAGCTGTAGGTACACACTCACACTGGTTGTAGCTGTGTAGGTACCTGCTCAAACTGGTTGTAGCTGTAGGTACACACTCACACTGGTTGTAGCTGTAGGTACACGCTCACACTGGTTGTAGCTGTAGGTACACGCTCACACTGGTTGTAGCTGTAGGTACACACTCACACTGGCTGTAGCTATAGGTACACGCTCACACTGGTTGTAGCTGTAGGCACACGCACACACTGGTTGTAGCTGTAGGCACACGCACACACTGGTTGTAGCTGTAGGCACACGCACACACTGGTTGTAGCTGTAGGCACACGCACACACTGATTGTAGCTGTAGGTACACGCACACACTAATTGTAGCTGTAGGTACACACTCCCACTGGTTGTTGCTGTAGGTACATACAAGCTCACACTGGTTGTGGCTGTAGGTACACACTCACACTGGCTGAAATTGTAGGTACACTCTCACACTGGCTGTAGCTATAGGTACACACTCACACTGGTTGTAGCTGTAGGTACACGCTCACACTGGTTGTAGCTGTAGGTACACGCTCACACTGGTTGTAGCTGTAGGTACACGCTCACACTGGTTGTAGCTGTAGGCACACACTCACACTGGTTGTAGCTGTAGGTACACGCTCACACTGGTTGTAGCTGTAGGTACACGTTTACACTGGCTGTAGCTGTAGGTATACACGCACACACTGGTTGTAGCTGTGGGTACACGCACACACTGGTTGTAGCTGTAGGTACACGCTCACACTGGCTGTAGCTATAGGTATACACTCACACTGGTTGTAGCTGTAGGTACACACTCACAATGGTTGTAGCTGTGGGTACACGCACACACTGGTTGTAGCTGTAGGTACACTCTCACACTGGCTGTAGCTGTAGGTACACACTCACACTGGTTGTAGCTGTAGGTACACACTCACACTGGTTGTAGCTGTGGGTACACGCACACACTGGTTGTAGCTGTAGGTACACTCTCACACTGGCTGTAGCTGTAGGTACACACTCACACTGGTTGTAGCTGTAGGTACACGCTCACACTGGTTGTAGCTGTAGGTACACGCTCACACTGGTTGTAGCTGTAGGTACAGGCTCACACTGGTTGTAGCTATAGGCACACGCACACACTGGTTGTAGCTGTAGGTACACTCTCACACTGGCTGTAGCTGTAGGTACACACTCACACTGGTTGTAGCTGTAGGTACACGCTCACACTGGTTGTAGCTGTAGGTACACGCTCACACTGGTTGTAGCTGTAGGTACAGGCTCACACTGGTTGTAGCTATAGGCACACGCTCACACTGGTTGTAGCTGTAGGCACACGCTCACACTGGCTGAAATTGTAGGTACACTCTCACACTGGCTGTAGCTATAGGTACACGCTCACACTGGTTGTAGCTGTAGGTACATACTCACACTGGCTGTAGCTGTAGGTACACACTCACACTGGCTGTAGCTATAGGTACACACTCACACTGGTTGTAGCTGTAGGTACAGGCTCACACTGGTTGTAGCTGTAGGTACAGGCTCACACTGGCTGTAGCTGTAGGTACACGCTCACACTGGCTGTAGCTGTAGGTACACGCTCACACTGGCTGTAGCTATAGGTACACGCTTACACTGGCTGTAGCAGTAGGTACACTTTCACACTGGCTGTAGCTGTAGGTACACGCTCACACTGGCTGTAGCTGTAGGTACACGCTCACACTGGTTGTAGCTGTAGGTACACGCTCACACTGGTTGTAGCTGTAGGCACACGCACACACTGGTTGTAGCTGTAGGCACACGCACACACTGATTGTAGCTGTAGGTACACGCACACACTAATTGTAGCTGTAGGTACACACTCCCACTGGTTGTTCCTGTAGGTACACACAAGCTCACACTGGTTGTGGCTGTAGGTACACACTCACACTGGCTGAAATTGTAGGTACACTCTCACACTGGCTGTAGCTATAGGTACACGCTCACACTGGTTGTAGCTGTAGGTACATACTCACACTGACTGTAGCTGTAGGTACACACTCACACTGGCTGTAGCTATAGGTACACACTCACACTGGTTGTAGCTGTAGGTACAGGCTCACACTGGTTGTAGCTGTAGGTACAGGCTCACACTGGCTGTAGCTGTAGGTACACGCTCACACTGGCTGTAGCTGTAGGTACACGCTCACACTGGCTGTAGCTATAGGTACACGCTTACACTGGCTGTAGCAGTAGGTACACTTTCACACTGGCTGTAGCTGTAGGTACACGCTCACACTGGTTGTAGCTGTAGGTACACGCTCACACTGGTTGTAGCTGTAGGCACACGCTCACACTGGTTGTAGCTGTAGGTACACGCTCACACTGGTTGTAGCTGTAGGCTGCGCTCACACTGGTTGTAGCTGTAGGTAGACGCTCACACTGGTTGTAGCTGTAGGTACACGCTCACACTGGTTGTAGCTATAGGTACACGCTCACACTGGTTGTAGCTGTAGGCACACGCTCACACTGGTTGTAGCTGTAGGTACAGGCTCACACTGGTTGTAGCTATAGGTACACACTCACACTGGTTGTAGCTGTAGGTAGACGCTCACACTGGTTGTAGCTATAGGTACACGCTCACACTGGTTGTAGCTGTAGGCACACGCTCCCACTGGTTGTAGCTGTAGGTACACGCTCACACTGGTTGTAGCTGTAGGCACACGCTCACACTGGTTGTAGCTGTAGGTAGACGCTCACACTGGTTGTAGCTGTAGGGAGACGCTCACACTGGTTGTAGCTGTGGGTACACGCACACACTGGTTGTAGCTGTAGGTACACACTCACACTGGCTGTAGCTGTAGGTACACACTCACACTGGTTGTAGCTGTGGGTACACACACACACACACTGGTTGTAGCTGTAGGTACACGCTCACACTGGCTGTAGCTATAGGTACACGCTCACACTGGCTGTAGCTGTAGGTACACTCTCACACTGGTTGTAGCTGTAGGCACACACTCACACTGGCTGTAGCTATACGTACACGCTCACACTGGTTGTAGCTGTGGGTACACGCACACACTGGTTGTAGCTGTAGGTACACGCTCACACTGGCTGTAGCTATAGGTACACGCTCACACTGGCTGTAGCTGTAGGTACACTCTCACACTGGTTGTAGCTGTAGGCACACGCTCACACTGGCTGTAGCTATACGTACACGCTCACACTGGTTGTAGCTGTAGGTACACGCTCACACTGGTTGTAGCTGTAGGTACATGCTCACACTGGTTGTAGCTATAGGTACACGCTCACACTGGTTGTAGCTGTAGGCACACGCTCACACTGGTTGTAGCTGTAGGTACACGCTCACACTGGCTGTAGCTATATGTACACACTCACACTGGTTGTAGCCGTAGGTACACGCTCACACTGGTTGTAACTGTAGGTACACTTTCACACTGGCTGTAACTGTAGGTACACTTTCACGCTGGCTGTAGATGTAGGTACACACTCACACTGGTTGTAACTGTAGGTACACTTTCACGCTGGCTGTAGCTGTAGTTACACACTCCCACTGATTGTAGCTGTAGGTACACACTCCCACTGGTTGTAGCTGTAGGCACACGCTCACACTGGTTGTAACTGTAGGTACACTTTCACGCTGGCTGTAGATGTAGGTACACACTCACACTGGTTGTAACTGTAGGTACACTTTCAGGCTGGCTGTAGCTGTAGTTACACACTCCCACTGATTGTAGCTGTAGGTACACACTCCCACTGGTTGTAGCTGTAGGTACACTTTCACACTGGTTGTAGCTGTAGGCACACGCTCACACTGGTTGTAACTGTAGGTACACGCTCACACTGGTTGTAGCTGTAGGTACATGCTCACACTGGTTGTAACTGTAGGTACACGCTCACACTGGTTGTAGCTGTAGGTACACGCTCACACTGGCTGTAGCTGTAGGTACACACTCACACTGGCTGTAGCTGTAGGTACACTCTCACACTGGTTGAAGCTGTAGGCACACGCTCACACTGGTTGTAGCTGTAGGTACACGCCCACACTGGTTGTAGCTGTAGGTACACGCTCACACTGGCTGTAGGTACACGCTCACACTGGTTGTAGCTATAGGTACACGCTCACACTGGTTGTAGCTGTAGGCACACGCACACACTGGTTGTAGCTGTAGGTACACGCTCACACTGGCTGTAGCTGTAGGTACACGCTCACACTGGCTGTAGCTGTAGGTACACTCTCACACTGGTTGTAGCTGTAGGCACACGCTCACACTGGTTGTAGCTGTGGGTACACGCACACACTGGTTGTAGCTGTAGGTACACGCTCACACTGGCTGTAGCTATAGGTACACGCTCACACTGGCTGTAGCTGTAGGTACACTCTCACACTGGTTGTAGCTGTAGGCACACGCTCACACTGGCTGTAGCTATACGTACACGCTCACACTGGTTGTAGCTGTAGGTACACGCTCACACTGGTTGTAGCTGTAGGTACATGCTCACACTGGTTGTAGCTATAGGTACACGCTCACACTGGTTGTAGCTGTAGGCACACGCTCACACTGGTTGTAGCTGTAGGTACACGCTCACACTGGCTGTAGCTGTAGGTACACGCTCACACTGGCTGTAGCCGTAGGTACACTCTCACACTGGTTGTAGCTGTAGGTACACTTTCACACTGGCTGTAACTGTAGGTACACTTTCACGGTGGCTGTAGATGTAGGTATACACTCACACTGGTTGTAACTGTAGGTACACTTTCACGCTGGCTGTAGCTGTAGTTACACACTCCCACTGATTGTAGCTGTAGGTACACACTCCCACTGGTTGTAGCTGTAGGTACACGCTCACACTGGTTGTAACTGTAGGTACACTTTCACACTGGCTGTAGATGTAGGTACACACTCACACTGGTTGTAACTGTAGGTACACTTTCACGCTGGCTGTAGCTGTAGTTACACACTCCCATTGACTGTAGCTGTAGTTACACACTCCCACTGATTGTAGCTGTAGGTACACACTCCCACTGGTTGTAGCTGTAGGCACACGCTCACACTGGTTGTAACTGTAGGTACACTTTCACGCTGGCTGTAGATGTAGGTACACACTCACACTGGTTGTAACTGTAGGTACACTTTCACGCTGGCTGTAGCTGTAGTTACACACTCCCATTGATTGTAGCTGTAGGTACACACTCCCACTGGTTGTAGCTGTAGGTACACTTTCACACTGGTTGTAGCTGTAGGTACACACTCACACTGGTTGTAGCTGTAGGTACCTGCTCACACTGGTTGTAACTGTAGGTACACGCTCACACTGGTTGTAGCTGTAGGTACACGCTCACACTGGCTCACACTGGTTGTAGCTGGCCCACACTGGTTGTAGCTGTGGTACACGCTCACACTGGCTGTAGCTGTAGGTACACTCTCACACTGGTTGTAGCTGTAGGCTGCGCTCACACTGGTTGTAGCTGTCATGCACACGCTCACACTGGCTGTAGCTGTAGGTACATGCTCACACTGGTTGTAACTGTAGGTACAGCGACACACTGGTTGTAGCTGTAGGTACACGCTCACACTGGCTGTAGCTGTAGGTACACTCTCACACTGGTTGTAGCTGTAGGCACACGCTCACACTGGTTGTAGCTGTAGGTACACGCCCACACTGGTTGTAGCTGTAGGTACACGCTCACACTGGCTGTAGCTGTAGGTACACGCTCACACTGGCTGTAGCTGTAGGTACACTTTCACACTGGCTGTAGCTGTAGGTACACGCTCACACTGGTTGTATATTTCTTTATAATTTATTTGCAAAATATGGTGTAAAATAACAAATGTTCATCTCAATAGTTTGTTATATACCCTTTGTTAGCAATGACAGAGGTCAAACGTTTTCTGTAAGGCTCCACAAGGTTTTTACCTTTACCAAGGTTGCTGGTAGTTTGGCCCATTCCTCCATTCAGATCTCCTCTAGAGCAGTGATGTTTTGCGGCTGTTGCTGGCCAACACAGATTTTCAACTCCCTCCAAAGATTTTCTATGGGGTTGAGATTTGGAGACTGGCCAGGCCACTCCAGGACCTTAAAATGCTTCTTACAAAGCCACTCCTTCATTGCCCAGGCGGTATGTTTGGGATCATTGTCATGCTGAAAGACTCCGCCACGTTTTATCTTCAATGCCCTTGATGATAGAAGGAAGTTTTTACTCAAAATCTCACAATACATGGCCCCATGTATTCTCTCCTTACTCGGATCAGTGGTCCTGGTCCCTTTGCAGAAAGACAGCCCCAAAGCATGATGTTTCCACCCCCTAGGTATGGTGTTTTTTGGATGCAATTTAGCATTCTTTCTCCTCCAAACACAACAAATTGAGTTTTTACCAAGAAGTTCTGTTTTGGTTTCATCTGACCATATGACATTCTCCTCTTCTGGATCATCCAAATGCTCTTGTACTGGACACGTCTGGCCCTGCAGGATTTGAGTCTCTTAGTGTGTTACTGAGACAGCTCTCTGGTGTGGTTCTGGGATTTTTGCTCATCGTTCTTGTGATTATTTTGACCCCACAGGGTGAGATCTTGTGTGGCGCCCCAGATCGAGGGAGATTATCAGTGGTCTTGTATGTCTTCTATTTTCTATTAACTGCTCCCACAGTTGATTTACCTATTGCAGATTCAGTCTTCCCAGCCTGGTGCAGGTCTAAAATTTTGTTTTTGGTGTCCTTGACAGCTCTTTGGTCTTGGCCATAGTGGAGTTTGGAGTCTTGACTGTTGTTGTGGTTGTGGACAGGTGTCTTTTATACTGATAAGAGTTCAAACAGGTGTCATAAATACAAGTAACGAGTGCAGGAGGAGCCTCTTAAGTTACAGGTCTGTGAGAGACAGATATCTTTTTTTTTTAGGTGACCAAATACTAATTTTACTGTGGAATTTACCAATTCATTAAAAACCCTACAATGTACTTTGTGTTCTTTTTTTATCTCTCATATATATGTAGGTAGTGCACCTATGATGAAAATTACAGGCCTCTCTCATGTTTTTAAGTTAGAACAAATACAATTGGTGGCTACATTTAAATACTGATTTTTCTTTATTTAATTTTAAAACTAACATGAAATCAACAGAATTTCTCTTGTGTTAACCAACTGGGCCTGTCAGATGATTTTACTTTATTTTATGAATATTTTGATTCAACATGATTTTAGCGATACATACCAGGCGTAGATGGGGCAACACTTTCTGCTCTATCTAGGACAGGCGAAAACTTTGCATTTCTCCCTCCTGGCACCTCCTGCTTTGAAAGGTGCTTAGACAGATTGTTTGTGTTCTCTGTCCCTTACATGCAAACATATTTAGCACTTATGACAACGGCGTTGTCTGCATCAACTAAGAAGTGTAAATGGATCTGATTACCTGGTCTCTTCACTCTTTGTATTGACAGGTTTTAACTGTTGAAGTGCGTGCCATTTATACTATCTAGCCTCTGGCGGGACCTTGAGCAGGCTATCTCACGGATGACTGGAAGAACTGGCAAATTCTGTGTTTAGTAAGTTAAATGCCATTGAGGACAATGAGGATGTATTTCTTTTTGGATCTTATGATAGCGGGGAGTTTCCTGCTCATTGGTTTGGGAATGCCTTAAATTGTGGAAGATGTGTGTAAGACAGCTGGCGGCATGAGAGATCTCACAGACAAATGTCTTAATATGATCGCACATTAGAAATGTTTGGTGAGATAAAATGTGCAGGCTGAAGAGATTACAACAAAGAGACAGAGGCGAGTACATTAATTTCTTTCCCCTCCAGTCAGCACGGACTGTGGACATGGCGTCAGATCTTATTGATACTACGGTCTTTCATAATTTAGCCCCGGGGCCAGTTTAATACCGGGTTTCGGTACCCATCCCTAGTTACAACAATGGGGCACACGAATCGAACTGATTGTAGAACTGATTTGTAACATCTCGGCCCGAACTGAGGACATCCAGAGAAGAGTGGACGTCATTGAGAAAGAGTCCGGTGAACTGCTACGTGGTGTTACTGGTCTGACCATGAAACTGGAAACATCAAGGTTACTCCACAAAATGGACGCACGCACTTTAGGCTGAGAACCAGAACTGATTGATTATGACCTGGATAAATTACCGAAGATCAAAATTATATAAATTAAAAATTTCTGTCTCCTTCCCTTGGCTCAAATCCCTTTCCTCGATTAGAAGCCTAGCCTGCAGCTGGGTCTTATCTTATCCTCCTGGTACTCCCCGTACTCCCATCGAGGACAAGGCCACTGAGCTCACACAACCAGCACCACCTAAACATCGCCTAAACATCTTACAGACGCCTTCCAACCATCTGCCTTTTGACATCTGTCTGACTCTTTACTCTAATGCGTGACCACGTGTGCTGTTATCCTGCTGTTGTCTGATGTGGTCTTTATGTTTTTGTTACGTATGTTGTAACGGCAACTGTAGTTGCCACTACATATGTAATGTCTGTAAAATGCTCTTTCATTTTCCTGAAGACCACAGCGCCTGAAAAATGGCTGCATATGAAGCACTTTGTGACTATTGTCTGTGAATGCTATGATGCTATATGCTATATACGAACGAACAACAACCAAAGAAGAATCTGCCGGTTTTGTGTGCTGGAGGCATGTCTCTTCCCTATGTTTGCAGTATTCGTTTTTAACTTTGCAGCTAGCGTTGCTTAGTTTGTTTATGGCGGCAAATTAGGAAGCAAAAACCAGGTACACAGGCACGCACGAGCATTACGTCACGTCTGCTGAAACAGTGCAGGAGTTTCAATCCCAAAACCTCATTTAATTGACTGCACAGTCTTACAGAGGCAACCACAGAGAATTCAGATTCTGCACATCAGGCTGTTGCTGATGCATGAATGGGTTAGATTTTTTATTTGCACCATTAAAACTTCCTTAATGTACCTTTAATATTCTACATTTATATTATGATTATTTTGTGTTGATACCTTTTTTATAGTTCTAACTTCATTTAACATCCCAGGGTTTGGGTGCGTTGGCTGCGTCCCTACTAGTACAGTAGTACTACTAGTACTACTACTACAGTAGTAGGGATGCCGCAGAATATATCGCTCTCTATCATTTCATCTGACTCTGTGTCAGTCTGCCTGCGCAGATCTGTGTGCTATGTGTCTGTGAGCCCACAGCTCCAGGTCAGCACCATTTGAAGTAGGCACCCCATCAATCGCATATCTGCGCTTATCTATCTACAGGAAAACATATCAATCGTTTGTGCTGTAGAAATTTTTGTTTGTGCTGTTATGGTTTTTAAGATATTAAGAATTATTTTTATAGATATATCTGGGTTTAACCGGCCCCCTGAATCATCAGAAATGATCCCAAGTGGTAGGATTAATTTGTGCTTCATTTTGTGCTGTAAGAAATATTGTTTGCTTTTATGTTTTAAGATAAAGGGTTTTTTTTCTTCGTTTTTTTAGAACAATTGACTTAATTACTGCCCAGCACCAGCAGGGGGCCGGATGAACCCAGAAATACCTATAAAAATAATCATTAATATCCTTAAAAACACGGCACGCCACAAATCAGCACACACAAAGCACAAACGATCTACATAGTTTTGGAGTCAAACTGTGTTTGATGGGGCGCCAACTTCACGAAGGTCCGTTTTTCTTCTAATTCAATTTTTTATTTAACCTTTATTTAACCAGGATAGTCCAACTGAGTTTACAAATCTCTTTTGCAGGGGAGTCCTGGCCCCATGTGTGTTTGGGGGGGGACTATTGTACATGTTTTTGGTGGTAGGGGAAACCGGAGTACCCGGAGGAAACCTACGCAGACACAGGGAGAACATGCAAACTCCACACAGAAAGGCCCTGCCCTGGATGGGAATCGAACCCAGGACCTTCTTGCTGTGAGGCAGGCGTGCTAACCACTTTGCCACTATGCCGCCATTTACTCAGCATGTCTAGGCTCCTCTTGGCATTAGGCCTATCTCAGGAAAGAGAGAGAGGCTGTTGTGATATTGGGCTATAAATAAATAAATATATATATATATATATATATATATATATATATATATATATATATATATAACAGATGTGAGGGAATATAGGCGAAAAAAATAAATAAAAAAGATAAATACAAATTAAATAAAATTGTGATCTTGGAATAAAAAAATGGTGATATTAAAGTTTTGCCATATTGCCCAGCCCTAACCTAAATTGGAGGCGTATGAACATACTTGTTACTGAAGATGTTCTTACCTCAAAGTCACAGAGCAGGTCCTGGAAAGCAGTGGAGTTAGGGATGATGGAGGTCTCGTGGCCACTGTCGACCGTCCCCACCAAGGAGAAAGTCAGATGAAGAATGTGGCTATTGAGCAGTGAACGCTTCTTCTTTAGCAGCATTGCCAGCAACTTAGGGGAAAATCAACACCACTTTAAATGTCTAATATTTAACAAACAACAGACTGAAGTTCATTTTATTCAGTTTTAATTGCAGTGTGTACACAGATACAAACCTGGTACCCTTTGATGCGCTCCATCTCTTTACTGGCCAGTGGGTTGCTTCTCACAACACACACTAAAGCTTTGACAGCAGCATACAGACCCTCCACATCAGATGCCATGGCAACCAGGCCCAAAATGGCTGCTGCGCCACCCACATACTGTAAACTTGTGGCCACAGGTTTGGGCACAAAAGCCCGAACTCCTAGAAGTAAAAAAATTATAGATGAAATGCAACAATTAACATTTAATGGCTATTGCAGAAATGGGAAACAACCGGTTCAAAGCTACTTAAATTACCTAAATATCCAATGACAGCAGCTCCAATAGTGCGTGCCGGTCCACTGAGGTGTCCTCCGGCATTATGGACCAACTTGACAGGAGTTGCATTTTCGTGAGAGGACACTGCCAGCTGAGTAGAGAACAAACAAGTTGAGAATAAATGAACATTTACACTAATACTCATTCATTCATTCATTTTCTACCGCTTTGTCCCGTTAGGGGTCGCGGGTGACTGGAGCCTATCCCAGCAGCTTTGTGCCTGAGGCGTGGTACACCCTGGACAGTGGCCAGTAAGTCACAGGGCTAACTCTTAGACATACAATGACAAACAACCATTCACTCTCACATTCATTCACTAAGGGCACTTTAGAGTTGCCAATTGACCTAAACATGCAGGTGTTTGGACGGTGGGAGGAAGAGAACCCACGGTAACACGTGGAGGACATGCAGACTCCTCACAGAAAGACCAGAGTCGCCCGAGAATGTTTGAGTCGGCCGGGTTTTGAACTCACAACCTTTTTGCTGTGAGGCAGGAGTGCTAACCACTCTGCCACGTGGACCCGGAACACAAGTATTTACGGCCAATATATGCCCCCATGATGACATGTGAATGCATTATTGATTATTGTTTTTTGTGGAGTTGTGGAGGTCTGGGAGGAGTTTGGTGAGGCTTTGGGACTCTGTTGGCCTCAAAGAAATGATCACATATTGTCCAGTGCCTAAGGAGGGGGAAGCCCTTTTCAGCCAACATTGTTTACAGTGGAGGTGAGGATCTGTTGACCTCAACTGGGAACATCGTCGGATGGTGGAAGGAATACTTTGATGATCTCCTCAACCGCGGCGACACGTCTTCCAATGAGAAGGCAGAGGCCGAGGTGGACTCAAGCTGAAGTCACTGAGGTAGTTAAGATTCGCCCTGAGTACTTCCAGGTCTCTGGATAATGTGGGACTGACTTGGGTGACCGGCATCTGCAATATCATGTGGAGGTGGAGGACAGTACCTCTGGACTGGCAGACCGGGCTGGTGGTCCCTCTTTTCAAGAAGGGGGACCGGAGGGTGTGTTTCAACTACAGAGGGATCACACTCTTCAGATTCCACGGGAAAGTCTATGCCAGGGTACTGGAGAGGATAATTCGGCCGATAGTTGTATCTCGGATTCAGGAGGAACAATGCGGTTTTCGTCCCGGTCGTGGAACACTGGACCAGCTCTATACCCTCTCCAGGGGCTGGAGGGTTTATGGGAGTTTGCCCAACCAGTCCACATGTGTTTTGTGGATCTGGAGAAGGCATTTGACTGCGTCCCTTGCGATGCCCTGTGGGGGTGCTCTGGGAGTATGGGGTCCGAAGCCCTATGCTAAGGGCTGTTCAGTCCCTGTACAGAGGGAGTCTGGTTTGGGGACCACAGGATTTTGTCTGGTCATGAGCGCTGGGCCATAAACAAATGGACAAGAACCCGGATTCAGGTGGCCAAAATTTGTTTCCTCCGCAGGGTGGCTGGGCACTCCCTTAGATGAGGGTGAGGAGCTCAGTTACTCAGGAGGACCTCAGGGTAAAAGCTGCCTTCTGGATGTGTTACGGGCATGTCTCGCTGGGAGGAGGCCCAGGGAAAGCTCTAGGACATGCTGGAGGGACTATATCTCTTGCCTGGCCTAGTAATGCTTCAGAATTCCCACGGAAGAGCTAGAGGAAGTGTCTGGGGAGGGTAAAGTCTAGGCATCTCTGCTTAGACTGCTGACCTTGCAACCCAGCTCTGGATAATCGTAAGAAGATGGATGAATAGATGGATAAAATAGCAGAAAATAAGAAACCTGTTTGGCAATGGCTTTGCTGTCCAGCTTGTTGTAGACTTTACGGATCTTGGCCACAGTCAGTGTGGAGACAGAGTAAGCATAGAGACTGAAGGACACCTTCTCCTCTGGAACAAGTGCCACAGGAGACATAGGGGGCATCTCTGTCTTTGAGTCTTTACCTGGGAATTGGAGAACAATTATTAATCAATGTCATTTTGCTTCTCACATTATGTTGGCCAACATGAAGAGAGCCTCACATGGAAGGTAAACAGCCTGAAAGCTGCCCACATAGTCTGGTCCCAGTTCATAGATGGCTGTGACACTGGTTGCAGGAAGGACCTCCTCTAAGAAGTGGCTAGGTCCAAGACGCCACACCAGTTTGGAGATCTGGCGCTGAGCTGGCGGCGTCCCGATATAAGCATAGACTGTACTCACCACAGGGGGGTTGGTGGACCCTGAGCCGCCTGGTCCACTGTGGATGTAGTGGAGCTAAAGCACAGACACACAGGGCAATAGAATTTTGGAATGAGGCATGTAGTGTAATGCTTTATTTTTGGAAATGCAATTTCCTTGACAAAACCTTTGTCTATTGTACAGTTGGTGTAAGAAGTATACTATGTTCCAGTATCTATTCTAAACTACTTAAATAGTCATTACATTTTATTTGTGTGCAACATAGAAGAAAGTAAAAGATTGTAGAGAAGACAAAGCTACAATTCATTGTTACCATACTACTATTGATGAAAGTACTACGTAAAAATCTAAAAGCTTGTTTGCACACAGAGATTAAGAAAAACAAACCGCTGTTACAATGAAACCCAGATTTTCCTGAATGTCTAAATCAAGGATTGGTGGTCCCTTTTTTTGTTATGTAGATGTTTAAAGGCCCACAATCAGCAGAGAGAGCAGGGTCATTAATCTGCTCTTACACTCACATACAGTCATACATGTGGCTGGGGCTTATTCTCGATGAGAATATACATATATATCCGACTCAGAAAGGGCTACATTTAACACAACAAACCTGATACGGCACCGCAAAAACAAACACCCGACACAATACAGCCTGTTTACCCAGGCAACCCAGTCGAAGATGAGCTGGGTTGAGCCTAACTCGGGAATTGACAAGCAAAAGGTCCACGTAATTTTGCGTGACAACGCGGCAAATATGAAGAAAGCTATAAGGGATAAGATAGAGATGTTAGTTTTTATTAAGAAAAACATACATTTCCTTCTGTAAAACTACTGTGATACAGTAAGAGTTAGGATTGCAGTTCCTAAAAGCACATTACTGGTTTTGCAAACACTGTGGCACTTTTATTTTTTCTATTTGTTTACATGCCTGCCCGGTATTTTAAGTTGAAGTGCTAATTGTTTTTATATTAGACTTTTTTTTATATTTACTGTTGCACTAAAATCCAAAAGTGAAGAATTTATGTTATTACTGGATTGTTCAAGCTACCTCACAGAAGTGCACAGTTTAACAGAGTTGTTGAATGTTAAAATAAGGTGAATTAAATAAAAAATTCTTAAATGAAATAAATAACAAATAAGGAACATCCTGGATCTGTTTTTTTCGCTCTTCTTTATTACAGTGTTAATTTTGACACAAATTTTTAATTTAGTTTTAGTCTTAGTCTTTTGACTATAATTCTTTTTAGTTTTAGTCAAGTTTTAGTCATCTGATTTGTTTTAATTTTAGTCTTATTTTAGTCGACTAAAATTGCTTGGTATTTTAGTCAACTAAAATAAGACTAAAATCAATAACAGATTTACTAGACAATTTTTTACAATATTTTTTAAGTTTGGTATAGAAAATAAACTTAACCAAAATATATAAAACACAAATTCAACTTTATGTCAACACAACGGTGTCTTTATTTCAATTCAAAAGCTTTTATGCAGCAACAAACACTGTCATGGTAATGTAAACAATAACTAGCTGCCAATTCACCATCAATAAAAGAAAAATAAAGTTAGGTCCAGGACCTTAAAGCTTACAACCAACCTCAACCACAGAATAGTAACACTTATTTACCTCTATTCATTTTCAAGAAAGCACTTCGTGCTAAAGTGACTTTTGCTCTGTTACGCTTTCCCCTGGTTAGGTCACCTGTGACATTTTGTCGCTCTTTGAATTCCGTCTTCCTTTGAATTGGTTCTCTTCTTCTCATGCAGTTTCGTTCTTCTTCTTCTCTAGTATTAATGGCGGGTCGCAACCAATTTTTTCGGTGCATACCGCCACCTACTGTACCGGAGTTTGTTCGCCTGTTCCGTTTTGCGGATTGGTTCTTTTGTTCATCTCTCCCGTCTGCTAATTGGATTTTCGTCACAGTCTATTTTCGTCTCGTCCTTTATTCGTTGACGATAATGTCAATCAATTTAGTTATAGTTTTAGTCTCCATCAGTGACTTCCTTTTTAGTTTTCGTTTCGTTTTCGTCCGCAAAAAAATATTTGTGATGAAAATAATGACGAAAATATTTCGTCAACGAAATTAACACTGCTTTATTAATTTTTTATGTACTATAGAAGTATCGTATCGGGACACGGTATTGGCAGATACTCAAAATCAAATGACTCGGACTCGAGGGCAAAAAAACCTGATCAGGACATCCCTGAAAAGAGTAGTATAATTAAGAAATATGTTGAAGTGAAATAATGAATATGTAATAAAAATTATTATTAAACATTTGAATCAATAATTTGCTCTAAAGATATTAAAATATCCATTCATCCATCCATCTTCTACCGCTTATCCGGGGCCGGGTCACAGGGGCAGCAGTCTAAGCAGAGACTTTGCGGCCACAGGTCCAAGTGGCCGCGTCGACAATGGAGGTGGACAACATGTTCCACTTGAACTCAATGTCTACAGCAGGGGTGCTCAATACGTCGATCGCGATCTACCGGTCGATCGCAAGGTAGTTTTGGTAGATCGCACGACATAAAAAAAATAAAAATCGCTAGTTGACGCTTAGGTTACTGCGCAAAACTAACACGTTTTAGCGACTTTCCTCCAACTTTTAAACCTTTTTTTTTTTTTTCTCTTAAACTTAAGAAAGGGTATAAAAAATGAGAGGAAGCTGGACCAAGTAAGACGACAAAAACATATTGCTTTCATACAGAATGGAGGACTTTTTTTTTTTACAATGACGTTTTCAAAGAGCGTTTGCCTCATCTGTCAGCAGCTGTCTGAACTATGCATCTCTGGCTGATTTAATTCAGTGCAAGTCATCAGAGTAAACTTAGGCAATGACAAAAAAATGTACATAGTTAATTATGTTCTGTTGTGCAGTATTACGGTGTACAGGGTACATTAACAGACATTGTACATATAAAGAATCCTCAATATATTTGAAAATAAATATATGTTTTGCATTTTTGTAGTGGGTAGATCATTTTGACTTGGTCATTTTATAAGTAGCTCGCGTGCTGAAAAAGTGTGAGCACCCCTGGTCTACAGTCTCCCTCGGAATCTGGTCGAAGCTCTGCCGGAGGTGGGAGTTAAAGATCTCTCTGACATGGGACTCGACCCTCACAGTACGTTTGGGTCTGCTGAGTCTGTCCAGCTTTCTCCCCCGCCATCGGATCAACTCATCACCAGGTGGTGATCAGTTGACAGCTCCGCCCCTCTCACTCTTCACCTCTTCACCCGAGTGTCCAAGACATATGGCCGGAGGTCAGATGAAACAACTACAAAGTCGATCATCGACCTCCGACCTAGCGTGTCCTGGTGCCACGTGCACTTTTGGACACCCTTATGCTTGAATATGGTGTTCAATAACAGAACACCACTCGGGTTCAGATCTGGGGGGCCGTTTCTCCCAATCACGCCCCTCCAGGTGTCACTGTCGCTGCCCACGTGAGCGTTGAAGTCTCCCAGTAGAGTCCCCGGTCGGAGCACTTTCCAGCACCCCTCCCAGAGACTCCAAGAGGACGCCTCGCCATCACCTCTCACCGCGGGTACCTCTAGAGTAATGGAGAGTCCAGCCTTTCTCAAGGAGTTTGGTTCCAGAGTCCAAGCTGTGCGTGGAGGTGAGCCCGACTATCTCTAGTCGTATCTCTCAACCTCCCGCACAAGCGTAGGCTCCTTCCCCGCCAGCGAGGTGACATTCCATGTCCCTAGCGCCAGATTCTGCGTCCGGGGGATTGGGTCGCTGAGGCCCCCGTCTTCGACTGCCACCCAATCCACATTACACCGGCCTATGGTTATGGTTCCTCTTGCAGGTGGTGGGCCCACGGGAGAATAAAGTATAATTAATATTAAAAAATCATAGGAATAATATTGTTTTTTTCTTCTGTTTTGTGGTTGTTTTCTGTTTTTTATTGTCTTGTTTTATTGTATCATATATGTGAAAAGGGGTAAGCCTTGACTTTGGCCTACACCGTTTGGGGTGAATTTTAATTTATTAATTTTTTTATGGAAGAAAAAATATTGTATTCTTTTATTTCTTTGTTGACCAAAAAAAAAAAAAACTAAACTAAACTAAATAAATTAACTTTAACTAAATTAACTTAATTTAATAAAATTAAGTTAATCTAAAAGCTGCCTTTTAAAGTTTACAACGGGGGAGTGGGGGTAGATGAGCGTGTGTGATGCTCACGTAACTTGACAGAGTTAATACAAATCTAACAAACAAAAGAGCTGACTTCTTCACGGAGATGGTGATTTTTGTGCTAATATTGAAACGACAGTTATTGGAACATGCGAGAACAGCTGCAGAGAGAACAAGGGTTCAGTTCCAGACACACAGTGTTCTCGTCATCAGCTCACAGTGGAAACTCCACTGGAAATGTTCGCACAACGGTGCACCCCCAACTTGACACTAGGGTTCCTGGGGGATTAGGTACATATATAAAAGTTGTTCATACACCCAGGGCATGCAAATACAATTGACGTGTATCTCAGTTGACGTGTGAAAGTGGTTTTAGCTGCCACAGGCATGAATGGACGTGTCCACTCAAATCGAGGCAACATAAAAATTATCAAGGCATTTTTATAAATTCTTCTTTATCCGATGAATTGTTTCCACCATATATTATTATATGATATTAGTATGAGCCGAGAAATACCAGCCTTTTAATTCTCTAAAATCCATTACCTTGACGGTGTTGATGAGCTGTCCGTCGATGTACAGAGTGGCCATGCTGTTCTTGAGCATTCCTTTACTCATGACCAGCACCAGGTGGTGCCACTGGCCCTCAGTGATCTGCTCACTGCAGCGGAAACGAGCACAACATGGCAGGAGCTCATAGAAGGCAGCCTCTTCACTCGACCCATCTGCTGCTGGAGGAGGGGACGGGTACAGAGGAGGGGACGGGTACAGAGGAGGGGACGGGTACAGAGGAGGGGACGGGTACAGAGGAGGGACGGGTACAGAGGAGGGGACGGGTACAGAGGAGGGGACGGGTACAGAGGAGAGGACGGGTACAGAGGAGGGAACGGGTACAGAGGAGGGGACGGGTACAGAGGAGGGGACGGGTACAGTGGAGAGGACGGGTACAGAGGAGGGAACGTGAGTGCCACCACAGTGAACAAACAGAGAGATGGAAATATGACACAAACCATATGTCCTCTATAGATCTCACAATCTCTAATAATAATGTTTGATAATTGTAAGTGGCAAAACATGACAAAAAACTTTATTGTTCTCAAGGATTACATTACAATGTTTTTTTTCCATGAAAAAAAAAAATAGTAAATAAATTAAGTAAATTGTTATTAATGTTTTAGAAGGGAGAAAAAAAAATTGGAAATCCACTTAAATATAGCATAGAAATCCTAGTTAAAAATATTTTCAACATAGTATAACACAGTACATAGTACAGGTATATTTACCAAAAACATATTGTCTGTAGCTGCCAAGTTGAAGTAAGCGGTTGGTAGACTTACAGTAGGTCTGCAGCAGCTCCTCTTTGGTGGAGACAGTGAGCGAGCGGTCCTTGGCAGACATCACTATTGACAGACAGACGTAGTGCTGCTCAGAGGAGTTTGCTCGCCGCACCACTGTCAACAGCCTCACAGGGTGAGCATGTGGAAGAGCACTGAAGCGCTCCACGCAGAACCAGGTGGAGTAGCTTAGGCCTGATGGAGGAGGAAACAAGTGTTCTCCTGGACACATGACACAAAGATTACTCCTCTTTCATAAACACTGTTAGGCCTTTGGTAAGACTTAACACTCCAATGCTTATGGACAGACATTTTAAACTTGACACAATACAATTTTATTGTAAAAAAGAAAGACCGTTATAGGCAAAAGGAATTGTAATGAATGAGACTTCCAATGATGTCACTGTGTAAGTGGGAAAGAGGGAGGGGGAAAAAAAACTAAGGAATCACTTAGTATCAACATTCACTACATTTCCAGCCTCTAGGATCTTCTATGAGAATGCTGTGTAAACGTTACTTGCTTAGATGCTTTACCTGTTCCCATGCCACTGAGCACAGCGCCGTCATTCACGGCCGAGGTGTTGGTGTTGTTGGTGGGAGCATTGTGAGGAGCCAGACTGGGCAGGAACAAACACCTGAAAAAGAGTAATTCTTTACTAACTTAGTTTTGTTTTTATATATGTGGAACAGGCCAATGACTAATTAATATTTATCCATGATAATCATTTATAAGGCAGCCACAGTGATTCCGTCCCCCCCACTCCCATGTGAATGTCAGCCAGCGATTTGTTTGTGCAGAGTGGAGGAGAGAGCGCTCAACATGTTTCATTCATAACAGCAGCTGGGGCATCAATATTTTATGTTGACAGATTGAAGGAAAGGAGGTGTGAGTTAGCGCCTCTTGACTCTGCTTTATCAAGCACAAAGTGGGCCAGACCTGAGTGCAAAGAAACGGCAAGCTAATGATAAACAAAGAAGTTCTTGAGAAGTTACACAGCGGAAATTATTCAACAAAACAACATTCCAGTCTGGACCATAGCCCACTGTGGAATGATGGTACAGTATTGTTTAAAATAATAGCAGTACAATGTGACTAATCAGAATAATTCTCTGAGATTCTCATCAAACAAACAAGACCCAGCATTCATGATATGCACGCTCATAAGGCTGTTCAATTGGGCAATTAGTTGAAAGGGGTGTGTTCAAAAAAATAGCAGTGTGGCATTCAATCATTGAGTTTATCAATTTTGTGAAAAAAACAGGTGTGAATCAGGTGGTCCATATTTAAGGATGAAGCCACCAGCACTTGTTGAACCTGCGTTTAAAAGCCTGAAGAAAATGGGTCGTTTAAGACATTGTTCGGCAAAACAGCATACTTTGATTAAAAAGTTGATTGGAGTAAGGGAAAACACTATAAGAAGGTGCAAAAAATTATAGGCTTTTCAGCTAAAATGATCTCTAAGAGCGTGCATATCATAAATGCTGGGTCTTGTTTGTTTTCTGAGAATCTACTGCACCTACTGGTAACTTGTTTGCCACTTAGCAATAAAACATATACTAAAAACTCTTATTCTGGTTAGTCACATTGTACTGCTATTATTTTGAATAATACTGTATCAGGCTGGTATCAATTCTGAGATCAACTGGTAGGAGAGCTGAGCTTATAATTCTAGAGGGAGGAGTTTCCCCTGAAACCAAATCAGATGGAATCAGGCTGTTCTGGTCTCATAGTCGTTTGCCATGAAAGGGAAGTGAGACTCCTGATTTTAGAGTCGTTAAGGCTCAGGAGACTCGTTAGTGACACTGTTCCATTCAGTTGCTGTGGTTGTTGTTATAGAATAAAACTCTTTTGATTTAGGTTTCAAAACACTGTTATAAATACTAGGCAACATGAATCTAAGGCCACGTCCTCTGTTCAAAGAGGGCTTTTCACAAAAACGGCTTCCTTTACACCTCTCTCAAACTATTTGGCCTCTCTGGCCAAAATTTGGATATTGCTGTTCTCAAAGGAATGCCCTTTCTCTTTGAGGTGGAGGTGGACTGCAGACTCAGGTCCTCCAGGACTGGCTCTTCCAGTGTGCTGATACATCCTCTTGTGAAGATGTTGTTTCAGAAACTCCTCCCTCCCTTAAAAAACTCTTTGGTTACTTTCGCAGTATGCTTTGGGTCATTGTCCATCTGCACTGTAAAGCACTGTCCAATGAGTTCTGAAGCATTTGGCTGAATATGAGCAGATAATATTGCCTGAAACACTTCAGAATTCATCCTGCTGCTTTTGTCAGCAGTCACATCATCAATAAATACAAGAGAACCAGTTCCATTGGCAGCCATACATGCCAATGCCATGACACTACCACCACATGCTTCACTGATGAGGTGCTATGCTTTGGATCATGAGCAGTTCCTTTCCTTCTCCAGACTCTTCTCTTTCCTTCACTCTGGAACAAGTTGATCTTGGTCTCATCGGTCCATAGGATGTTGTTCCAGAACTGTGAAGGCTTTTTTAGATGTTGTTTGGGAAACTCTAATCTGGCCTTCCTGTTTTTGAGGCTCACCAATGGTTTACATCTTGTGGTGAACCTTCCCTGAGGTCTCCTTCCGGTGGGACATGCCGAGAACACCTCCCTAGGGAGGCGTCCAGGAGGCATCCGAAACAGATGCCCGAGCAACCTCAGCTGGCTCCTCTCGATGTGGAGGAGCAGCGGCTCTACTTTGAGTTCCTCCCGAGTGATCAATCTCCTCACCCTATCTCTAAGGGAGCGCCCTGCCACCCTGCGGAGAAAGCTCATTTCGGCCGCTTGTATCCGGGATCTTGTTTTTTCGGTCATGACCCAAAGCTCATGACCATAGGTGAGAGAAGGAACGTAGATTGACTGGTAAATCAAGAGCTTTGCCTTGCAGCTCAGCTCCTTCTTCACCACGACAGACCGGTACATCGACCGCATCACTGCAGAAGCTGCACCGAGCCATCTGTCAATCTCACGCTTCTTCCTTCCCTCCTTACCTTGTGAACAAGACCCAAATATACTTAAACTCCTCCCCTTGAGGCAGGAGCTCTCCACCAACCTGAAGGGGACAAGCCACCCTTTTCCAATTGAGAACCATGGTCTCAGACTTAAAGGTGCTGATCCTCATCCCAGCCACTTCATACTTGGCTGCAAATCGTCCCAGTGGAGGTCCTGGCTTGATGGAGCCAACAGGACAACATCATCTGCAAAAAGCAGAGATGAGATCCTGTGGTCCCCAAACCAGACTTCCTCCGACCTCTGGCTGCGCCTAGAAATCCTGTCCATAAAGATAATGAACAGGACCGGTGACAAAGGGCAGCCCTACCGGAGTCCAACATGCACTGGGAACAGATCTGACTTACTGCCGGCAATTCGAATTAAACTCCTGCTCCGGTCGTACAGGGACCGGACAGCCCTTAGTAAAGGGCCCCAGACCCCATACTCCCAGAGCACCCCCACAGGGTGCCACGAGGGACACAGTCGAATGCCTTCTCCAAAGCACACGTGGACTGTTTGGGCAAACTCCCATAAACCCTCCAGCACCCTGGAGAGGGTATAGAGCTGGTCCAGTGTTCCACGACCGGGACAAAAACCACACTGTTCCTCCTGAATCCGAGGTTCAACTATCGGCCGCATTCTCCTCTCCAGTACCCTGGCACAGACTTTCCCGGGGAGGCTGAGGAGTGTGATCCCTCTGTATTTGGAACACACCCTCCGGTCCCCCTTCTTGAAAAGAGGGACCACCACCCCGGTCTGCCAGTCCAGAGGTACTGTCCCCGACCGCCACGCGATGTTGTAAAGGCGTGTCAACCAAGACAGCCCTACAACATCCAGAGACTTGAGGTACTCAAAGCGTATCTCATCCACCCCCGGTGCCTTGCCACCGAGGAGCTTCCCAACTACCTCAGTGACTTCGGCCTGGGTGATGGACGAGTCCACCTCTGAGCCCTCGGCCCCTGCTGAAGACGTGTCGGTGGGGTTGAGGAGATCCTCAAAGTATTCCTTCCACCGTCCACCGTCAGCAGATTCCCACCTCCACTGTAAACAGTGTTGGCAGGGCACTGCTTCCCCCTCCTGAGGCGCAGGACGGTTTGCCAGAATTTCTTCGAGGCCGACCGATAGTCCTTCTCCATGGCCTCACCGAACTCCTCCCAGACCCGAGTTTTTGCCTCCACAACCACCCGGGCTGCAGCCCGCTTGGCCTGCCGGTACCTATCAGCTGCCTCAGGAGTCCCACAAGCCAGCCATGCTTGATAGGTCTCCTTCTTCAGCTTGAAGGCATCCCTTACTTCTGGTGTCGACCACCATGTTCGGGGTTTTCCGCCACGACAGGCACCGGATATTTTGCAGCCACAGCTCTGAGTGGCCACGTCGACAATGGAGGTGGAGAACATGGTCTACTCGGACTCAATGTCTCCAGTCTCCCTCGGAATCTGGTCGAAGCTCTGCCGGAGGTAGGAGTTGAAGATCTCTCTGGCAGGGGACTCGGCCAAACATTCCCAACAGACCCTCACAGTACGTTTCGGTCTGCCGAGTCTGTCCAGCTTTCTCCCCCGCCATCAGGTTTAACTCACCACCAGGTGGTGATCAGTTGACAGCTCAGGCCCTCTCTTCACCCAAGTATCCAAGACATACGGCCGGAGGTCAGATGAAACAACTACAAAGTCGATCATCAACCTTCAGCCTAGGGTGTCCTGGTGCCACGTGCACTGATGGACACCCTTATGCTTGAACATGGTTCCAGAAGTCCAAAAACAGAACACCACTCAGGTTCAGATCCAGGGGGCCATTCCTCCCAATCACGCCCCTCCAGGTGTCTCTGTCCCCGGTCGGATCACTTTCCAGCACCCCTCCCAGAGACTCCAAGAAGGCCCGGTACTCTGCACTGCCATTTGGCCCATAAGCACAAATAACAGTGAGAGACCTATCCCTGACCCGAAGGCGCAAGGAAGCGAACCTCTCGTTCACCGGGGTGAACTCTAACAAATGGCAGCTGAGCCATGGGGCAATAAGCCCGCCGCCTCTCACCGCAGGCAACTCCAGAGTAGTGGAGAGCCCAGCCTCTCTCGAGGATTTGGGTTCCAGAGCCCAAGCTGTGCGTGGAGGTGAGCCCGACTATCTCTAGTCGGTATCTCTCAACCTCCCGCACAAGCTCAGGCTCCTTCCCCGCCAGCGAGGTGACATCCCATGTCCCTAGCGCCAGATTCTGTGTCCGGGGATTGGATCGCCGAGGCCCCCGCCTATGACTGCCACCCAATCCACCCATTGCACCGACCCCCTTACGGTTCCTCCTGCAGGTGTTGGGCCCACGGGAGGTCGACCCCCCGTCGCTCCTTCGGACCCGGCCACCAGGCACTCGCATACGAGCCCCAACCCCGGGCCTGGCTCCAGGGTGGGCCCCCTGTTGCGCCATACCGGGCGACGTCACGGTCCTTGATTTCCATAAAGGGTTCTGAACCGCTCTTTGTCTGGCCCGTCACCTAGGACGTGTTTGTCTTGGGAGACCCTACCCGGGGCATATAGCCCCCGACAACATAGCTCCTAGGATCATTCGGGCACTGAAACCCCTCCACCACAATAAGGTTGCGGTTCAAGGAGGGGAGCTCTGGACACACTATTTTTTTTCAGCTCTGGACATACACTGAAAATAAGTGCGCCATCCGTCAAGAGCTTTTGCATTTCACGTCATGAAAATCTAGCCCCAGGTCTCAGTAACAGAGCACTGTTTAGATAACCTCTAGTAAAAGAGCTTTGAGTGGCTTGAAAAAATAAAGTGCTATATAAATCCATTATTATAATCATTATAGTAGTAGTAATAGTAATTTATAGACTTTTGCAGAGTCACCAAGGATATTATTCAAGCTAGAGGGGCTTGAGACATTGTTTAGAGGGGGCCAAAGTGTGACGGTACAGTGAGCCTAATTAGGATCCCTTGTAGCCCTTTTCACAATAGAAACCCAACTCAAAACCTAGGAAGCAGACATGTCTCTGTTCATCTATTATTCACATACACAGATATTAGCTTAGAAAACTACTACTATCTGAAAAATCCTCAGATTAGGTTCAACATTACAGTACAGTATGAAACAGTATAACCCATGAACAGAGAGACATCATTATTTTCTTGCAATTGAGAAAAACTGCATATTGTAATCAGAATGATATGGGAAAAGAGAGATAAATTAAGATGTCATCTAGGCTTAATGATGAAGGCTTAATGATGAAGGATTTGAATTAATAGGGTATGTTAAGCACATTTGGCAAATCAAATGCTTGCATACAGTGGGCTCTTGACTAAGTTATGCTCCCAATGGAAGCTCTGTACCTTTTGGCAATGTTTCATTACACTTCATATCTTTTGCATGGATATAATTCATTCATAATTATTTGAGCAATGGTGTTACATGTGCAATTAAAAAGAACAATTTAAAAAAATAATTTAGCTTTCAAAATTATTTAGCTTTATATAGTAAAGCCAGTTCACAGCTGTGCATGTTTACCGAAAGAAGGGCCGATCCATGATGAATTAGTGACTCTATTTATTTAACAATAACAATTTGGTCTAACTTCTGCGAACCGCTCACTTTCTGGCTTATGCACATATTTAGTAGAAATTCTATGCACTCTTTTACAAATAAGTCTCCTAGTCTACAGTTGTGAAAGGGAAAAAGGAGTTGAGGCAATAGATAGCATTTGACATTCTACAAGACTGAGACTGTTCTATGCCTTTGTTTTGAGGTTGCCATTCTAATAGAGATATATTTGTGAATGCACAGCCAGCGTAAAGTGGCACCACGTAACTTTTAGCCAATAGAGGGTGCAGATATTTCTCTGTAATGTCAGTGGCACAATATTGTTTACATTTACTTTTCTTTACAATATGCATTGTGTGGTAGAGCCTCATTTACTAATCTCTTGATGAGATGTGTCCTCGTCCCAGGACAGGAAAGTTAAAGGAGGTTTCGGTCCAGCTCAGGGGTCTGTGACATTGAGTGCCATCAACCATCAAAATTATTTTAAGAATATATATTTTGGGGTGAAAAGTCACATGATGCACTAATAAACTAAAACAATACAAATAAAACACAAAGCTTAAAAATTCATAATTATCACAATATAAAAGAAAATTACTACATACCCAAAGCCTTCCAAAGATGTGTCAAACTCTACAAAAGCAGGCATAACAGCAGATCCATGCAGGCGGATGTCGTGTGGCGTTGTCATGGAGACCAAGCACTTGACCCGGGTGAGGGGCACTGTGCTGCCCTCTGCAGAGCGCACCAGGCTGCGGCTGATGCGGTACTGGCCGTTGTCCTCTGCTGGAGTCATGAAGACGCTGTCGGGGCCAAAGCCCTCCGTGGACATGGTCATACTGTCTGGAGTCACAAAGAGAACACAACATCTGTGTCAGACAGGACTGCACTGACGAAAACTCCAAAAGTAGCATTTTTCTGTAAATGTATTAAAATTAAGATATTCATTGGTTGAATTCATAGCATACATTTTCAAACTCAAAGAAGGCATGATACTATTGCAAATTTATAAATGAATGTACAAGAGAAGTTCAGTTTTGTCTGTACAGGTTGCAATGCTGTTGACGCAAAAAAAAAAGATCAATTAAGTCAAATCTAAATTGAGTAAATTCTAAACTGTAGCAAAATGTGCACTTTTTAATCTCCTCAAATAACCCAGGCAAATGCAGTGGTTGTACGACTCACCCACCTTGCACTTTTTATTTTATTTATTTATTTAACCTTTATTTAACTAGGATAGTCCCACTGAGATTACAAATCTCTTTTGCAGGGGAGTCCTGGTTTGGTTTGGTCCCCATGTGTGTTTGGGGGGACAACATGTTGTACATGTTTTTGGTGGTAGGGGAAACCGGAGTACCCGGAGGAAACCTACGCAGACACAGGGAGAACATGCAAACTCCACACAGAAAGGCCCTGCCCTGGATGGGAATCGAACCCAGGACCTTCTTGCTGTGAGGCAGGCATGCTAACCACTTTGCCACTGTGCTGACACTTGTAAAAGAGTCTTGTTGTA
The DNA here is from genome assembly GCA_024416835.2 of Perccottus glenii. Classification (NCBI taxonomy): domain Eukaryota; kingdom Metazoa; phylum Chordata; class Actinopteri; order Gobiiformes; family Odontobutidae; genus Perccottus; species Perccottus glenii. The sequence continues at coordinate 1,782,159 of CM044556.2, read as the reverse complement.
TCTGCTTGGATTATTAGAACACAAATGGACTTATCTGCTTTGGACTTGTGTGAGCGCCCTATTGTAACTACGAGGATTATTATTATGACAGTTGACTCCAAGAAAATAACATTGGGTAAATCAGGGGACGAGGGCAAAAAAATAAATTTGTTAAAAAACAAAATTTGGTATAACTTTAGAACATGTGAAGAACAGAAGAAAGTGATGGCCCCACCCTAAACAAAACAGGAAGTCGGCCATTTTGGTTCAAAATTGCCACCACTTTGTGTTTAAAAAAATAAGTTAAATTAAAGCCGCAAGCGGCGATAAAGGCCCTCGCCTCCCTTGAGACATGAGGACACATGCACTCGGAGGATTTCATTTCGTGCTTTAAAGCGTAAACTTCACGGTAATGTCAAATAACCGGGCCTGTGCTACTGCTTGGGCCTGCTACACCACCTTGTAACCTAACTTTAGAGTTAAAGGTCTCCACAATCTCTGGTTTTCCTGGGAGCTGTCTGAACCTTTGGAAATAATAGATTATGCTTGGGCTAAGGCGAAAAACAAAGTACTGGCTGGAGATTTGAGATGACTCAGGAATCGCTGCACCCCCCTGTTTAAAAAGACAAAATGTAAATATAACTTGTCTAAAAGTACAAGGTTACAAGTTCCAAATGATTCTGAGGAGTTTTCTAAGACTCTAGCCTTGGCTCTGGATGGGCCTCCTCTAAAGGAAGGATCCTGGCAATTGGGAAATGGCATTTATTTCCCAAAGAAATGGCTGCCTCTTCACAGACTCATTACGACCACAGCCACAAATCTATCAAAAACAAATTGATAATTTTTTTGGCACACGTGTCTAGATGATACTCACCAAATTTGGAGCTGTTTAGATGAAAAGCCTTTAGACACAAGGGGTGCAATTTAGGTGGTCACGCATACACCCAACATAGTAGATTTCCTGTTGAGTTTACGATATGGCTGTAATACATTTTTCTGTTCGCCCTGAGGTGTCCTATGGATGTACCAAGTTTCATTTTTCTACGTTGGAAAAAGTTACTTTCACTTTCCATAGGCCCAATGTATTTTGACTTTTGTAGGGTCGCCACTGAGTCATTTTTCATATTTTTCGACTTCAAATACATAAATTTTTCGCGAGCTTGAAGTCTGGGACCAATAAAAATGACTTTTAGTTGCACGTTTACTGGGTCAAATTGAGGATCATTTTGCAGAAAAATTATAATAAAAAAATATACCAAATTATAATAAAAAAATATAACTCGAGCAAAAAGTCTAGAAAAACACTTGTCTCTTTTTACATACATGTGTTTAGCTCATTTTGCCCAAGTTTGGTGTCTGTGGAATGAAGCAGCTATTTTCTGAGTTCTTTTAAAAAGAGGTGTATTTTAAGTCGGTTCACATTTTCAATTCAAAATGGCTGCCTTCCCGTGTGTGATAGGGTGTGGTCCCCATTGGCTTTTTGTTCATAAGCCCATGCTGGATGTGTGTACCAAGTTTCATTTGCCTACGACAAACTAAAATTTTCACTTCCCATTGACTTTTTCCAAATATTTGGGACGTTGCTATGGCAACACATTTATAGATAGGGGTGGTTGTCATTGGCTTTTATGCTCATGACATAAGAGATGTGTGTACCAAATTTTATGTCTCTATGACAAACTAAATTCTTGGGTCCCATTATAAGTTTGTAGGGGCGCTGGAGAGCCATTTCTAAAGATAACCCTTTTATTTACATATTTTTGTGTTCAGGTCATGAATGTGCACAAACGCCTTTTGGGTCCAACTCGATCCGAGAAGCCGCTTTGAGAGTTAAGAGACGTTTATTTTCACAAAAATGGCCACCTCGTTACAGGCTTGCCACACCCATACCCGATAAGATATCAACAACAAAGTCACAACTTTGGTTGGCACATGTGTCTAGATGATACTCACCAAATCTGGGGCCATTTAGATTAAAACACAATGATTTGCATCTTTCGCAAGGGTGCGAATTTAGTGGCCGCGCCTTTCACCCCACATGGCGGACTTCCTGTTAAGTTTAGGTGTGACTGTCATTGACTTTTCTGTTTGCCCTGAGGTGTCCTATGGATATACCAAGTTTCATTTTTCTACGTTGGAAAAAGTTACTTTCACTTTCCATAGGCCCAATGTATTTTGACTTTTCTAGGGCCGCCACTGAGTCATTTTTCGTATTTTTTTCGGGACTTCAAATACATACATTTTTGCCGGGCTTGAAGTCTGGGACCAATAAAAATGACTTTTAGTTGTTCGTTTACTGGGTTAAATTGAGGATCATTTTGCAGAAAAATTATAATAAAAAATATATACGAATTATAATAAAAAAATATAACTCGAGCAAAAGTCTAGAAAAACACTTGTCTCTTTTACATACATGTGTTTAGCTCATTTTGCCCAAGTTTGGTGTCTGTGGAATGAAGCAGCTTTTTCTGTGTACTTTTAAAAAGAGGTGTATTTTAAGTCGGTTCACATTTTCAATTCAAAATGGCCGCCTTCCTGTGTGTGATAGGTGTGGTCCCCATTGGCTTTTTGTTCATAAGCCCATGGTGGATGTGTGTACCAAGTTTTATTTGCCTACAACAAACTAAAAATTTCACTTCCCATTGACTTTTTTCACATTTTTGGGACGTTGCTATGGCAACACATTTATAGATAGGGGTGGTTGTCATTGGCTTTTATGCTCGTCATGACATAAGAGATGTGTGTACAAAATTTTATGTCTCTATGACAAACTAAATTCTTGGGTCCATTATAAGTTTGTAGGGGCGCTGGAGAGCCATTTCTAAAGATAACCCTTTATTTACATATTTTTGTTCAGGTCATGAATGTGCACAAACGCCTTTTTGGGTCCAACTCGATCTGAGAAGGCGTTTGAGAGTTAAGAGACGTTTTATTTTCACAAAAATGGCCACCTCGTTACAGGCTTGCCACACCCATACCCGATAAGATATCAACAACAAAGTCACAACTTTGGTTGGCACACGTGTCTAGATGATACTCACCAAATTTGGGGCCATTTAGATTAAAACACAATGATTTGCATCTTTCTGCGCAAGGGTGCGATTTTAGTGGCCGCGCGTTTCACCCCACATGGCGGACTTCCTGTTGAGTTTAGGGTGTGACTGTCATTGACTTTTCTGTTTGCCCTGAGGTGTCCTATGGATATACCAAGTTTCATTTTTCTACGTTGGAAAAAGTTACTTTCAGTTTCCATAGGCCCAATGTATTTTGATTTTGTAGGGGTCGCCACTGAGTCATTTTTCGTATTTTTTTTCGGGACTTCAAATACATACATTTTTGCGGGCTTGAAGTCTGGGACCAATAAAAATGACTTTTAGTTGTTCGTTTACTGGGTTAAATTGAGGATCATTTTGCAGAAAAATTATAATAAAAAATATATACCGAATTATAATAAAAAATATAACTCGAGCAAAAAGTCTAGAAAAACACTTGTCTCTTTTACATACATGTGTTTAGCTCATTTTGCCCAAGTTTGGTGTCTGTGGAATGAAGCAGCTTTTTCTGTGTACTTTTAAAAAGAGGTGTATTTTAAGTCGGTTCACATTTTCAATTCAAAATGGCCGCCTTCCTGTGTGTGATAGGGTGTGGTCCCCATTGGCTTTTGTTCATAAGCCCATGGTGGATGTGTGTACCAAGTTTTATTTGCCTACAACAAACTAAAAATTTCACTTCCCATTGACTTTTTTCACATTTTTTGGGACGTTGCTATGGCAACACATTTATAGATAGGGGGTGGTTGTCATTGGCTTTTATGCTCGTCATGACATAAGAGATGTGTGTACAAAATTTTATGTCTCTATGACAAACTAAATTCTTGGGTCCATTATAAGTTTGTAGGGGCGCTGGAGAGCCATTTCTAAAGATAACCCTTTTATTTACATATTTTTTGTTCAGGTCATGAATGTGCACAAACACCTTTTGGGTCCAACTCGATCTGAGAAGGCGTTTGAGAGTTAAGAGACGTTTTATTTTCATAAAAATGGCCACCTCGTTACAGGCTTGCCACACCCATACCCGATAAGATATCAACAACAAAGTCACAACTTTGGTTGGCACACGTGTCTAGATGATACTCACCAAATTTGGGGCCATTTAGATTAAAACACAATGATTTGCATCTTTCTGCAAGTGCGATTTTAGTGGCGCGCTTTCACCCACACATGGCGGACTTCCTGTTGAGTTTAGGTGTGACTGTCATTGACTTTTCTGTTTGCCCTGAGGTGTCCTATGGATATACCAAGTTTCATTTTTCTACGTTGGAAAAAAGTTACTTTCACTTTCCATAGGCCCAATGTATTTTGATTTTGTAGGGGTCGCCACTGAGTCATTTTTCGTATTTTTTTTTCGGCGACTTCAAATACATAAATTTTTCACCGAGCTTGAAGTCTGGGACCAATATAATGACTTTTCGTGCATGTTCACTGGGTCAAATTTAGGATCATATGGGGAGAAGAAGAAAAAAAAAAAAAAAAAAAAAAATCCGAGCAAAAACAATAGGCCCTCCCGGCCATCACCGGCTCGGGCCTAATAACTATACATATAGTATACATACACACACATACATACATATATACATATATATACATTATATATGTATATAACTGAACCTTCTGCCTAAGGAGACTTTGAGAGCAATTAATACCAATTTCTACCAAACAAAGCGAAGCAACTATCGAAGCAACTAGTAGGTCAGTGTTCCAACATCCACAAGCGGCAGCTGCTATCACAACTTGAGATTGACGAGATAAAATACAAATGCTACGGCAAGGGGGAGCCAGGACGAGTGGTCAACCAAAAATATGGTACGAAGCAAGTGCAATCATACTGAACAAGGCAGCAACTGACCTGAGAGACAAGATCATGGCGAGAATGGATGCAAGGCAACCCCAACGCCAATTACAACGGCTAAAGGAAGTACCATAAGAACGTCTCCTAGAAGATGTGAATGCAGCATTGAGTGCTATGCCTACCACAACCATCACTGAAACCAATGAGCTGATATACACCTCAGCAGCAGTGATCCTCGAGATGCTTGGCTAGAAGAGCAACCATGTGAGCCATGAGAAACATTACCCACCATAGAAACAAAGGCTGGAGGCTAAAATCACAGAGGCACAGAGAGAAGAGAGCTGACAGAGGCCAAGAAAGGTGCAATGAGAAAACAGGTACCCAAGAGGTACAACCAGATGCCCATACCTGAAGAACTTGAAACTGCCAAACAAAGGCTCCAAGCCTTGGCCAGCCGCCTAAAGAGGTACACAAGAGATAATAAAGCCAGAAGAATAAACCGGTTGTTCACAACTCAACCTGTGAAAGGCAGGGTAATAACAGCAGAGCAGACCCTTCAAGGCTGGAAACTGAACAATACTGGAAAGGTATATGGAAGGAGGAGGCATCACACAACAGGGATGCACAGTGGCTGGTGGCTCTAAGAGAGTACCACAGCAACCTCCCTGTACAGAATCGAGTTACCATCACAACAGCAGACATCCAAGAAAGAGTCTCAGGTATGAAAAACTGGACAGCAACGGGCCCTGACAAGATCCATACCTACTGGCTAAAGAAGCTCACTGCACTCCACGAGCGCCTTGCAGCACAAATGAACAATGCTAAGGGATGGAACGCACCTTGAATGGCTTACCGAATGGCGTACAATCCTGATTATGAAGGACCCCGCAAAGGGTATTGTCCCATCCAACTATCGGCCAATAACCTGTCTCTCCACAATATGAAGCTCATGTCAGGCATCATTGCGGCTAAGATAAGTGGGCACATGGATCAATACATGAGCAAAGCACAGAAGGGCATTGGCAAAGAAACCAGAGGAGCTAAACACCAACTCCTGGTTGACAGAACAGTCACACAAGACTGCAGAACCCGACACACCAACCTGTGCACTGCCTGGATTGATTACAAGAAAGCCAAGAAATGCCACACACATGGATCACTGAATGCTTGGAGATGTACAACATCAACAAGACTCTAAGAGACTTCATTGCAAACTCAATGAGGCCGTGGAAAACCACCCTTGAGGCCAATGGCAAGAACAAGGCACGGGCAATGAACAGCTACGCCCTAGTGATCAGATAATAATAAGGTGGCCAAAAGAAGAGATACAGACCACAGACATTAAGACACAAAAGCTCCTCACCATGCATGGAGGGTTCCATCCCAAAACCAGCACCCTGAGGCCCCTGAGACTGTAGGCAGCCGTGGACAAGTGAGTGTGAGAGCCACTATCCAAGATGAAACATCCAAGATCCACAAATACATCAAAAATAAGTCCCCAAAAGATGACGTGCTCAGTAAATGTCTCAGGCAATGGGGATCAGAGGAAGAGGAACTGGAGGTGGGACCATCATGGGATGACAAACCCCTACATGGGATGTAATGTAATTAAAGTGGCTGATATCAAGAAATCCTACCAATGGCTAGAGCGGGCCTGACTGAAGGACAGAACAGAGGCACTCATCATGGCTGCACAGAAGCAGGCTGGCATAGTGTACAGAAACATCTGCATGCATTACAGACTGGAAACCCCGAGGTCAAAGTGCGAAACACCTCCAAAGGTGGTAGAGAATGACCAAGCCAAGATCCTGTGGGACTTCCAAATTCAGACTGACAGAATGGTAATGGCGACCAACCAACCAGACATCGTGGTGGACAAACAGCAGAGGAAGGCCGTTGTGGTTGACGTGGCATTACCAAGTGATGGCAAAATCAGGAAAAAGGAACATGAAAAACTAGAGAAAAACCAAGGGCTCAGAGAAGAGTTGGAAAAAGCTTGGAAGGTGAAGGCGACAGTGGTGCCCGTGGTAATCAGAGCCATCTGGGCAGTGACCCCCAAACTGGTGGAGCCTACAGCAGATCCCTGGAAGAACACCAGACATTTTGGTCCAGAAAAGTGCAGTACTAGGAACAGCAAAGATACTGCGCAGAACCACCAAGCTCCCAGAAGAACCCGATGAGACCACCTGCGGAGGGTAAAGGACAAAGTATGTGTGTGAGTGTGTGTGTGTGTGTGTGTGTGTGTGTGTGTGTGTGTGTGTGTGTGTGTGTGTGTGCGTGTGAATGTATGTGTGTATATACTGTATATACAGTGCCTTGCGAAAGTATTCGGCCCCCTTGAACTTTGCGACCTTTTGCCACATTTCAGGCTTCAAACATAAAGATATGAAATTGTAATTTTTTGTGAAGAATCAACAACAAGTGGGACACAATCATGAAGTGGAACAAAATTTATTGGATATTTCAAACTTTTTTAACAAATAAAAACTGTAAAAAAAATTATTCAGCCCTTTTACTTTCAGTGCAGCACTCTCTCCAGAAGTTCAGTGAGGATCTCTGAATGATCCAATGTTGACCTAAATGACTAATGATGATAAACGGAATCCACCTGTGTGTAATCAAGTCTCTGTATAAAAGCACCTGCACTGTGATAGTCTCAGAGGTCCGTTTAAAGCGCAGAGAGCATCATGAAGAACAAGGAACACACCAGGCAGGTCCGAGATACTGTTGTGGAGAAGTTTAAAGCCGGATTTGGATACAAAAAGATTTCCCAAGATTTCACATCTCAAGGAGCACTGTGCAAGCGATAATATTGAAATGGAAGGAGTATCAGACCACTGCAAATCTACCAAGACCTGGCCGTCCCTCTAAACTTTCAGCTCATACAAGGAGAAGACTGATCAGAGATGCAGCCAAGAGGCCCATGATCACTCTGGATGAACTGCAGAGATCTACAGCTGAGGTGGGAGACTCTGTCCATAGGACAACAATCAGTCGTATACCGCACAAATCTGGCCTTTATGGAAGAGTGGCAAGAAGAAAGCAATTTCTTAAAGATTTCCATAAAAAGTGTTGTTTAAAGTTTGCCACAAGCCACCTGAGAGACACACCAAACATGTGGAAGAAGGTGCTCTGATCAGATGAAACCAAAATAAAACTTTTTGGCAACAATGCAAAACGTTATGTTTGGCGTAAAAGCAACACGGCTCATCACCCTGAACACACCATCCCCACTGTCAAACATGGTGGTGGCAGCATCATGGTTTGGGCCTGCTTTTCTTCAGCAGGGACAGGGAAGATGGGTAAAACTGATGGGAAGATGGATGGAGCCAAATACAGAACCATTCTGGAAGAAAACCTGATGGAGTCTGCAAAAGACCTGAGACTGGGACGGAGATTTGTCTTCCAACAAGACAATGATCCAAAACATAAATCAAAATCTACAATGGAATGGTTCACAAATAAACATATCCAGGTGTTAGAATGGCCAAGTCAAAGTCCAGACCTGAATCCAATCGAGAATCTGTGAAAAGAACTGATAACTGCTGTTCACAAATGCTCTCCATCCAACCTCACTGAGCTCGAGCTGTTTTGCAAAACTGATAGAGACATACCCTAAGCGACTTACAGCTGTAATCGCAGCAAAAGGTGGTGCTACAAAGTATTAAGTTAAAGGGGCAAAAAGTTTGAAATATCCAAAAACAAGAAATGTACCTAAGCCAAACCGAAATATTACACAAGAAAATAAAAAATTGCATTAATTTCAATATTAAATTAAATTAATGATTGTCCCTTGCCATCGTGACCCGGTGCTTGTGCCGAGGTTGGGGATATAATGAATATCCATGTATTTGGGTGCTGGTGCCTAGTTTCAAGTCTATTGCCGTGAAGCTCAATTTAGGTGGACCACTGTGACAAAACCTGGTGAGTTTTTGAATATGTTTAGGGGGTCAAATTTGCAATCCTTTCGGTGAAATATAATAATTAAAAAAATTATTAGAGCAAAAACAATATAGAAAGCTCTCGCCATTCCCTATGTGTCTGTGGGGTCTGTAGTTGGTGCTGAGTGTGTTTCATCCTGAGTGACCACTTCAATGGTCATTTGACCATTGACCTCCATTAATTTCATAAGTAAGCAATTAAGCCAGGTTCTTAAAGTCTAATAGGCTTCATATTTTACTTCTGTGTTATGATAATAATTACTTCTCATCTCTGTGTCGTAGCTAAGGGAGCTTGGTTTGTGGACTCTGTATTGTTTGAGCTGCTTCTTGTCCCAGGCGCCACAGTTCAGAGGGTTTCCAAGGCGCAGGAACTCCCTGTTCACAACACACGGACAAATGGGTTAAGAGAAACAAAAAATAGCCTTATAAACAACAACAACCACACATATTCCTATTCAGTTGTCCTGTGTGTGCACAGACTCACAAAAAAATCATATCAAATGTATGTGTTTTCAAAACCCCTAAAATAAAGCCATTTCATTTTAAACCATAAGGAATTGGAAATCAAAACTAAAACCTAAAATAAAAAGGATTTGCACATGAAAGACTGATTTTTGACCTTTCAGTGAACATGCAGGATGTGTACCTGAGTGCAATGGGCTGCAGGGCCTGAGAGGCCAGCCTCTCAAACATCCTCTGCAGTGGGGGGTGCAGCGGGTGGTCCTCATCAGCCAGAGCATGGCTGCAGCGCTGCAAAAGTCTCTGGTGCAAACAGGCTTCACACAAAACCTGCTGGTTCCGCTCTGAGTTCACCAGGAACTGCAGTACATTGGCCACTGCCAGCTGCAGGTCCAGAGCGTGCTGCAAATACACATTAACTGATTAACAGATTATCAACATATTAGATGTTTACTAATTTCTAAGATAATCTGGGCTATGCAGTGTCCGGTTAGGGGAAAGTTTATAAGGCTAAGGCTGAAATCAGGGCAGTAATTTGAATATGAATTGATGTGGCTTACTCAAGAAAAAAGTTATTTATACAGCTATCTGTACAGCAACTGTACAGACTTAATTCTCACTATAGAATATTGTATAACATTTATTATATTTTGTTACATTTTTGTATTTCTTTATTCAGTTTTGAATTTGAAAAATTTGATGGAAAGACTTTCTGTCAAATCAAAAGATTTGTGCCATGTCCATTTTAACATGTTAAAAATAGATTCGATTAAATGGTCCATGTACTGTAGATTAGTGTAAAATTCATAATAAATTAAAAGAGACTTGTTTTCAAGCCTTAAGCATAACGCTTGACCCACTCTGACATACTTCCCCCTGTGAGCCTCACCTCCGGCTGACTGTCTGATGAGACAGAGGGCAGCAGGTCTACCATGGCTAGAATGGCCCCTGGATGGATGACCACCATGTCGGAGGAGGACACTGGTTGGGATGAGTTGGCCAAGTGGAGCTTCAGGTCTGAGAGGGCCTTGATGGGGACAGAAGGGCCACATGTACCATAGTAGCCAAGTCTGGAAGCACAAGTGTGAAGTTCAGGGCAAGCAACTACTACAACATTCTCAACCCACTCAACCCAATTGGACTGGTTTTTGACCACTGTGGTATATCAGCATTAGAGATTAGCCATCAATGAAACAAAAGACAAATACATAAAAACAAAATAGAGGCCATTGTAATGTTACAGTATTTAAATCTTGTATTGTAATATGGTAATGGCATGGTAATATGTTGGTCTGTGTGCTAATTACAGATGGTGGGGAAATTCATAGAGGTACCAAAAATATAAAAAAAAATAATCATAAAAGACTGAAAATGAAGTAAACATATCTGGTTTAGAGTGAGTGGTAATAAACAGAAAACATTGGCCCATTTGTATAAAAAAAAAAAAAAAAAAAAGAAATCCTCCACAATACTATGCAACAGGAAACTAAGCAAACATAGCAAGACAATCTAAAGGTGAAAGTAGAGTAATAAATAGTATGCATTAAAGTTAGAGTAATACAACTGATAATATAAAAAAATGTGTTAAACGTGTTAAACGTGTTACCAAAAAGAGTTGCAAAAGGAAAGAAAATTAAAGCCGCGAGCGGCGATGATTATAATGAATGTATTTTTGGCTGGTGCCTTAGTTTCAAGTGTATAGTCGTAAGACTTTGTAAAATTTGGACTAACTAAATTTTTTGATAGTCCAATAGGCAATGTTTTTCAATGGTCGTTTAGCGTGTCAATTTAAAAAAAAAAGCGTACTGGTAAAGCTTTTCAGAAACTTTTATTTATTAACTTTAAGTTAAATCTGTTACGGTATGTCTACAGAATAAAATCTTAAAATTTATTGCCAAATGGGAAAAGTTTGTGCAAGTTTAAATTATATAAAAACGTGGACAAAAATGTTGGTACCCTTCGGTCAATGAAAGAAAAACTCACAATGGTCACAGAAAAAACTTTATTTTGACAAAAGTAATAATAAATAAAAATTCTATGAATGTTAACTAATGAAAGTCAGACATTGCTTTTCAACCATGCTTCAACGGAATTATTTTAAAAAATAAACTCATGGAACAAGCCTAGACAAAATTGTTGGTACCCTTAACTTAATATTTTGTTGCACAACCTTTTGAGGCTATCACTGCAATCAGACAATTCCTGTAAATGTCAATGAGACTTCTGCACCTCTCAGCAGGTATTTTGACCCACTCCTCATGAGCAAACTGCTCCAGTTGTTTCCGGTTTAAAGGGTGTCTTTTCCAGACGGCATGTTTCAGCTCCTTCCAAAGATGCTCAATAGGATTGATAGGGTTAACGTTTAGTACCTCTAAAGATCTCTAGCAATCATTTGTGGATAATAATAATAATAATACTAATAATAATAATAATAATAATTAAAGCCGCAAGCGGCGATAAAGGCCCTCGCCTCCCTTGAGACCGCGGGGACACATGCACTCGGAGGAGTGCATTTCGTGCTTTAAAGCGTAAACTTCACGGTAAAAGGATTCTGAGGAGTTTTCTAAGACTCTAGCCGTGGCTCTGGAGGGACCTCCTCTAAAGGAAGGATCCTGGCAATTGGGAAATGGCATTTATTTCCTAAAGGTTGCCTCTTCACAGACTCATTACGACCACAGCCACAAATGTATCAAAAAACAAATTGATAATTTTTTTTTGGCACACGTGTCTAGATGATACTCACCAAATTTGGAGCTGTTTAGATGAAAATCCTTTAGACACAAGGGGTGCGATTGAGGTGGTCACGCATTCCACCCAACATAGTAGATTTTCTGTTGAGTTTACGGTATGGCTGTAATAAACTTTTCTGTTTGCCCTGAGGTGTCCTATGGATGTACCAAGTTTTGTATTTCTACATTGGAAAAATTTACTTTCATTTTCCATAGAACCAATGTATTTTGACTTTTCTAGGGGTTGCCACTGATTCATTTTTCATATTTTTTTTTCGGGGACTTCAAATACATAAATTTTTGCCGGGCTTGAAGTCTGGGACCAATAAAAATGACTTTTAGTTGCACGTTTACTGGGTCAAATTGAAAATCATTTTTCAGAAAAATTATAATTAAAAAAATATATACCAAATTATAATAAAAAAATATATAACTCGAGCAAAAACGACAAGAAAAATGCCTGTCTATTTTACACACGTGTTTAGCTCATTTTGCCCAAGTTTGGTGTCTGTGGAATGAAGCAGCTATTTTCTGTTGTTTTTTAAAAGAGAGGTTGTATTCTAAGTTGGTTCACATATTCAATTTAAAATGGCCGCCTTCCCGTGTGTGACAATGTAACACGGGTGTCAAAACCCTGTTGACTGCATCCTCTTGCCGGTTTTACTCTTTGGTTACGGGCCTTAAGTCACGTGGTCAAAACCGACCAATTATCTCCCTTTATTAAGCGCTACCCGGAAGCTACCGGTAGATGCGAGAGACACGAGAGGAAACGTTTGCTGCTGGTAGGTTTTACTTCGGTTCATGACTTTTTGTTATACAAAGCTATGAAAATAAATGTATATGTTAACTCATAGGAGCCAACTGCCGTTGCCTAAACACCGCGAATAAGCTGAGCATTTAATCCGGAAAACCGGAAGTGGTGAGTAGAGCTAGCATGTTGCATTGTGAATGGGTTATATAGCAGCCGCTCCCATTGTTTTATTATGGGTCCGGTTAGCATTTCTTATTTATGCCAAGTTTCTACAAGTTTATCTTTTACAATATTGTTGTCAATTGCACTTTTAAAGTATTGCTGCTGTATTGAATGACTGTGTGCCAATACTATGCACTTTAGTCCTGGAAATTAATTATATTAATCGTGTTACTGATTAATATAAATTATTGATTGAACATTTCAAGTATATTGTACGATTACTGACTTTATACATATGAAAAGTATTTATAACACAACTTGTACTGTTAAGATTTTGGATTGTGTACACATAGATTATTAAAATGCATGGTCCTGTTCTTTGCACAGGCCAGGTTGATGATGGCAAGCTAAGATAGGCTTTCTAGCCCATGGAATGGAAAAGAGAACCTGAACCAACGCATCTGAGGAGATTCCTACACGGAACCCCGACACCCTGCTCTGCTGGGCTGGTAGGAGGCTCCAGTAGCCGACGTTTATTCTTTTGCACACTTAAGCACCTACTCCGCTACGACCCATTGTTTTTCCCCCCCACTCACGTATCACGGACACATCCCTTTGAACTTTGTTGTTGGGTCGTAGGAGTTGGGTTGCTGAGTGCAACGGAATGTCCAATTGTGTTTTAATCTGTTGCAACTCTGTGAGTGCTTCAGCTAAATTGTGTGGACATTATCATAATTTTACACGATTGAGACATTGTAAATATGAGAGTCCGCTCTCACTGAATGGCCATTCCTTATTCTTCATTCCTTATTCTTTATTCCTTATTCTTCATTCTTTATTCATTGTGTTGTTGTATGTTATTGTTGTTATATTATTGAATACAAGGTACCATCTAAAAGCTAAAAGCAGTCTCTTGCCTCCTCTCTCCCTGAGCCGTACTTATTCTTCTGACTTAGCCCTTTTTACGAGATACTATCAGTATTGTTTCTTACGTTGTCTTTATATATCCAAACAAATATTTTAAAACCCGGTTATGCAACGTACATGCTACATAATTGTGGCAAGCTAGCCAGGAGAGAGATTAGGCAGAACTGTGAGTGTAATTTAGTATTCAGTGGTCAAAAGTACAACATGGATGTTTTGGAGAAAATTGGCATAAAAATTCCAAATGCAGTGGTCATAGAAGGTGTCACAAAAACAGAATCCGATGAAGAGGTTATTGGCTTTTTGAGCAAGTATGGTTCAATTTTAAAGTCTGAATTCATTGATGAGCCAGGGTCTATGGTTGATCAAAAATTCATTGTAGAATTTAGTTCGGGTGCTGCCATGGTTGCGCTGAGTAATCTGTTGCCATATACTTACGTTAGCCATGATAAAACCGTCACTTATGAAATCTCAGATCTTTCCACTGTATGTGCGGCTAAAGTTGAAAAATTAAAGACAAATACATATCTGTTAGAGCTGCAGAATCTTGCAAAACTAACTGGGAAGGACTATGCGAAGGTCCTTAAGGATGCGATGTCTCTGCTTGGTCATTCTATTGCAGAGTTGGGACCAGAGCTCTCTGAAGAAGCAGAGGAAAGGGTACCTGATGCAGTATCGGAGCCAAGAGCTCAGTTAAGATCCTCTTTGCCACCCATACAGGACCTCAACCCACCAGAAGTCCAACGTTATGTGGTAGAGCATATTGTAAAAAATGAAGACAGTGCATTGGTTCTTCTTTCTTCTCAACGACTGAGAGTTTTCTCAAGGTTGCCTCGACCCCAGAATGAAACGGACTATGAGACATGGCGTTCTACTGTGGATTTAATGTTAAAAGATCCGTCTGTTTCAGATCTGCAGCGATCGAGAAAAGTCTTCGAAAGCCTTTTGCCTCCAGCTGCAGATATGGTAAAGCACCTAAAACCTGAAACACCTCCAGCAATCTACATCCAAATCCTAGATTCCGCATATGGCACGGTCCAGGATGGGGACGAGCTCTATGCCAAGTTTATGGAGATGTTCCAGAATGCAGGAGAAAAACCCTCAACATATCTTCAGCGGTTACAAGTTGCCCTCAGCTCAGCAGTGAAGAGAGGAGGTGTTCCACACAGTGAGGTTGATAAACACCTGCTCAACCAGTTTTGTAGAGGTTGCTGGGACAATACCCTTATCTCTGATCTCCAACTGAAACAGCGAAAGACAAACCCGCCATTCTTTTCTGAACTGCTGCTGCTACTCCGCAAACAGTTGGCCAACATTCAACGACAACTAGATGTACTGACTACTGCCCAGTCCAGATCTGCGCCATCTGCTGAAGCCAAAGCCACAACCAGCAGACGCTATGGTGAGGGTCCGAGGGTGAGAAATCCAGAAAGAAACCCTTCTGTACTTAAGCCTGGTTACTGTTTTAGGTGTGGTGAAGATGGACACATAAGAACTCATTGTGAAAACCCTCCAAATTCTGCCCTTGTTGCTTTAAAGAAGAGGCAGTTTATTGAAAAACAAGGCAAATGGCGAAAAGCAAGTTCATCCTCACATCAGTCTTTAAACTAAAAGAAGTTCCTGTTACGGGGCAAACTGGAACTGCTTTCGACCAAGAATGTCCCAAGATACTGACATCTACTACGTGTCAAGAACAAACTTTTTCCTGTGCAGTTACCAAATCATACCTTCCAAAAGGGCTTATTGGATCCAAGTGCACAAGTGAAGTTAACATTGCTGGTCAAGTGTGTCACTGTTTGCTTGACACAGGGTCACAAGTAACCACTGTTCCGGTGTCGTTTTATAACAAACATCTGTCCCGTAAACCATTGAAATCCTCTGCGACCTCCTTCAAGTCGAAAGGTGCCGCAGGACAAGCCGTTCCTACTTGGGATACGTGGAAATGACTGTAATATTTCCCAGAGATTTTATTGGCATTGACACAGAAGTGAATACACTTGCGCTCGTAGTGCCAGATTGCTACTCTGAACTCCAGTCCCAAGTACTCATCGGGATGAATACTCTGGAACCTTTGTACAATCAGTATATGGGAAGTGAACACGCCAGTTTCCAGCCAGCAATGCATGGTTACAGAGCTGTCCTCCAACTGCTCCAGTTGAGGCACAAGCAAAACCAGTTGGGCAAAGAGGGGGTTGTGAGACTCTCCAGCAAAGTTCCAGTTGTTGTTCCTGCAGGTCACACAGTTGTTGTGGAGGGCTCCATCACCATCATTCCACCTACAAGCTGCTGTGCACTCATTGAACATCCTGTATCACCGGTGGCTGGAGGGCTGTGCGTCCAAACCTGTCTTATCACAGTTTCAAATCATTCATCCAATAAAGTACCAGTTATTCTCAAGAATGAGTCGGAGCAGGATGTATCAATTCCACCTCTGAGTACCATTGCAGAATTTGTATTGACCCCTCAGATCTTGTCACATACTGCTTCTGTAACCCAATACAACTTCTCAACGGTTGCAACCAGATTTTGGTGACTCACCATTATCTGAAGAATGGAAAGAAAGGATCACAAACAAGATAAATGCAATACCTGAAGTCTTCTCACACCACGACTTGGATTTTGGAAGAACCGATAAGGTCAAACATAGCATCAAATTACATGACGAAACTCCGCTTTAAACATCGCCCAAGGCCCATACATCCACAAGATATTGAGGCTGTGCGTAAACATCTGCAAGACCTTCTGCAAGCTGGAGTAATCAGAGAGTCAGAATCTCCGTTTGCTTCTCCATTTGTTGTTGTACGCAAGAAAAATGGTGACGTCCGTCTTTGCATTGATTTCCGGAAGCTGAACCTTCAAACCATTAAAGACGCTTACGCCCTTCCTAATCTGGAAGAGTCATTTTCAGCGTTGACTGGTTCAAAGTGGTTCAGTGTTTTGGATCTCAAGTCAGGCTACTACCAGATTGAGATGACTGAAATGGACAAGGAGAAGACGGCGTGTTGTTACCCCCTTGGGGTTTTGGGAGTTCAATCGTATGCCACAAGGTGTTACAAATGCTCCCTCAACGCCAACGCCTCATGGAAAAATGTATGGCAGATCTTCATCTTAAGCAAGTCCTAGTGTTTCTGGATGATCTTATTGTCTTTTCCAGCACAGTGGAAGAGCACGAGGAGCGTCTGTTGCGTGTTCTCCACAGGCTGAGGGAATATGGTCTCAAGTTGTCACCAGAGAAATGTAAATTTTTCCAAACCTCTGTAAGATACCTGGGTCACGTGGTATCTGAGAAGGGGGTGGAGACCGACTCTGAGAAGATTATTGCACTGAAATCCTGGCCAATTCCGCAAACATTTAAAGAACTTAAGTCCTTCCTCGGATTTGCAGGCTATTACAGACGGTTTATCTGTGGTTATGCTGCCATCGCCAAGCCGCTCAACGACGAGAGGCTATGGTCCAACCCACAAGTCCAAGCACGGGAGGGTTAGTACGAGCATCAAGGTTCAAGATTTTAAACAGCCGCTTTGGAGAGAGATGGACGCCAGCGTGTCAGCGTGCCTTTGAGACACTAATTGACAGCCTGACAACTGCTCCAGTTCTTGGATTCGCTGACCCAAAGAGGCCGTATATTCTGCATACTGATGCCAGTACAATCGGGCTCGGGGCAGCCCTGTATCAGGAGCAAGATGGTCATCTAAGGGTCATTGCATATGCCAGCCGGGGTTTATCTGCCAGCGAGTCAAGATATCCCGCACACAAACTGGAGTTTCTTGCATTGAAGTGGTCCATTACGGAAAAGTTTCACGACTATTTGTATGGAGCTAATTTTGTTGTAGTTACTGACAACAATCCACTTACTTACATCCTAACGTCAGCTAAGTTAGACGCAGCTAGTCATCGTTGGCTTGCTGCTATTTCCACTTACACCTTCACGCTTCAATACCGTGCCGGTAAGCAGAACCAGGATGCAGATGCTCTTTCTCGACATCCACATGACTCTTTACCTGAAGGTTTCTCCGATACCGATATCATCCGACAGTTTACACAAGAGCACAGTAATGAACTTGGGTATGAGGTTGCACCAGAGGTCATTGCTGCCATCTGTCATAGCTGCCTAGCAAGATCCTCTCTCTCTACCTCTTCTGATGTACACACCATCACACTGGTCGAGTCCCTGAGTATGTCCGTCAAGGCCATCCCTGACAGTTACATCAACGAGAATCAACACGGACTTCCAGTTGTTTCATCCTTGTCTTTTCAGGAACTCAAGGCAAAGCAAAGATCTGATCCTGTACTTAGAGAAGTTATCTATCAGCTGGAGACGGGAGGAAGTGTTCCTCCAACTGTACGACAAGAACTCCCTGAACTCGCATTGTTGCTTCGGGAGTTGAATCGACTTGAGTTGCAAGATGACATATTGTACAGAAAAAGACAAGTGGGGGAAGAGGTGCAGTTGCAACTTGTCCTGCCGGAAAAGTTAAGGTCCCTGGTGCTGACGAGTCTCCATAATGATATGGGACATATGGGAGTTGAACGGACATTAGACCTTGTTCGATCCAGATTTTTCTGGCCTCGCATGTCGATTGACGTGGAGACCAAAATTCGTACCTGCGATCGGTGTGTGAGGAGGAAAACTCTGCCTACCTTTGGTCAACATCACCACCACTCGTCCATTGGAGTTGGTCTGTATGGATTTTCTGACCTCGAACCAGATCAGAGTAACACGAAAGATATTCTCGTTCTTACAGATCACTTTACCAAGTTTGCCGTGGCTTTACCCACGCCCAATCAGAAAGCCCGGACAGTGGCGTGTTGTTTATGGGAAAACTTCATAGTGTGTTATGGCATTCCTGAACGCCTTCATTCTGATCAAGGACCGGATTTTGAGTCAAAACTCATTAAGGAACTCTGTGAAATCTCAGGTATTGAGAAGACGAGAACTACACCCTACCATCCCAGGGGAAATCCGGTTGAACGCTTCAACAGAACACTCTTAAACATGTTGGGAACCCTTGAGTCTCACCAGAAGATCAAGTGGAAAGAGTATGTCAAACCGCTGGTCCATGCGTACAACTGTACCAAAAGTGAAGTTACTGGGTTTACGCCATACGAGTTAATGTTTGGTCGTTCACCTCGCCTTCCAGTGGATATTGCTTTTGGGCTACCAGTTAGAGAACAACAGTCATCGTCACACTCTAAATACGTGGAAAATCTGCGCTCCCGACTTGAGCAAAGTTACCAGATTGCTTCAAAGAATGCAGGAGATCAGCAGCCAGAAATAAACACCGGTTTGACCAGCGTGATTCCATCAAGCTTGGAAGTTGGTGATCGTGTTCTCATTCGTAATGTTAGACTGCGTGGGAAACACAAGCTGGGCGATAAGTGGGAGCGGGATGTGTATGTGGTCCTCAGCCGTGCTGGTGATTTACCAGTGTACACAGTGAGGCCGGAGAAGGATGTTCATGCACCAACTCGAACACTTCACCGTGATCTCTTACTTCCCTGTGGGTTCCTTCCAGCCGATACTCCCAGTGATTTTCCAAAACCTTCAGCTGCTCGTAAACCAGTTACCCGCAGTCAGCGGCTAGCTGATCCGTCCGCTGAGCAGGATGATGATGAATGGGATTTCTCGTATATTGCACCCCACTCATCTAGGGAATTTCCGTTGGAGTCTGCTGTCCCAATTGCAGCTCACGAATCAAGTTCAATGCAAAGTTGTGAACCTCATTCCAGTAGTGTTCCTGTGGTTACACTTACCAATCATGCTGATCCTGATCTAACGTCTTTGCCTCAACACTTAACTGATCCTGGGGAGTCCTCTGCTACCACTGATGCCACTATGCTACCTCCGCACAATCCAAAGTGCTTACCTACAGATGAGGATTGCACTGAACCCTTAATTCCGCCTGAAGAAGGGATGCATCTTGAGATAGATGTTCCTGAGGATGAGGAAGTAGAATCGGGTGGCCAAGCAGAGACATCTCCTGATTTGATCGAGACCCAATCTAACTCACCTGTTTCTGACAATTCTGATTTCACTTTAGATGTAGCGGAACCTGATCAAACTATCCATCGGTCTTCCAGACAGCGACAGCCGCCTAACCGTTTCGGTTATTCCGCTTTAGGCAAACCCTTGATCTCGGTTGTGCAGACTCTCTTTCATAGTCTGGCAGATGTTTATGGCGAAGTGTTTAATATGACCCCCGCAGCAAACTGTAACTTTGAATCAACCGTTCAGGTTGTTTAGCATGCACACGTAGGTGCATGGTCTTAAGGGGGGAGGGTGTAACACGGGTGTCAAAACCCTGTTGACTGCATCCTCTTGCCGGTTTTACTCTTTGGTTACGGGCCTTAAGTCACGTGGTCAAAACCGACCAATTATCTCCCTTTATTAAGCGCTACCCGGAAGCTACCGGTAGATGCGAGAGACACGAGAGGAAACGTTTGCTGCTGGTAGGTTTTACTTCGGTTCATGACTTTTTGTTATACAAAGCTATGAAAATAAATGTATATGTTAACTCATAGGAGCCAACTGCCGTTGCCTAAACACCGCGAATAAGCTGAGCATTTAATCCGGAAAACCGGAAGTGGTGAGTAGAGCTAGCATGTTGCATTGTGAATGGGTTAGCATAGCAGCCGTTCCCATTGTTTTATATGGGTCCGGTTAGCATTTCTCATTTATGCCAAGTTTCTACAAGTTTATCTTTTACAATATTGTTGTCAATTGCACTTTTAAAGTATTGCTGCTGTATTGAATGACTGTGTGCCAATACTATGCACTTTAGTCCTGGAAATTAATTATATTAATCGTGTTACTGATTAATATAAATTATTGATTGAACATTTCAAGTATATTGTACGATTACTGACTTTATACATATGAAAAGTATTTATAACACAACTTGTATTGTTAAGATTTTGGATTGTGTACACATAGATTATTAAAATGCATGGTCCTGTTCTTTGCACAGGCCAGGTTGATGATGGCAAGCTAAGATAGGCTTTCTAGCCCATGGAATGGAAAAGAGAACCTGAACCAACGCATCTGAGGAGATTCATACACGGAACCCCGACACCCTGCTCTGTCTGGGCTGGTAGGAGGCTCCAGTAGCCGACGTTTATTCTTTTGCACACTTAAGCACCTACTCCGCTACGACCCATTGTTTTTCCCCCCCACTCACGTATCACGGACACATCCCTTTGAACTTTGTTGTTGGGTCGTAGGAGTTGGGTTGCTGAGTGCAACGGAATGTCCAATTGTGTTTTAATCTGTTGCAACTCTGTGAGTGCTTCAGCTAAATTGTGTGGACATTATCATAATTGTACACGATTGAGACATTGTAAATATGAGAGTCCGCTCTCACTGAATGGCCATTCCTTATTCTTCATTCCTTATTCTTTATTCTTCATTCTTTATTCATTGTGTTGTTGTATGTTATTGTTGTTATATTATTGAATACAAGGTACCATCTAAAAGCTAAAAGCAGTCTCTTGCCTCCTCTCTCCCTGAGCCGTACTTATTCTTCTGACTTAGCCCTTTTTACGAGATACTATCAGTATTGTTTCTTACGTTGTCTTTATATATCCAAACAAATATTTTAAAACCCGGTTATGCAACGTACATGCTACAACAAGGTGTGGTCCCCTTTGGCTTTTTTGTTCATAAGCCCATACTGGATGTGTGTACCAAGTTTCATTTGCCTACGACAAACTAAAATTTTCACTTCCCATTGACTTTTTCCACATATTTGGGACGTTGCTATGGCAACACATTTATAGATAGGGGGTGGTTGTCATTGGCTTTTATGCTCGTCATGACTTAAGAGATGTGTGTACCAAATTTCATGTCTCTATGACAAACTACATTCTTGGGTCCCATTATAAGTTTGTAGGGGGCGCTGGAGAGCCATTTTATTTACATATTTTTGTGTTCAGGTCATGAATGTGCACAAACGCCTTTTTGGGTCCAACTCAATCCGAGAAGGCGTTTGAGAGTTAAGAGACGTTTTATTTTCACAAAAATGGCCACCTCGTTACAGGCTTGCCACACCCATACCCGATAAGATATCATAAACAAAGTCACAACTTTGGTTGGCACACGTGTCTAGATGATACTCACCAAATTTGGGGCCATTTAGATTAAAACACAATGATTTGCATCTTTTTGCGCAAGGGGTGCGATTTTAGTGGCCGCGCGTTTCACTCCACATGGCGGACTTCCTGTTGAGTTTAGGGTGTGGCTGTAATTGACTTTTCTGTTTGCCCTGAGATGTCCTATGGCTGTACCAAGTTTCATTTTTCTACGTTGGAAAAAAGTTACTTTCACTTTCCATAGGCCCAATGTATTTTGACTTTTGTAGGGGTCGCCACTGAGTCATTTTACGTATTTTTTTTTCCGGCGACTTCAAATACATAAATTTTTCACCGGACTTGAAGGCTGGGACCAATAAAAATGACTTTTCGTTCATGTTCACTGGGTCAAATTTAGGATCATATTGGGAAAAAAATAAAAAAATAAAATCCGAGCAAAAACAATAGGCCCTCCCGGTCATCACCGGCTCGGGCCTAATAATTAAAGCCGCAAGCGGCGATAAAGGCCCTCACCTCCCTTGAGACCGCGGGGACACATGTACTCGGAGGATTGCATTTCGTGCTTTAAAATGTAAACTTCACGGTAGGGATGGGCATTCGATTAAATTTTCTTAGTCGATCGTCGAGAGAATTAACGATCGACTATCGATTAATCATTAATATTTTTATAGCTAATATAATTAATTATTAAATTTTTTATAATTCAAAAATACAATGAAATACAAAAACAAAGCGTGTTTTTCCTCGGTGAGACCTTTATTACAAGATCAACTAGTGGCAGACAGTTACGTTCAGGCAAACCGAACATATATGCGCGTGCATATGCGGTGCTCTAAAGCAGCGGAACCTGCAGCTGCGAGCCGGCATTCTTAAACAGAGACCTCATTCGTTCCAAAATAATAATAATAAAAGTATCATGTTAAACAATAACTTAAAAAAAAACATAATACTTAGATCTGACAGGTTTTGTCAAAATGTAACTCAAAACTTTCCAAGCCAGAAAAAAAAGATATTAGCCTTCCTAACAATTACGCTAACTTAACAAATTATGCTACTTAAACCTCGTGAAAACTAACTAACTTTAGTAACTAGCATACAACTTCTGCACGAGTCTACTGATTTTTGTTTAGAAATATAAGCATGTTGACATGATCTGGGGTCAGACGCGACCGCAACCTGGTGACCGTCAGTCCAGCCGCCGAAAACACCCGCTCTGAGGGAACTGACGTTGCCGGGATGCACAGGTACCTCCGTGCTAACTTGGCCAGCCCGGGAACCTTATTCCGCTTTCCACCAGTCTGTAGGTGTGCAATTCAGAGGTGGGGGAGTCTCCCTCAGAAAATTCTGAAGTTCTGCTTCGATGCCAGCCTCGCATTGAGTGGTATAGTGATCCCCAAGGAGTTGTGCCATAGCAGATGACTGGGAGGTCGCGACTTCAGTGTTTGCGCTCCCCTCGTCCATGTCAGAGAACGCAGCCTCGTCTCCCCCAGCCTGTTGGATAGCCGCCCTATCGGTCCCCACCGCCTCTCCCAGTTCAACCAGTTTCACATTAGCAGCCAGTCTCTGTGTTGGTGTAAGAAAGCCCAGGTGTTTGTGACGTGGGTCCAGCATTGATGAGATCATGGGGGCGAATGACACAAACTCACCAGACTCAATCTGTATAAATATATGATGGGGAATCAACGTTGTATTTTTATTGTTTATTTTATGAATTAAAATAAATATTAAAATTAATATTTTTATGGAGTAACAGTTTTATTATTTGAGGGGCTAACTGCTTAAATATAAAAAGGTCATGCAGATAACAGGAAAGTATCCATGTACTTATGTATATGTAAACTAAGACAAACAGTTTAGCTTACATTCATTCGTTGGATGAGAGATGAACGACTTTTGTCTTGAATTGATGAGTCTGGGCCCGTCTCCTTCACTGCGCATGAGGTGGATATTGAAGAGGCCGAAGGTGATGGGATAAGTGTTCGAGATGGAGACGTCTTTCTCTGCAGACATAACCGTGGTGGCACATTTAAGTGCTGACAGCACGGGCTGTGTGTCCTCCATCAGCTGCCAGTACTCATCCTTCAACTCCAGGATCCTGGCATCTTGAAGCTTGGTCACGGTTCAGTCCGACAGCACAGCAACAACAGCCCACCGCTGCTCCACCAGCCGATCAAACATGTCGCACACGGAGTTCCACCGTGTTTTACATGACTGGGTAAGCCGGTGAGTTGCGAGGCCCATTTGCTCCTGTTTCTTTTGCAGTGCTTTGGTTGCTGTAGTGCTGTGATTAAAGTGGCTAACGAGTTCACTAGCCGCTGATATTACCCGGTAAAGATACAGTGCAAATCCGTCATTTATGGCCAACTGGAGGGTGTGTGCAAAGCAGGCAACGGAAATCCAGGGCACTCTGGTGGGACTGTTGGCAGCTACAATATTGGCCGCGTTGTCATGAACGCACGCAATAACTCGGCCTTGAAGTCCCCACTGCTCTACAGCTCCATTAATTTTCTCAGCGAGGTGGTCAGCTGTATGCCGGCCTGGCAGGCTTTCTGTGAGCAGGACCGCTGAGTTCATTTGCCAGTCATCACTGATATAGTGGCAGGTTATGGTGATGTAGCTCTCAGCTGTTAAAGCGGTCCAGCAGTCTGTAGTTAGAGCAACTCTCTCAGCTTTGGTCAGTTCTTTTAACAGCTGCTGCTTTCGTTCTTCGTAGCGAGTTTCTACCAATCTGGTGATAGTACGTCGTGATGGAATTTGATATGCTGGTTCCATTAAATGTATCAGTTCTTGAAAACCATTGCCCTCAACAATACTTAAGGGCAGAATATCCATCTCAATGAACTTGCAGATCCCTTGGGTAATTTTCTCTGCTCGTTGTGCATCACAGCTCCGAGTCCGTGCTAACGCCGACTTGATGCTAGGTTGAGACTGAGAGCAGGATGCACCGCCACCGACATCAACAAGTGACGGATGCACTTTGTTTAAGTGGTACTTCATTTGAGTCGTGGCCGTGTTGTACTTATACACGGCATCGCAATGTTTGCAGTGAACTGTTTCGTTTTTTAAATCAAAATGGTCCCACGCCACACTTCGCCGTGATCTCTTCATGATTATTCTTTTGAAATCAAAACGGAAGATCACAGATAACTGCGTAGGGTGTCAAATACTGCACCCTGGTGGTAAAATATTTAATTGCTGCCACACAGTGAAATTCATTTAATTAATTCAAGACTCACACTACGCAACGCAGTCTGCGTTAGATTAATCGATAACAAATTAACGTGATCGAAGAAATTCTTAACGATCAATTATCGATCGTCGATTAATCATGCCCATCCCTACTTCACGGTAATGGCAAATAACCGGGCCTGTGCTACTGCTGGGGCCTGCTACACCACCTTGTAATTTAGAGTTAAAGGTCTCCACAATCCCTGGTTTTCCTGGGAGCTGTCTGAACCTTTGAAAATAATAGATTACGCTTGGGCTAAGGCGAGAAAAACAAAGTACTGGCTGGAGATTTGAGATGACTCAGGAATCGCTGCACCCCCCTGTTTAAAAAGGCAAAATGTAAATATTACTTGTCTAAAAGTACAAGTTTACAGGTTCCAAAGGATTCTGAGGAGTTTTCTAAGACTCGAGCCGTGGCTTTGGAGGGGCCTCCTCTAAAGGAAGGATCCTGGCAATTGGGAAATGGCATTTATTTCCTAAAGAAATGGCTGCCTCTTCACAGACTCATTACGACCACAGCCACAAATGTATCAAAAAACAAATTGATAACTTTTTTGTTACACGTGTCTAAATGATACTCACCAAATTTGGAGCTGTTTAGATGAAAAGCCTTTAGCACAAGGCGTGCGATTTAGGTGGTCACGCATTCCACCCAACATAGTAGATTTCCTGTTGAGTTTACGGTATGGCTGTCATAAACTTTTCTGTTTGCCCTGAGGTGTCCTATAGATGTACCAAGTTTTGTATTTCTACATTGGAAAAATTTACTTTCATTTTCCATAGGCCCAATGTATTTTCATTTTCCAGGGGTCGCCACTGAGTCATTTTTCATTCGTTTTCCTTGGGGACTTCAAATACATACATCTGTTGCCAGGCTTGAATTTTGGGGCCAGTAAATTTGACTTTTAGTTGCACGTTTACTGGGTCAAATTGAGGATCATTTTACAGAAAAATACGTAAAAAAAAATACTTAAAAAATATAACTTGAGCAAAAACGTCAAGAAAAACGCCTGTCTATTTTACACACTTGTGTTTAGGTCATTTTGCCCAAGTTTGGAGTCTGTGGAATGAAGCAGCTATTTTCTGTTGTTTTTTAAAAGAGAGGTGTATTCTAAGTAGGTTCACATTTTCAATTCAAAATGGCCGCCTTCCCGTGTGTGATAGGGTGTGGTCCCCATTGGCTTTTTTGTTCATAAGCCCATGCTGGATGTGTGTACCAAGTTTCATTTGCCTACGACTAAAATTTTCACTTCCCATTGACTTTTTCCACATATTTGGGACGTTGCTATGGCAACACATTTATAGATAGAGGGTGGTTGTCATTGGCTTTTATGCTCGTCATGACATAAGAGATGTGTGTACCAAATTTCATGTCTCTATGACAAACTAAATTCTTGGGTCCCATTATAAGTTTGTAGGGGGCGCTGGAGAGACATTTCTAAAGATAACCCTTTTATATATATATTAGCGCTGGGCAACGATTAATGCATTTAATCGCGATTAATCGCACAATGTTCTGCGATTAATCGCATTATACACAAAATTTAATAATGAATTAAAAATTAGTGTACTGCATACTTTTATTTTAAAAGAACACTTTTTACAGCAGTTAAAGGTTAGTGGCAGTTAAAATATTTCTTGTAAATCTCAACTTAAACATTAATGTAATCAAATTAAATATTAAATCCAAAAATATTTGCCACTGCCAGGGCATTAATATTTTGTTTAGTTTGTTATAGAAAAACAAGTTATCTCCAGAGCCTCAATCATAACAATATAAACAATATAAATGTCTCTCTTGTGTTTTCATTACATGTGAATGTGAATACAGTTCCCACGCGTTTCACACACCCTCTCCGGCCACGTTGAGTTGAGTTGTGCACGTTTCACTTGTAAAACTCAAGGTGTACACGTTGAGTTGAGTTGTGCACGTTTCACTTGTAAAACTCAAGGGTGTATGGGTAATGTAGTCTCTGCTGTCGGTGGGACAAATTAGGAAGTGTGCATTGTTAATGGCGCTCTGGAAAGCCGCAGCTCAGACAAAGGATTAAAACCTCTATTAAAACAGATGTCCAAATGAGCGTATCGGTGCGCTAAAAGCACGTTCTGGGCGCACGGAGAAGTGGCGGTACTGAATACTAGTATGTGAGCGGTGCGGAGGAAGGGGAGTGGGAGCAGAGCTAGGAGCGGAGTTGTGTGATTTTGCCAAGTGCGAGGAGCGGATTTTTTAAATGTTGGAGCGTTGTGATTTTCTCCTACTCCGAAACGCTCCACTATCGCTCAATTACCAATCACGAGCCAGGAGTCCCTGCATCTTCTGATCAGACACTGGTGTTATTAAAAAAAAAAAAAAAAGAGCCTGGAGCGAGGAGCGGAAAATTGTACACCCAGAGCGGAGTAATTATGAAATATTTTGAGCGTGGAGCGCAAATTCTTCCCGCTCAGCTCCGCTCACATACTCCAGGCCACTTAAAGCACTGGATGAGGGCGGCTCATACGTGCAGTCATTCGTTGCGATCCTAAGAATGTTCTTCAGACCAACATCTTTCACCATACTAATCGGCCGACGTTAACGCGCAATAAAATAATTGTCGGCGTTAATTCATTAATGCGTTAACGCAAAAATAACGCGTTAACTTGCCCAGCCCTAATATATATATATATATATATATATATATATATATTATATATACACACACACACATACAGACACACACATATATATTTGGTATGCTCGTCCAACAAAGATGTAGCACACTGAAAGGGGGACACACTGAAAGTAGAAAACGAGTCTTCTTCATCACTGGTGATATTGATTGATGCCGCTGGTCATCCCAGTGGCTGGATTTGGTCCATTGTTTTGGAACAATTTGGAAATTGTTTATGCTTTAGTTAACTAAAGCTTTGTCTTTAAAGAACTTTTGTTCCCAAAACCAAAGAGAACATTTAACATTATCACATTGAAGCTTCCTGAGCCCTTTGAACCCTTTCTATCTTTGAAACCCAGGACCTTCTTGCTGTGAGGCAGGAATGCTAACCAGTCGGTAGCACTGGCACTTCCTCAGGTTTCCCTATTTGGGCCGCCATTGGCAAATCACAGTGTTTACATTTGGGCTTTGTGTTTACCCGATGTGTGAAGGCAACTCTTGCCCCATTTCAGGCTTGTGGTGTAAAGATCTTGCTGTATCTAGTTGACTAGATTCTTTCCACAAATGTGTGGAACTCCGGACATGGGTTGTCCGCTTGCCCATGTGGCCCATTTAGGCCTCAGGGTCAACCTAAAGAAGAGCTGCCTGAAATATTTTCAGACAACAACCTTTATCGGAGTAACCATTGATACAAGTTCCATGACTGCTTGTCACGTCACTTTACCGGGTGGACGACATCATTCGTTTGGTGCATCAAGTCTGGGGACTTCTGGAGAAGTTGACCTCTGTCACACGGTCAGGGTGCCGGGGCAGTGCCTCAGAGCCCCGGCGCCCCGGCTCCGTGAAAGGACAGGGTTTATTTGACCAGCGGTGTTCCTATGGGGTCTGTTGTATGCTGCAGGGAAGTGGTCACCACAGATGTTTGCGGCACAGGATGGGGTGCTGTGTGGCAAAACAGGGCAGTCCAGGAGCGCTGGTCTGTAAATGATGGCTCAGACCACATAAATGTATTGGCGATAAGGGCTGTGCATTTGGCCCGCCGACATTTTCTACCATATTTGAGAGGGAGACATGTTCTTACATGGTCACCACTGGGAGAGTAGTGCCTCCAACCAGAGGTAGTGGAGAGGATCTGGAGCGTTTTTGGTCGGGCAGAGGTAGATCTTTTTGCCTCAGAAAGATCAACTCATTGTCCTCTATGGTTCTCTCTCACAGGAACGTTAGGGCTCTTGCACGCATTCCCCCCTTCCTCCAATTTTTTTCCCCTTCCTCTCTGCTGTCTCAGCTGGGGAGACGGATATGGCGCCCCAATCCTCAACATTGGCCATTGGATTGCCCGAGCAGCACCTGATTGGATTCTCGACCCTTGTTAGTCACATCATCTTGAATGCCAGATTAACTTCCATCTGTCCGCAGTATGGCAATAGCTGGAGGCTGTTCTCACAGGGGTTTGATGGCCGCAGTGAGAACCCTGTGGCCTGTGCGGTGTCCACTATTCTAGAGTACTTGCAGTCTCTCCTAGATGAGGGTCGGTCTAATTCCACACTTAAGATTAATGTGGCTGCAATATCGAATCATTATATCAATCTAAGATTGACAATGCAACAGAGGGGAGCCATAACCTGGTTTCTCTTTTCTAAAGGGAGCTCATTGCTTGTGTCCACCAACAGCCTCACATGCATTGGTGGGTAACCTGCCCTTTCTGTCAGTCCCTCATGCCTTAGAGGGTGTCCGGATGGCTCTGGAGTAACTCTGTAGCCAAACACAACGTTCATTACAAAGGTCTTGAGCTTGCATTGTAACCAGCCACTGAGACTGGCACGGTATTAGCTGCCTCCAGGAGAGGGTGGGGATAGACTAGAGCTATTGTGCCCAGTGAGGGCACTGAGGGCATATGTTGTGACTACGGTAGGTATGCAAAAATCAGACCAGCTGGATTGTCATGGTCATCTATTCCACTGGAAGTTACTCTCTGCCCTCCGCCACGCAGGCTTCATTCTACCAGGAGCGTGTCTACTTCATGGGCAGCTCTGAGAAGGGTTTCAATGGAGACAATATGCACTGCTGCGTCATGGGCTTCTCCAAGCATGTTTGCCAGGTTCAACAATGTGAACGTGACCACTTTTCAACCACTTGACTTGGTTCTTCGGTCTTCGAGTCCTTCTTCAAGTCCCCTATGTCTATTTGATGAGGTATATACTCAGGAATCCTCGTGACCATGTAGGTATTAGTCATTCAGTGCTGTCAGCAACGCCCATCAGACCAAAGCACAGATTTCCACTAGTCTAATGTTAGTTGTTTGTGTTTCTTGGCCCAAATAAATCTCTTCTACTTGTTGATTTTCCTTTGTAGTGGTTTTTATCAGCTATTTGACCATAAAGGCCTAATTTGCCTTACTTTTACTGTTTTTGCAGATTTACTGATCTGTCTTGTTAATCACTATCTTCTCTCAGCATATGGATTTTTAGGCCATATTATTCAGACCATGGAATCTTCAGATAAGATACAATTCTATTAAAAATCTGGTGCTATTAATGTGGTGAATTTGACATTTTTTAGAATATGTTTTAACTTGCTCTATGCTCTATCCATATCTGTCAGTTATAATAGGTGAGTATCCCTACAGTGAGATTAATACATTGAATGTTAGTTGTTAGTTTTAATTAGCGCTTAGGGAAGAGCAGTAGATACCTCTTCCTGGTAAGTGCTGGTGTGCCCCATGGCGAGGGCAGTGAGGTCTCCTGACTCAGACAGGGAGGCAGCTGCTCTGTGCGACTACAGCCACATACAGGAACAGGAAGAAGGCAGAACGTGCACACACAAAGGAAAAGAGAGAAAGAAAGAAAAAAGAGAGAAAAAAAGAAAAAGAGAGAGAAAGAGAGAGAAAGAGAGAAAGAGAGAAAGAGAGAAAGAAAGAAAGAAAGAAAGAAAGAAAGAAAAGAAAGAAAAGAAAAGAAAAGAAAAGAAAAGAAAAGAAAAGAAAGAAAGAGGCTGTTAGTGAGGAGTGCCAAAGACAAGACAATACAGCTAAGGCTTGAACTGGACTAAACTGGACTAGATCTATACAAGAGGTGGACTAGACCTGAAAAAGAAAGAAAAAGCTTAAGGAAAGAAAGGGCCACAAAGGGACTAGAACTGGTGTCACAAGGGGCAAGTGGAAGGTCTGCATCGTTCAAACAGAGAATTTGGAGAACCACACTTGTAACAAAGGGGTAAGTGTGTTTATGCAGTGTGTTTACCAGCACTGTGGCTTTGAGTGAGGTACAAAATGTAACTAATTTGGGCAAAATAAATTGATTAATTATTGATTAAAATATCTCTATCTCCGGCCGTATGTCTTAGACACTCGGGTGAAGAGAGGGGCGGAGCTGTCAACTGATCACCAGAAAGCTGGAAAGACTCGGCAGGCCCAAACGTACTGTGAGGGTCTGTTGGGAAAGTTTGGCAGAGCCCCCTGTCAGAAAGATCTTTAACTCCCACCTCCGGCAGAGCTTCGACCAGATCCCGAGGGAGGTTGGAGACATTGAGTCCGAGTGGACCATTGTCGAGTGGACCTCCATTGTCGATGCGGCCACTCGAAGCAGTGGCCGTAAAGTCTCCGGTGCCTGTCGTGGCGGCAACCCCCGAACCTGGTGGTGGACACCAGAAGTAAGGGATGCCGTCAAGCTGAAGAAGGAGACCTACCGAGCCTGGTTGGCTCGTGGGACTCCTGAGGCAGCTGATACAGGCAGGCCAAGTGGACTGCAGCCCGGGTGGTCGTGGAGGCTAAAACGTGGGTCTGGGAGGAGTTCGGTGAGGCCATGGAAAAGGACTATCGATCGGCCTCGAGGAAATTCTGGCAAACCGTCCTGCGCCTCAGGAGGGGGATGCAGTGCCCTGCCAACACTGTTTACAGTGGAAGTGGGAATCTGCTGACTTCAACTGGGGATATTGTTGGACGGTGGAAAGAATACTTTGAGGATCTCCTCAACCCCACCGACACGTCTTCCACTGAGGAAGCAGAGTCCGAGGGCTCAGAGATGGACTCGTCCATCACCCAAGTCACTGAGGTAGTTGGGAAGCTCCTCGTTGACAAGGCACCGGGGGTGGATGAGATACGCCCTGAGTACCTCAAGTCTCTGGATGTTGTGGGGCTGTCTTGGTTGACACGCCTCTACATCATCGCGTGGCGGTCGGGGACAGTACCTCTGGACTGGCAGACCGGGGTGGTGGTCCCTCTTTTCAAGAAGGGGGATCGGAGGGTGTGTTCCAAATACAGAGGGATCACACTCCTCAGCCTCCCCGGGAAAGTCTATGCCAGGGTACTGGAGAAGAGAATGCGGCCGATAGTTGAACCTCGGATTCAGGAGGAACAGTGCGGTTTTTGTCCCGGTCGTGGAACACTGGACCAGCTCTATACCCTCTCCAGGGTGCTGGAGGGTTTATGGGAGTTTGCCCAACCAGTCCACATGTGTTTTGTGGGTCTGGAGAAGGCATGGGACTATAGGGTCCGGGGCCCTTTGCTAAGGGCTGTCCGGTCCCTGTAGAACCGGAGCAGGAGCTTGGTTCGCATTGCCGGCAGTACGTCAGACCTGTTCCCAGTGCATGTTGGACTCCGGCAGGGCTGCCCATTGTCTCCGGTCCTGTTCATTATCTTTATGGACAGGATTTCTAGGCGCAGCCAGGGGCCGGAGGAAGTCTGGTTTGGGGACCACAGGATCTCGTCTCTGCTTTTTGCAGATGATGTTGTCCTGTTGGCTCCATCAAGCCAGGACCTTCAGTGTGCACTGGGACGGTATGCAGCCGAGTGTGAAGCGGCTGGGATGAGGATCAGCACCTCCAAGTCTGAGACCCTGGTTCTCAGTCGGAAAAGGGTGGCCTGTCCCCTTCAGGTTGGTGGAGAGATCCTGCCTCAAGTGGAGGAGTTCAAGTATCTTGGGGTCTTGTTCACGAGTGAGGGAAGGAGGGAACGTGAGATCGGTGCAGCTTCTGCAGTGATGCGGTCGATGTACCGGTCTGTCGTGGTGAAGAAGGAGCTGAGCTGTAAGGCAAAGCTCTCGATTTACCAGTCAATCTACGTTCCTACTCTCACCTATGGTCATAAGCTTTGGGTCATGACCGAAAGAACAAGATCCCGGATCCAAGCGGCCGAAATGAGCTTTATCCGCAGGGTGGCGGGGCGCTCCCTTGGAGATAAGGTGAGGAGCTCGGCCACGCAGGAGAAGCTCAAGGTAGAGCCGCTGCTCCTCTACACCGAGAGGAGCCAGCTGAGGTGGCTCGGACACGCTGGAGCGACTATGTCTTTCGGCTGGCCTGGGAACGCCTCGGTATCCCCTCGGAAGAGCTGGAGGAAGTGTCTGGGGAGAGGGAAGTCTGAGCGTCTCTGCTTAGACTGCTGCCCCCGCGACCCGGCCCCCGGATAAGTGGTAGAAGACGGATGGATGGATGGATGGTGTTAGATAATGTTTAACACTGCTATCTGTTTTATCCGTCAATATAAATTGATATGTCATTTGTGGTTGTAGTAACATCCTTCAGTGTCTTATGTCTGAGACAGGGGCCGGAGGACATAGCAACTGATACTGTTCGGTGAGTGTCAAAATACTCTCATTAAACTGTTCATATAATGTATAATAATGACGGATGTATTATTAGACCTTCTGGTAATATTATGTTGTGTATAAACAAATAGGCTACATTATAAACTATATGAGATTATAAATAGCCTATATTATGAATACTTGTTTTATGTTTACACACGTGGACAAAATTGTTGGTACCCTTCGGTCAATGAAAGAAAAACTCACAATGGTCACAGAAAAAACTTTATTCTGACAAAAGTAATAATAAATAAAAATTCTATGAATGTTAACCAATGAAAGTCAGACATTGCTTTTCAAACATGCTTCAACGGAATTATTTTAAAAAATAAACTCATGGAACAGGCCTGGACAAAATTGATGGTACCCCTAGAAAAGACTGTAAATAATGTGACCAAATGGACATGTTAATTCAAGGTGTGTGCACTAATTAGCATCACAGGTGTGTACAATCTTGTAATCAGTCAGTGGGCCTATTTATAGGGCTTCAGGTAGTCACTGTGTTGTCTGGTGACATGGTGTGTACCACACTCAACATGGACCAGAGGAAGCGAAGGAAAGAGTTGTCGCAGGAGAATAGAAAGAAAATTATAGACAAGCATGATAAAGGTAAAGGCTATAAGACCATCTCCAAGCAGCTAGATGTTCCTGTGACTACAGTTGCACATATTATTCAGAAATTTAAGATCCATGGGACTGTAGCCAACCTCCCTGGACGTGGCCGCAGGAGGAAAATTGATGACAAATCAAAGAGACGGATAATCCGAATGGTAACAAAAGAGCCCAGAAAGACTTCTGAAGAGATCCAAGGTGAACTCCATGCTCAAGGAACATCAGTGTCAGATCGCACCATCCGTCGTTGTTTGAGACAAAGTGGACTACATAGGAGACGGCCAAGGAGGACACCATTGTTGAAAACAAATCATAAAAAAGCTAGACTGGAATATGCCAAACTACATGTTGACAAGCCACAAAGCTTCTGGGAGAATGTCCTATGGACAGATGAGACAAAAATGGAACTTTTTACCAAGGCTCTATGTTCACAGACGGAAAAATGAAGCATATCAAGAAAAGAACACTGTCCCTACTGTCAAACATGGAGGAGGCTCTGTTATGTTCTGGGGCTGCTTTGCTGCATCTGGCACAGGGTGTCTTGAATCTGAGCAGGGTACAATGAAATCTAAAGACTATCAAGGGATTCTAGAGAGAAATGTGCTGGCCAGTGTCAGACAGCTTGGTCTCAGTCGCAGGTCATGGGTCTTGCAACAGGACAATGACCCAAAACACAGCAAAAAACACCCAAGAATGGTTAAGAGGAAAACATTGGACTATTCTAAAGTGGCCTTCTATGAGCCCTGACCTTAATCCTATTGAGCATCTTTGGAAGGAGCTGAAACATGCCGTCTGGAAAAGACACTCTTCAAGCAGTTTGCTCATGAGGAGTGGGCCAAAATACCTGCTGAGAGGTACAGAAGTCTCATTGACAGTTACAGAAATCGTCTGATTGCAGTGATAGCCTCAAAAGGTTGTGCAACAAAATATTAAGTTAGGGGTACCATCAATTTTGTCTAGGCCTGTTCCATGAGTTTATTTTTGTAAGAATTCCGTTGAAGCATGGTTGAAAAGCAATGTCTGACTTTCATTGGTTAACATTGATAGAATTTTTATTTATTATTACTTTTGTCAGAATAAAGTTTTTTCTGTGACCATTGTGAGTTTTTCTTTCATTGACCGAAGGGTACGAACAATTTTGTCCACGTGTGTATATGCATTTTATATAATTTATAAACCATATATTATTATAAATCTTATTATACATCTATGCCCCTACAGGTGTTGTGTCCCAATTCTTAGGGGTAACCTATAATCTTAGCCCTGCCCCTTACCCCTTCATTTGGAGGGCCAAGGGGTGGGGCTAAGGGGTAGGGGTAGAGAATTGGGATTGCAGCACACTACAGTAAAAGCATGAGCCTGAAGTGTACAGTGCGCAAGAATGATGGAACGTTTTCATTTTTATATTCATTCATTCATTCATTTTCTACCGCTTTGTCCCGTTAGGGGTCACGGGTGACTGGAGCCTATCCCAGCAGCCTTGGGCCTGAGGCAGGGTACACCCTGGACAGTGGCCAGTTAGTCGCAGGGCTGACATTTAGAGACAGACAGTGACAGACAACCATTCACTCTCACATTCATTCACTAGGGACACTTTAGATTTGCCAATTAACCTGTACATGCATGTGTTTGGACGGTGGGAGGAAGCCGGAGTACCCGGAGAGAACCCACAGTAACACGTGGAGGACATGCATACTCCTCACAGAAAGACCAGAGTTGGCCAAGGCTGTTTGAGTTGGCCGGGTTTTGAACTCACAACCTTCTTGCTGTGAGGCAGGAATGCTAACCACTCTGACATGCACCCACTTCATTTTCATTTCTTTTCTTTTGATGGTCAGTCTCAAATATTATGACTATCACAATCAACAATATGAATTACAATCTAAGCCACCATTACTATTTATTCAAATTAATTAATTAAATTCATGAATGAATGAATGAATGAATGAATGAATGAATGAATATTTAATTAAAGTCTTTTTGGCTTAACTGGTAAAACTATACATGTGTAGTGGCCCTTGAGAGTTTCAGATGCAGATTATCATTATTAATTTAAAGAAATCTTGCTGTAGTTACCCATGTTACAAATGAGCTATTTAACACTCATCCCATGAGCACCCACCTGTCAAAAGAGTCTGTGGCCATTTTATAAAAGTAGATGAAGAGCTTGCTGCAGTGTTTGAGCGTGGGACACACACTGTCTCCTGCACCGCTTCCAGGGATCAACTCATCCTCCAGCAACCTCTGAAACGGCTGAGCGTTAGATGGGAACACACCAGTCTGCCCCAGCTTCTTAGTGTCCGAGAAACAGCCCAGCAGCCTGCAGCAAAGGGACAAGTGGTTTTAAAGACAAACAGACAAAAGACACTTGCTTAGTAATGAGCAATACAAGGAATCAAGGTCTGTATTATTACCATCACATTTTAAAGTATTATTTCATTTTTTAAAAAGTAAACAAAGTTGTGTGTTTTACATAGTTTACAGAGTGATACATTAATACAGAGTTTAATGAAGTGGCCACTGACAGGTTTAAGTTGAAGCAGGAGATGACATACCAAACTGCAAATCTATTATATAATAATAAATGTAATAGCATATTAAAGATATTTTGTATTTCTTCTTTATTAAAGTATAAAATCCTCTACCAACTTTGGGTATGAGATTTTGAAGATTTTTTTCCAAAATGGTCAAAAAGGAATTTATTAATGCAAGTCACTGAAACCACAAATATACTAGAGGTAGAAGGTTATTCATACCTAACAGCATCGGCTAGCTTCTCATACTGGATCTCTGTTCTGAAAAAGTGAGAGTTGGCAGGCTCGTAGCGCATGGCAGCCGTCAGCGTGCAGAAGACTGTGTGCAGCAGCTCAAAGACCTGGTTCTGGTTGACTTGTTCCCAGCTGTGGCACGGCGGCTGACACAGGGAGCGCTCCATGGCCACCAACAGTGAGGTGACGTACACAAAGCCTCCCACCTTACGGAAAACAGTGCGGGTGCGGTGACTCTCACGCAGTACCATCAACAAGGCCTGGAACAAAGCAGGGTTAGCTGTCAAAGAGGTACAAAGATGTTCTGTAGACACAGCCCTGGATAGAGTTTATCTGTAAAGGTCACATTTACCTATGGCCCCTTTAAACGATTAATCCAGACACAGGTTGTGGTTACAATAGGTTATGCACAAAACACACATTTGCAAATGTGATTTTTCATAGACATAACTTTCAATAAATCTATACATCTTGCAAATTTGACTTTAATACACATGTAATACACATTTAATACACATGTATTTCATACTCATTGTAAACAGTCTACCTGTCCAGGGACTACAGGAGGAAATTACAACTCAGCTAAAACCTGGTACAATGCATATCTCGTTATCTTGTTTGAAGTAAATGTTTTATTGTGCACTGTCCTTGTTAATAAATAACAATTTTATTCAAACTGTTTTCAGTTTGGAGACTACGACATATTACATATTGTGTATTAACACAAACATAAATAAGTAATTTCTCATGGAGTTAGTTCAACACTGACTGGTCCCTTCCTCATCCAGCCTAACTACAAGTCTATGGTAATTTAGAGAGTGGGCAGTATAAATAAACCCACCCATGTGTTGTAGTGTACAAGAGTCATTTCATGAACAGCTGTCTATGTTAAATGTTTTAGTGAACAAGCAAAAAACTGACAAAAGAGCACTAA
Organism: Perccottus glenii; assembly: GCA_024416835.2. Taxonomy (NCBI): domain Eukaryota; kingdom Metazoa; phylum Chordata; class Actinopteri; order Gobiiformes; family Odontobutidae; genus Perccottus; species Perccottus glenii. Next base: position 1,744,509 of record CM044556.2, on the reverse strand, counting down.
AGAAGTTGTATTTGCTTAAATGTATGTGAAGGTTCTCAGTCATCCAGTTCATCCTAAAGTAAAGGTTAAAGCAAAGGCATCTAGACTTGTTTTTCAAAGTGAAGATGTTCCGTCTTTTAAATTCCAAGAGACTTTGTCGATTCTGCTCAGGTGAGTCATTAGTTTCATTCAAATGTTTGTTGTAGGGCTGCATGATTCTTGCTAAAATGTGAATCATGATTTTTCTACATGGGAATTGAGATCACGGATTTCTCACAAGATTCAAACTTTCAACCAAACCATTTATTGTATTATTGTAAGTACCAAAAGTGCTAAAAGGTGGACATAATTTCACACGGTGCTACACTGTCACACTCGGCTGGTGCTGGGACAGATTTTCAAAGTAAAATACACTGTGTGCACAATTACACACGTGGACAAAATTGTTGGTACCCTTCGGTCAATGAAAGAAAACCTCACAATGGTCACAGAAAAACATTATTCTGACAAAAGTAATAATAAATAAAAATTATATGAATGTTAACCAATGAAAGTCAGACATTGCTTTTCAACCATGCTTCAACGGAATTATTTAAAAAAATAAACTCATGGAACAGGCCTGGACAAAATTGTTGGTATATTCCAGTCTAGCTTTTTTATGATTTGTTTTTAACAATGGTGTCCTCCTTGGTTGTCTCCCATGTAGTCCACTTTGGCTCAAACAACGACGGATGGTGCGATCTGACACTGATGTTCCTTGAGCATGGAATTCACCTTGGATCTCTTTAGAAGTCTTTCTGGGCTCTTTTGTTACCATTCGGATTATCCGTCTCTTTGATTTGTCATCAATTTTCCTCCTGCGGCCACGTCCAGGGAGGTTGGCTACAGTCCCATGGATCTTAAATTTCTGAATAATATGTGCAACTGTAGTCACAGGAACATCTAGCTGCTTGGAGATGGTCTTATAACCTTTACCTTTATCATGCTTGTCTATAATTTTCTTTCTATTCTCCTGCGACAACTCTTTCCTTCGCTTCCTCTGGTCCATGTTGAGTGTGGTACACACCATGTCACCAGACAACACAGTGACTACCTGAAGCCCTATAAATAGGCCCACTGACTGATTACAAGATTGTACACACCTGTGATGCTAATTAGTGCACACACCTTGAATTAACATGTCCATTTGGTCACATTATTTACAGTCTTTTCTAGGGGTACCATCAATTTTGTCTAGGCCTGTTCCATGAGTTTATTTTTTTAAATAATTCCGTTGAAGCATGGTTGAAAAGCAATGTCTGACTTTCATTGGTTAACATTCATAGAATTTTTATTTATTATTACTTTTGTCAGAATAAAGTTTTTTCTGTAACCATTGTGAGTTTTTCTTTCATTGACCGAAGGGTACCAACATTTTTGTCCATGTGTGTATTAGGCAAGTTGTATTTTTAAGGACTAAGTTTGTTATTGTACAACTACAGTGCTCTTGGTCAATCCAAAAGGTTAACAAACCCTCAAACTCAGTGACCAATATAGCCACATTTCTTTTCGATAACAGTCACAAACCTATTATTCACGGAGTCAGTCAGTTTATTGATCTGGTCAGAATAAACTTTTTGTGCAGCCGCAACCACAGCCTCCCAGAGACTGTTCAGAGAGGTGTACTGTTTACCTTCACTGTATATTTCCTGCTTAAGAAGGGCCCAAAAGTTTTTAAATAGGGTTTAAGTCAGGTGAAGAAGGGGGCCATGTCATTAGTTTTTCATCTTTAAGGCCTTTACTGAGAGTTGATTTTGAGTCCATTTTCAACCCGAAAAGGTCCAACTAGCTCATCTTTAATAATACCTGCCCATACCAGTACCCCACCTCCACCTTGCTGGCGTCTGAGTCGAAGTGGAGCTCTGTGTCCGTTACTGATTAAACCACGGGCCCATCCATTTGGTCCGTCGAGAGTCACTCTCATTTCATCAGTCCACAAAAACAATAATTCAATAATTAGTTCTTTAGCTGAGACCTAAAACCTCTTTAACTCAAACCCAATAATAAACACTGGTCTTGTGCGTTTCCCTAAAAACAATAGAACTTAATCAAAACAATTCTAATTGGTTTAACTTGCATTTTATTCAGAAGTACCACACAAAAGAACCGAATTTTGTCTGCGGACCTTAAGCTGGACACCCCTGGTCTTTTCTCTCATTGGCTGTAGCAGAGACACACAAAAGGCAGCACCTGATCCACCAGAACATTATTACATCCCTCTGACAAGGGCCTCAAACAGGTGAACACTTAGTTTAAACAGGGTCTGACTGTGTTATGAAATTACATTATAATAAATTTTAGCTCAGGAATGGTTCAGTTGAGCCTCTTTGCTAACACATATTACTGCTCACATTCTCTATGTTCTCCACCGGTGACGGGACATTTACGTAACTTTTTGTCCATTTTGGAGAGAATAAAGCTCAGTGAACAAGGCATCTGAATTCTGTACGTGCAAGGAAATTGCCGACATTTAGAAAGAAGATTGCATTTATGTATGTATGAATCGAAATCATAATTATTTTTTTGATTATTGTGCAGACCTAGATTGTTGTCTTTCTAGAGTGAAACAAATTTAGGTTTCACTCTAGAAAGTATGCAAAATGTATCTGAGGCCTCCTCCTCTGTTCAGAGAACAGCTTTTTAATTTGAACAAAAACGGCTTCTTTCACACCCCTCTCATATCATAAGTCAGACATTGCTGTCCTCAAAGGAATGCCCTTTCTCTTTGAGGTGGACTGCTCCACCTCCACAGCCTGGTACAATCAGAGTAAGTTTCAGGTCAAACCCCTTCCTCTAGAGATAACGCATAGCTCTCATATCAGTTAAATAGTGTCAGAATTGAAAAAGTCTCTTGGAATAAGAGATAAAAAGTCTTCACCTTGAAAACCAAGTCCAGATGTCTTTACGTTAACCTTTTCATCTTTGTTTTAAGCATAAAAATGGTTCACATCTGTGTATAAAATATATAATATATTTATATATATTTTTACTTTTATTGAGGTTGATAATCTCTTTGCAGAGGAGTCATGTCCGACTGTGGAACGCAGAGTTAAAGGTGCATTTTGGAAGATCCAGTGTTTTTGTAATTGTGTGCCATCTTTGGCATTAGCGGTACTGCATCCAGTGTCATGTGTGTTCACTGTGCACGCTTGTACGAGCACAAACGAACAACACTCGAAGAATCCTCTGCTGTTTAACAAGTCATTCATGTTTACAGGCATAATGTTTACAGGAGCCTGGAGTCAAGAAAAGTTCACTTCTGCAAGTTTATTGTTAGACGAACTTTATTGAGAGTAAACCATATTTGACTCTTGAGTGCTAACACAGCAGTAAATATAACTCTTGAGACATATGAGATAAGTAATAACTAATGGTGGACAATTGCATGTTTTTTATAAAGCATTGTTCAACACAACAACATTTTATCAACTGCATGTAATATAAAATAGCTAACATTAGCTGAGCAGCTACATCAACTAGCTTTCACAGAGGCCCGCAGTCTCAGCAAGATAACGGCTAAGGTTAGTGAACTTTCAGACAGCATCCTATACTTACACGTGTTACTATTACTGTTATTTTGTCAAGTCTTTTATATGGTCAACTAATGTCTATGCAGCTGCACTACTCCTAAACCACCTTGTGTAACAGTTTTACAGTAAATCAAACTCACTAACCTCTTATTTATTGTAGAGAAAAGAATTTTACTTTTGCTTGTTTCTAGGGACCATAACTGTACTAAATTAGTTTTATATTAGGTTAAGACAACATAAATTTAACCTTGCTGTATCATTTCCACTTATCTTTGTTTATTTCACTGTTATTGTCATTCAAAATACCTCCAACATGAAGTTTAGCTCAATAATATATATGTAATCTATTTATAATTGTTTTCTCTGGACTCTATCTCAGGAGAGTGTCAAACTCCTGTGGAGCAGAGCTCTGACAGTATCTCAAGGAGGAGGAGAGCAGGAGCTGGAGCTGTCAGTGAGGAGGACAGACTAAGGGAGGCTCAGCTGCTGCAGGACAACAGAGGCAGGTAGGTCATATATCTACAGAAATGATCACACACACAAATAAACCTCTGTAATCTAAACAATGCGTTTTGTTCCATTTTCAGGCACAGTTATAGTTGCTGTCACAGGAGAAGGATGAAGATGTAACTCATCTGCTAGGGTTTTTCTGGATGTGATGTAGAACAGAGAGAGCCACACCAGGCCCAGCTAAACCAAATAGGGCTCACTGAGCATAATCTAAATAAAGCATTGCTTAGACTCCAAGGTAGTAATTTATATTTATTTATGTAATAGAGGAAACAGTCTAATTCTTCACTCAGAAGAATATAAAAACGTTTAAAAATAAGAAACACAGAACCTGGAGGGTGCGCAGGGATCCGACAGTAACGAGGCCAGAATAGAATCAGAATCAGAAAAATGTTTAAATAAATAAATATAAAAATATATATATATATATATATACATACAGACTAAAACTTGAATATATACACACAATTTACAGTTTGTTGGATATGGTGCAAAATTTGCAGTGCAATGGATAGTTCTTGATTTATGTGCTTAATAAAGTGACAAGTTTTATGAAGTGTTAAACTGACAAGTGTTATGAAGTGTTAAAGAGTCCAATGGCAGAGGGAAAGAAACTGTTCTTATGGCGGGAGGTTCTGGTCCGAATGGACCGTAGCCTCTTGCCCGGGGAGTGACTCAAATAGTCTATGTCCAGGGTGAGAAGGGTCGGCTGTGATCCGACCTGCTCGTCCCCGAGTCCTGGAGACGTACAGGTCCTGGAGAGATGGAAGGCTGCACCTTCTCTGCAGAGCGCACAAAGCGCTGCAGTCTTTGTCTGTCCCTGGCTGTGTCTCCAGCGTACCACACGGTGGTGGAGGAGGTGAGGATGGACTCAATGATGGCCGTGTAGAACTGCACCATCATCTGCACTGGCAGCTTGGCTTTCCTCAGCTGCCGCAGAAAGTACATCCTCTGCTGGGCTTTCTTGATGAGGGAGCCGATGGTGGGCTCCCACTTGAGGTCCTGAGTGAGGGTGGTACCGAGGAAGCGGAAGGAGTCTACGGTGGTGATGGGGAGGTCTGTCAGGGCGAGGGGGGGCAGGGGGCCTGTGACTTTCCTGAAGTCCACGATCATCTCCACTGTCTTCTGGGCGTTGAGCTCCAGGTTGTTGCCACTGCACCAGGACACCAGCCGGTCCACCTCCCTCCTGTAGCAGACTCATTGTTGTCTGAGATGAGCCCAATGAGGGTGGTGTCATCCGCAAACTTAATCAGTTTGACGGAATCGTGGCTGGAGGTGCAGCAGTTGGTGTACAGGGAGAAGAGTAGAGGAGAAAGTACACAGCCCTGTGGAGCTCCTGTGCTGATGGTGAGTGTCCGAGACATTCTTCCTCAGCCGCACGCACTGACTCCGGTCTGTCAGGAAGTCAGTGATCCACCTGCAGGTGGAGTCAGGCACATTGAGCTGGGAGAGCTTGTCCTGGAGCAGAGCAGGGAGGATGGTGTTAAATGCAGAGCTGAAGCCCGCAAACAGGATCCTGGTGTAGGTTCCCGGGGACAGATCTGTTGGCTCTGTAGTCAAACTGCAGGGGGTCCAGGAGAGAGAAGGTGATGGACTTGAGGTGGGACAAAACCAGGCGCTCAAATGACTTCATCACTACAGATGTCAGCGCCACTTGCCTGTAGTCATTAAGTCCACTGATCCGGGACTTCTTGGGGACAGGGACGATGGTGGAGGACTTGAAGCAGGCTGGGACCTGGCAGGACTCCAGAGAGGTGTTAAAAATGTCTGTGAAGACAGGAGTCAGCTCATCAGCACAGTGTCTGAGGGTGGCGGGGGAGACACCGTCTGGACCGGGTGCTTTGCGGTTGTTTTGTCTCCTGAAGTGCTTCCGCACGTCCTGTTCCAGAACTGAAAGGGCAGTGGGGGAGGGGTAGTTGACCAGGTTGGGGCTGGCTGAAGTGTCCACTGTAGTGATTGGGGTGGGGGAGGGGTGTGAAGTTTGAAACCGTGCATAATGTGAGTTGAGCTGATCAGCCAGTTTCTGATCGTCAGCAACGCGGGGGGCTCTAGGCCTGTAGTTTGTAAGAAGCTGGAGCCCCCTCCACACAGAAGCAGAGTCGTTAACAGAGAACTGCTGGTCCAGACGTGTATTGTATTTAGATCTAGCTCTTGACACCTCCCTGCTAAATCCATACTTTGCCCGCCTGTAGCTGCCACAATCTCCAACTCTATGGGCTGCTTCCTTTTGCTGCCTTAGCTGTCTCAGTTTGGGTGTGCACCAGGGTTTGTCATTATTAAAAGTCACTTTGGTGCATGTTGGTATAATGCTGTCCTCACAGTATCAAATGTATGACGTTACAGTGTCTGTGTACTCATCCAAACTATCTGTGGCAGCTCTAAACACCTCCCAGTCAGTAGTGTCCACGTGCGTAGCTCCTCTACTGCCTCGCTAGTCCACCTCTTGGTAGTCCTCACTACAGGTTTGGAGAGCTTCAGCCTCTGTCTGTATGTGGGGACCAGGTGAACCAGGGCAGCGCGGGCCACAGCGACAGTAGTGTACCAAAGATTCAGCGTGTTCTGCTCTCTAGTTGGGCATTTAATAAACTGTCTGTACTTTGGTAGTTCGTGGCTCAGATTTCCCTTGTTAAAATCCCAAAGAATAATAAGCAATGAGTCCGGAAAGGTCCGCTCCACACTCAGTACCTGGTCTGCAAGTGCGCGCTGTGCCTCATGCACGTTGGCGCTCGGTGGAATGTAAACAGCGGCCAGAATTCAACAATGTCCCCAGTTGAAGTCAGCAGATTCCCACCTTCACTGTAAACAGTGTTGGCAAGGCATTGCTTCCCCCTCCTGAGGCGCCGGACGATTTGCCAGAATTTCTTCGAGGCCGACCGATAGTCCTTTTCCATGTCCTCACCAAACTCCTCCCAGACCCGAGTTTTAGCCTCCACAACCACCCGGGCTGCAGTCCGCTTGGCCTGCCGGTACCTATCAGCTGCCTCCGGAGTCCGACGAGCCAACCAGGCTCAGTAGGTCTGACATACGGCCGGAGATGAAACAACTACAAAGTCGATCATCAATCTCCGGCCTAGGGTGTCCTGGTGCCAAGTGCAGTGGTGGACACCCTTATGCTTGAACATGGTGTTTGTTATGGACAAACTGTGACTAGCACAGAAGTCCAATAATAGAACACTGGCTGGGTTCAGATTCGGGGGGCTATTCCTCCCAATCACGCCTCTCCAGATGTCACTGTCGTCGGCCCACGTGAGCGTTGAAGTCCCCCAGTAGAACGACGGAGTCCCCGGTCAGCGCACTTTCCAGCACCCCTCCCAGAGACTCCAAGAAGGCCAGGTACTCTGCACTGCCATTTGGTCCGTAAACACAAACAACAGTGAGAGACCTATCCCCGACCCGAAGGCGCAGGGAAGCGACCCTCTCGTTCACCCCGGTGAACACATGAGCTGGGGGGCTATGAGCAAGCCCACACCAGCTCGCAGCCTCTAACCGCAGGCAACTCCAGAGTAGTGTAGAGTCCAGCCTCTCTCTCTCTCTCGAAGTTGAATTCCAGAGCCCAAGCTGCATAACATGAAGGTCAAAATAATCACTTGTCTAATAATTGTGCACACAGTGTAGATTCTGGAAAGTTTAACGATGAATTGCAAGATGTTTTAAACAAATTACCTTAAGGGCCTATCTTAAGGTAAAACATACGTACAATATTATGTAGTTTCAATGCAATCTTGAGGTTATCCAAGCAATTTCGCCAAGCAAATATCAAAGAAATAGGTTGCAGCAGTTTTTATTTCGACTGAACTTGAGAAATCCGCGATGGGACTGAGCGCGAATAGCTTCAGTGATTCCTTATAGTACAGAATCGCTGTCAGTCAAAAGGAGATGCAGTCTTTCGACAGGACCCTCCAATCATCACGCAGAAGATCGGAGTCCGGGCCATACCACTGCCCATTCACCCCCAGAGATGCTGAGAATCCGTGGGCGGGACATAATCGCAGCGTTTATCCAATGACCGTCTAGTTTAGAAGCGCTGAAAAAAAACGTTCAAAGCAGCCCCATTGAAGTCAATGGACGCTGGGCTTCAATGTATGAGAAGGAAATCGAGTCAGCCGACCTGCTATAGGTAACTGATTCTGAACAAACTCGTCTTTGAGATGAACGTTTTCTAACGCATTTTTAGTCAATAAAATGTTAATACAATAGTACATATTTGACCATTAATTTTGTGACATTATAAGGGAAGCCGAGCTTCCCTTGCAGTCTTAAAGAAATCGCCTCTGGTGTTTTATGGTTTTTAATTTAGTATGGGATGTTATATTCATACAGCTAGGAGCATATTAATAGAAAAGATAAAACATAATGTTAGAGTGTATGGTTTAAAACATGATTAGTTTAATGCACACATACATACAGGGAAGATTTGGTTAAAGATAGAGACATATATGCCTGGTAACAAAGAGGTTACTGGGGAACTAGGACAAAGGTTAGAAGAAGGGGGGGCTCTGTAGTCGTACATTTGTGAAACTGTCATGTGAAAACTAAGAAACTAGAAACCCAAGTTCAATGTGAAGACCTCCAGTAGAGCTGTGGTTAGTCTACTCGGGTCATTTGTTGTCGTTACAATTAAGCCTTAGAGAACTTGAGAGAACCAAACCAAACTTGAACTTGTGTGAGAAAGTGAGAGAGTGAGACTGAGTGAGAGTGAAAGAGGCAAGGCAAGGCAATTTTATTTATATAGCACAATTCATACACTGGGTAACTCAAAGTGCTTTACAGGAATAAAAGACAATTTACAAGATTTAGGTTAAGAAACATAAGAAAAAATTTAAAGCATTTTAAAAAGAAAAGTGCAGATAAAAAAACACTTTAGTTTGTAGTGTAGGTGGAGCTAAAGAGGAAGGTTTTTAACCTCTCCTTGAACATTGTTAAAGTTGAGGCTGTTCCAGGTTTTTGCTGCATGAAACTTAAACGCTGCTTCACCCTGTTTAGTTCTAACTCTGGGCACGAGCAGAAGGCCTGTCCCAGATGTTCTCAGAGTCCGAGGAGGTTCATAAGTAACTAGCATGTCAGAGATATATTCTGGTGCTAAACCATTAAGAGACTTGTAAACCAGCAGTGCTGTTTTAAAGTCTATTCTCTGAGCAACAGGAAGCCAGTGCAGAGATTTTAAAACTGGCGTAATGTGGTTGTACTTCCTGGTTTTGGTGAGAACCCGAGCAGCCGCGTTCTGAATAAGCTGCAGCTGTCTTAACCCTCGTTTTGAGAGACCAGTGAGCAGGCCGTTACAGTAATCTAACCTGCTGGAGATAAAAGCATGGATAAGTTTCTCTAAGTCTGGTTGAGCCATTATTCCTTTAAATCTGGAAATGTTTTTAAGGTGATAAAATGCAGATGATGTAATTGACTTAATGTGAATGTGGAAATTCAAGTCTGAGTCCATGATGACCCCTAGATTTCTAACCTGGTTTTTAGATTTTAGAGAAAGAGACTCGAGCAGGAGATAACCCTAACCTTGATGTTATGCTGTAAAGCTGGTAGTTAACAAAACAGACTAGATTTCTCCACTGCTGCATGTTCCCTAAACATTATTGCTCCTGTGAGAGATCGGACTGTGGGCATGTGGCTGACATACCTGTCCCCTGCAGAGTTGTGTCTGTGCCAATTCGGCTGTAGGTGGGGAGCAAAACTCCAGGGCCAAAGGGTCATGTGTCCTCAAAAAAGCCTTACTTACACATTCAGTTCTGGTATATACAGACGTGGACACAATTGTTGGTACCCTTCGGTCAATGAAAGAAAAACTCACAATGGTCACAGAAAAAATGTATTCTGACAAAGGTAATAATAAATTAAATGCCGCAAGCGGCGATAAAGGCCCTCGCCTCCCTTGAGACCGCGGGGACACATGCACTCGGAGGAGAGCATTTCGTGCTTTAAAGCGTAAACTTCACGGTAAAAGGATTCTGAGGAGTTTTCTAAGACTCTAGCCGTGGCTCTGGACGGGCCTCCTCTAAAGGAAGGATCCTGGCAATTGGGAAATGGCATTTATTTCCAAGATTCAATCACACACTCATTACGACCACAGCCACAAATGTATCAAAAAACAAATTGATAACTTTTTTGGCACATGTGTCCAGATGATACTCATCAAATTTGGAGCTGTTTAGATGAAAAGCCTTTAAACACAAGGGGTGCGATTTAGGTGGTCACACATTCCACCCAACATAGTAGATTTTTTGTTGAGTTTACGGTATGGCTGTAATAAACTTTTCTGTTTGCCCTGAGGTGTCCTATGGTTGTACCAAGTTTTGTATTTCTACATTGGAAAAATTTACTTTAATTTTCCATAGAACCAATGTATTTTGACTTTTCTAGGGGTTGCCACTGAGTCATTTTTCATATTTTTTTTTCGGGGACTTCAAATACATAGATTTTTGCTGGGCTTTAAGTCTGGGACCAATAAAAATGACTTTTAGTTGCACGTATAATGGGTCAAATTGAAAATCATTTTTCAGAAAAATTAAAAAACAATATATATATACGAAATTATAATTAAAAAAAAATATAACTCGAGCAAAAACAACAAGGAAAACGCCTGTCTATTTTACACACATGTGTTTAGCTCATTTTGCCCAAGTTTGGTGTCTGTGGAATGAAGCAGCTATTTTCTTTGTACTTTTAAAAATGAGGTGTATTTTAAGTCGGTTCACATTTTCAATTCAAAATGGCCGCCTTCCCGTGTGTGATAGGGTGTGGTCCCCAATGGCTTTTTTGTTCATAAGCCCATACTGGATGTGTGTACCAAGTTTCATTTGCCTACGACAAACTAAAATTTTCACTTCCCATTGACTTTTTCCACATATTTGGGACGTTGCTATGGCAACACATTTATAGATAGGGGGTGGTTGTCATTGGCTTTTATGCTCGTCATGACATAAGAGATGTGTGTACCAAATTTTATGTCTCTATGACAAACTAAATTCTTGGGTCCCATTATAAGTTTGTAGGGGCGCTGGAGAGCCATTTCTAAAGATAACCCTTTTATTTACATATCTTTGTGTTCAGGTCATGAATGTGCACAAACGCCTTTTTGGGTCCAACTCGATCCGAGAAGGCGTTTGAGAGATAGAGACATTTTATTTTCACAAAAATGGCCACCTCGTTACAGGCTTGCCACACCCATACCCGATAAGATATCAAAACAAAGTCACAACTTTGGTTGGCACATGTGTCTAGATGATACTCACCAAATTTGGGGCCATTTAGATTAAAACACAATGATTTGCATCTTTTTAAAGTGCGATTTTAGTGGCCATCGTTTCACCCCACATGGCGGACTTCCTGTTGAGTTTAGGGTGTGGCTGTCATTGACTTTTCTGTTTGCCCTGAGGCGTCCTATGGATCTACCAAGTTTCATTTTCTACGTTGGAAAAAGTTACTTTCACTTTCCATAGGCCCAATGTATTTTGATTTTGTAGAATTCGCCACTGAGTCATTTCGTATTTTTTTAGTGACTTCAAAAACATACCATTTTCTGAGCTTGAAGTCTGGGACCAATAAAAATGACTTTTCGTGCATGTTCACTGGAGTCAAATTTAGGAAAAAATATATACCAAATTATAATAAAAAACGCTTGTCTATTTTACATACATGTGTTTAGCTCATTTTGCCCAAGTTTGGTGTCTGTGGAATGAAGCAGCTATTTTCTGAGTTCTTTAAAAAGAGGTGTATTTTAAGTCGGTTCACATTTTCAATTCAAAATGGCCGCCTTCCCGTGTGTGATTTAGGTGTGGTATTCCACCATTGGCATTTTCTGTTGAGAAGGATCCATGGCAATTGGGAAATGGCATTTATTTCCCAATAGTTGCCTCTTCACAGCCACAAATCTATCAAATGATACTCACCAAATTTGGAGCTGTTTAGATGAAAAGCCTTTAGACACAAGGGGTGCAATTTAGGTGGTCACGCATACACCCAACATAGTAGATTTCCTGTTGAGTTTACATGATATGGCTGTAATACATTTTTCTGTTCGCCTGAGGTGTCCTATGGATGTACCAAGTTTCATTTTTCTCGTTGGAAAAAGTTACTTTCACTTTCCATAGGCCCAATGTATTTTGACTTTTGTAGGGGTCGCCACTGAGTCATTTTTCATATTTTTTCCGACTTCAAATACATAAATTTTTACGAGCTTGAAGTCTGGGACCAATAAAAATGACTTTTAGTTGCACGTTTACTGGGTCAAATTGAGGATCATTTTGCAGAAAAATTATAATAAAAAAATATACCAAATTATAATAAAATAAAATATAACTCGAGCAAAAAGTCTAGAAAAACGCTTGTCTATTTTACATACATGTGTTTAGCTCATTTTGCCCAAGTTTGGTGTCTGTGGAATGAAGCAGCTATTTTCTGAGTTCTTTTAAAAAGAGGTGTATTTTAAGTCGGTTCACATTTTCAATTCAAAATGGCCGCCTTCCGTGTGTGATAGGGTGTGGTCCCCATTGGCTTTTTGTTCATAAGCCCATGCTGGATGTGTGTACCAAGTTTCATTTGCCTACGACAAACTAAAATTTTCACTTCCCATTGACTTTTTCCAAATATTTGGGACGTTGCTATGGCAACACATTTATAGATAGGGGTGGTTGTCATTGGCTTTTATGCTCGTCATGACATAAGAGATGTGTGTACCAAATTTTATGTCTCTATGACAAACTAAATTCTTGGGTCCCATTATAAGTTTGTAGGGGCGCTGGAGAGCCATTTCTAAAGATAACCCTTTTATTTACATATTTTTGTGTTCAGGTCATGAATGTGCACAAACGCCTTTGGGTCCAACTCGATCCGAGAAGCCGTTTGAGAGTTAAGAGACGTTTTATTTTCACAAAAATGGCCACCTCGTTACAGGCTTGCCACACCCATACCCGATAAGATATCAACAACAAAGTCACAACTTTGGTTGGCACATGTGTCTAGATGATACTCACCAAATTTGGGGCCATTTAGATTAAAACACAATGATTTGCATCTTTCTGCGCAAAGTGCGAATTTAGTGGTCATGTTTCACCCAACATGGCGGATTTTCTGTTAAGTTTAGGGTGTGACTGTCATTGACTTTTCTGTTTGCCCTGAGGTGTCCTATGGATATACCAAGTTTCATTTTTCTACATTGGAAAAATTTACTTTCACTTTCCATAGGCCCAATGTATTTTGACTTTTCTAGGGTCGCCACTGAGTCATTTTTCATATTTTTTTCGGGACTTCAAATACATAAATTTTTGCCAGGCTTGAAGTCTGGGACCAATAAAAATGACTTTTAGTTGTTCGTTTACTGGGTTAAATTGAGGATCATTTTGCAGAAAAATTATAATAAAAAATATATACGAATTATAATAAAAAAATATAACTCGAGCAAAAAGTCTAGAAAAACACTTGTCTCATTTACATACATGTGTTTAGCTCATTTTGCCCAAGTTTGGTGTCTGTGGAATGAAGCAGCTTTTTCTGTGTACTTTTAAAAAGAGGTGTATTTTAAGTCGGTTCACATTTTCAATTCAAAATGGCCGCCTTCCTGTGTGTGATAGGGTGTGGTCCCCATTGGCTTTTTGTTCATAAGCCCATGGTGGATGTGTGTACCAAGTTTTATTTGCCTACAACAAACTAAAAATTTCACTTCCCATTGACTTTTTCACATTTTTGGGACGCTATGGCAACACATTTATAGATAGGGGTGGTTGTCATTGGCTTTTATGCTCGTCATGACATAAGAGATGTGTGTACAAAATTTTATGTCTCTATGACAAACTAAATTCTTGGGTCCATTATAAGTTTGTAGGGGCCCTGGAGAGCCATTTCTAAAGATAACCCTTTTATTTACATATTTTTGTGTTCAGGTCATGAATGTGCACAAACGCCTTTTTGTGTCCAACTCGATCCGAGAAGGCGTTTGAGAGTTAAGAGACGTTTATTTTCACAAAAATGGCCACCTCGTTACAGGCTTGCCACACCCATACCCGATAAGATATCAACAACAAAGTCACAACTTTGGTTGGCACACGTGTCTAGATGATACTCACCAAATTTGGGGCCATTTAGATTAAAACACAATGATTTGCATCTTTCTGCGCAAAGGGTGCGATTTTAGTGGCCGCTGCTTCACCCCACATGGCGGACTTCCTGTTAAGTTTAGGGTGTGACTGTCATTGACTTTTCTGTTTGCCCTGAGGTGTCCTATGGATGTACCAAGTTTCATTTTTCTACGTTGGAAAAAAGTTACTTTCACTTTCCATAGGCCCAATGTATTTTGATTTTGTAGGGTCGCCACTGAGTCATTTTTCGTATTTTTTTCGCGACTTCAAATACATAAATTTTTCGCCGAGCTTGAAGTCTGGGACCAATAAAATGACTTTTCGTGCATGTTCACTGGGTCAAATTTAGGATCATTGGGTCGGAAGAAAAAAAAAAAAAAAAAAAAATCCGAGCAAAAACAATAGGCCCTCCCGGCCATCACCGGCTCGGGCCTAATAAACATTCTATGAATGTTAACCAATAAAAGTCAGACATTGCTTTTCAACCATGCTTCAACGGAATTATTTTTTAAAATAAACTCATGGAACAGGCCTAGACAAAATTGTTGGTACCTCTAACTTAATATTTTGTTGCACAAACTTTTGAGGCTATCACTGCAATCAGACGACTCCTGTAACTGTCAATGAGACTTCTGCACCTCTCAGCAGGTATTTTGGGCCACTCCTCATGAGCAAACTGCTCCAGTTGTTTCCGGTTTGAAGGGTGTCTTTTCCAGACGGCATGTTTCAGCTCCTTCCAAAGATGCTCAATAGGATTGAGGTCAGGGCTCATAGAAGGCCACTTTAGAATAGTCCAATGTTTTCCTCTTAACCATTCTTGGGTGTTTTTAGCTGTGTTTTGGGTCATCGTCCTGTTGCAAGACCCATGACCTGCGACTGAGACCAAGCTGTCTGACACTGGCCAGCACATTTCTCTCTAGAATCCCTTGATAGTCTTCAGATTTCATTGTACCCTGCACAGATTCAAGACACCCTGTGCCAGATGCAGCAAAGCAGCCCCAGAACATAACAGAGCCTCCTCCATGTTTGACCGTAGGGACAGTGTTCTTTTCTTGATATGCTTCATTTTTCCGTCTGTGAACATAGAGCTGATGTGCCTTGGCAAAAAGTTCCATTTTTGTCTCATCTGTCCATAGGACATTCTCCCAGAAGCTTTGTGGCTTGTCAACATGTAGTTTGGCATAGTCCAGTTTAGCTTTTTTATGATTTGTTTTTTAACAATGGTGTCCTCCTTGGTCATCTCCCATGTAGTCCACTTTGTCTCAAACAACGACGGATGGTGCGATCTGACACTGATGTTCCTTGAGCATGGAGTTCACCTTGGATCTCTTTAGAAATCTTTCTGGGCTCTTTTGTTGCCATTCGGATTATCCGTCTCTTTGATTTGTCCTCAATTTTCCTCCTGCAGCCACGTCCAGGGAGGTTGGCTACAGTCCCATGGATCTTAAATTTCTGAATAATATGTGCAACTGTAGTCACAGGAACATCTAGCTGCTTGGAGATGGTCTTATAGCCTTTACCTTTATCATGCTTGTCTATAATTTTCTTTCTATTCTACTGCGAGAACTCTTTCCTTTGCTTCCTCTGGTCCATGTTGAGTGTGGTACACACCATGTCACCAGACAACACAGTGACTACCTGAAGCCCTATAAATAGGCCCACTGACTGATTACAAGATTGTACACACCTGTGATGCTAATTAGTGCACACACCTTGAATTAACATGTCCATTTGGTCACATTATTTACAGTCTTTTCTAGGGGTACCATCAATTTTGTCCAGGCCTGTTCCATGAGTTTATTTTTTAAAATAATTCCGTTGAAGCATGGTTGAAAAGCAATGTCTGACTTTCATTAGTTAACATTCATAGAATTTTTATTTATTATTATTTTTGTCAGAATAAAGTTTTTTCTGTGACCATTGTGAGTTTTTCTTTTATTGACCGAAGGGTACCAACAATTTTGTCCACGTGTGTAGCCTACTAACAAAACATACTTTAGTGAGTAAAAGACTCTAACTGAAATATAAAAAAACATCTCCAGAACCTTTAGCCACCGTCAGTTGAGTACAGTCTGTGACAGGGTCTCGTGTTCTGCTGAACGGGCTGGTATGACCTCTGTCAGAGCTACCCACACCCAGAGGGTCCACTCATGCTCTCCGCTGATGTGCGGCAGTACACCTCGCCACAGATCCTAAAATAAATTTAGAGTCAACGTGACAAATGTTAACTTTATTTACAATCTATTGCAAGACCAGTAGATTAGATTTTTTTTACTAAAATAAAAAGTCCACAGTAATCTGACATGACATGAATATAACGAGGCAAACAACCATATCAATTACATCCTGTCTAAATTTATAAAGATGTCGTGGCTCGCGTTATCTCTGGTGAAGGTTATTTAGCAAACTAGCCAACGTAAGTCTGGAAGAAAAGACAGTGAATTCTGCTTTGTTAAGACATTTAAAAAAGAAAATTGAAAGGCCTAGAAAGCAAATGTATCAGACTCATCAGTCTCATAAAACACTCAGCTATGAAGGTATTTAATCCATTCAAGACAGTAATTTATGAGACGTTTCTGTTTCCATGTGTTACAAGCATGTTAACGTAATTTAGCTTTAGAAAACTGAAAACAAAACACCACTATATACTGTATTATGGAAGGTCTGTAATGATGTCTTACCTTTTCAATATAAGGAAATCCAGCTCAGAGTCTGTTTTTATTCCCAAAACAGATCTCAGCTCTCTGATTTGACTGTTGCCTTATTCCGACGCCGGTTGGACTCCAATTTTGCTTTTTGGTGGCACTTGATAAAACCTTTCTATTTTGGTATTAAGCTGAGTCCATGTTGTTGTTTCGAGTGCACTGGAGTCCTGTCTATTACTTGTGTTTGCAAGATTCATTTTTAACTTTGCCACTAGCGTTGTTAAGTTTAGTTATGGCGCCAAATCAGGAAGTTAGAACCAGGTAAATATGCATTACATCATGTTCGCTGAAACAGCGTGGAAGTTTCGTTCCCAAACCCTTCTCATTAAATTGACTGTAGAGGCAACCACAGAGAATTCAGCTCATTCTGCAAATCAGTCTGTTGCTGATGCATGTATAGGTTACAAAAAATGTTATTTAAACCAGTAAAACTTCCATAATGTTCCTTTAATGATGTGTGAGCCCCCACACCTCTTCTTTTTTAAGACCCAGTTTTAATTTATTTTGCTTGGGAGAATTTTAAAATGCCATTATTTATGTGAAAATTGATTCAATGGCAATTTACTCTTGATTCCAAATTCTTAAATGGATATTCTGGATGTTTTAAGTAGCACTGTATTGTGTACCTGTAGATTGCTAGCGTCCTACTTGTGTTTAATTTTGATCAACGCAGCCACAGTCTATAAAACAGTAAAGAAGGCCATGGGACAATAAATAAATGAGTATGCCCCTACTCATTGTGTTTTTGCTAAGGTATGTAGTTATTTATATTTGGATGCCGCCTCTTTCTTTGTTGCTGTGATCCAAACTTGCATTTTTACTACAGATAAATCCAAGCTTCTCTCTCTGCGTTCTCATGTGTGTTATGTGTGTTACCCGCAGTATGTCGGTCTTGA
Source organism: Perccottus glenii (assembly GCA_024416835.2). Taxonomy (NCBI): domain Eukaryota; kingdom Metazoa; phylum Chordata; class Actinopteri; order Gobiiformes; family Odontobutidae; genus Perccottus; species Perccottus glenii. The sequence continues at coordinate 1,726,771 of CM044556.2, read as the reverse complement.
GCTGTAGTTCGCTGGACGGAGCAGAGTGCATGAGGCCCAGCAGCGTCCCCATATCGTCATCCCCACTGGGTGACAAGACCAGCTGCTGGATGATCAGCAGGGCATGTTCCCGACACTGACGATACTTTACGATGTTATGAACACAACGAGCACCTCCAAATTCTCTGAACAATGCTGGAAGACATAAGAAGCGGAGAAGAGGTCATCATTTACAGGTTGGAGATTGCTGACACTACTGACTATTAGCAGAGCTGACAGGCATGTGATGAGTCAAGTGAGGTAATAAACTAGGGATGCACCGAAATAAAAATTCTTGGCCGAAACCGAAAACCAAAAATGCCGAAAGAAATTATGCCACTTATTAGTATCATTGCATTTATGGCTATGACTGTGTACCGACTTCAAATCAAAGCATTGCATAAACTAATATTTAAGTTTCAAAGAATAAATTAATTAAAAATTATGCAAATATTTATTTAGCACATTGAAACAATGCCCAGTATAAAATAAAATTCTAACTAAAATGTTTAACTTGACCACACTCGTGTACATTAAATAATAATGTACAGGGCTACTGGCCTGCAGAAAGGTTTAAAATTTCTTTCATAAAAATGTTTTTTTTTTTTTTTACATTTTTCTTTGTAGGCCTACTACAAGAAAGTGCATTCAGAACAAGTGCAACTGCTTGAAGATACAACATTTTCTCTGTAGGCCTTTAACATAATATATAACAAAAACTGCCATAGTCCATATGTTAACTGTAGAACTTAACAACAACAAATGCACCAAGAATTGCAGATGTGTAAAGTGGATAATAAATATTTAAACACTAGACAAACCCATTCTACTTCTTGAGGTAAAGTGGCAGGTTTTTCTGCTTTATCATAGTAAAGTCTATTCCTCTTCTCATTGAGAACAGGAGCTGCTGCACTGAAGCAGACAAGTACTTGTGTGCCATCTTTGCCAAGTCAGGAAAGTGGCTGTGATTACTTCTCCAGTAGGCAAGAGGGTTATCACTTCTGGGGATGGGGACTTCAGACAGATAACCCTCTGTTGAGTGGTTGAGCTTGTCATCTGCCTGATATTTGAGAAAGACTGACAGAAACATGTGCAGGTCGCGGTTTCTTTTTTTGACATCACAACATTTTGACCATATTGTTTTGGTGATAAAAGTCTTTTGGCTAAAAACCAAAAATGCACTTTTGGGCCAATTTCGGTAGCCTAATATTCGGTGCATCCCTGTAATAAAGCATGGGTACCTGCATTGGTGTTGGAGCCCTGTAAAAGCACAGTCAAGGTCTCCATCACCAGCCAGGCCAACTGCTTCTGCTCCTCCGCAACACTGTTGTTTTTACTGTCAGCTATAAACAGACAAAGAAACAAAGGAACAAAAATAAATATGAAAAATATTGTGTTTTGGGGGTACTGTGGAGTTGCATATACAAATACTTTATATAAAGTTGGTGGTGAGATCCATTGGCGAGATGCATTGTCTACAGCTTTGATATATTGAGCAGCTGTGTATCAACTCTGGCTGAACAAAACGGTGCAAATTTATTGTCATTACAATATCAATAATTGCAAATAACTAATATTAGTATTCCATATTCCATAATGACAGCACACGCATTAAGAGACGTTTGCTGGTTGTTAGCAAAAATCTGAATTTTCATAGGGAAATGCTCACCCATCTTGTCATGCATTCCACTAGCCTTTTGTTGCCAAAATGACAAGATAAAGTAAAAGTGTAAAGCAATATGTGCAACGTATCAGTAAATAAAGGCCAAAACCTCATTTGAGAGTTATTTTGTTATTTTTATCTCCTCAAAATAGTAGGGTGGAATGGTGAACTGCTAATAACTAAGTTTTTTTAATCCTCTGATTTTTAAAAGAGACAAAAACTGAATAGAGGCTGTCAAGATGACATGAATCTGTGGGACAGACAGAGCTAAATGTGCATTGTCCAAAAAGCAGTCATTCCTTGGTCTAAATGCTAGAAGTCACTTGATTTTGTTTTCCTTTAAAAAAGAACTTTGCACGATTTCACCTTAACATAACAGCTTCGGAGTCATTGTAATGGCTTAATGACTTATTTTTTGCTGGATAGAGTCTGTCCCAACCCCCCCAGCGCTTCTTAGCAGAAAAACCAGCCTTGCAAGAATTGGCAGCAGAACCGCTCCCCCTACACCAAAGCTGTAGCGGGAGAGCTGTAAAAATCTGAACAAAAACAGCAAAGAAACTGCCAGACTTGCAAAACTGCCGCTGCTGCTCACAGCTAATCAGAATAAAAGTTTATATTGGCTGTTAGAATAGGGCATCTTTTTTTCTACTCTATTTAACCGTATGATAAGTCTGTGATCAGCAGTGTGGCCACCTTACCTTGGTCGTTGCTGTGCGGTTGCTGCTGTGAAGCTGGGTCTTTGAGCAGTGCAGCATATTTGTGGAGCAGGTTGACTAACACCTCGAGCAGGCCCACCTCCCGCAGCACATCACTGAAGACTGGATCATGTCGTGCCAGCTTCAGCAGCATCTGCACAGCAATTATGCTGCATGAGTGCGACGTGCTGGACTTCAGAAGAACACTGACGCTGAAAAGCTCTTTGCAGGGAACATAGTTGAGACTGAAGACCACAAATTCTAGCAGCTCAAAGTACTTAGTCTGAGCCTCAGGTTGCTTGGCCACTCGGTCCGCCAACTGAGACAGCGTGTGCTGGGACTCCAGGATGAAGTAATTTGACGGCTCTGCAGCGTAGATGTTTCCTATAGCGTCCAGCAGCATACATGCTAGGCAGCTGGTTTTAGCCCGAAGGAAAGCATTCTGCAGCACCGAAAAGGCCTGAATGTTACGCACTGTGTGGCCTGGAGGACAAGACAAGGAACACATCAGTTTGTTTTAGACAGTTTAACTAGAACTGCAACATTTTCACCAGTTTAATGGGAAATTTGTTCTTGTGTGAATTTATTCCTCCATGTCTTCCACAGTTCCACTAGTTCTCTGGTGTGCTTAATCAAGTGTGCTGCCTGTTGAGTCACAACTGAAGGCACTTGATAAAATGTTAAAGCAGCAAAGAAAGCTGTCTGACTACTGCTCCCAATCAATAAAAGACAAATGCCAAAGATACATCTTTACAAAAAAGCTAACCTTTCCCCGAAGGTTGTGGGAGAACAAAGCCAGGCAGCAGGAAGGGGGCTCCGGTGGTCAGGCCGGCGGGTTTTAGCTCTGTCACTCCATATGTGGTCAAGCAGGTCACCAGGTTAACCAGGTCCTTTAGAGCGTCTTTTGATTCATCCTCCTTGGCCTGCTCCAGTCTGTAAACACAAAAACGTGTAAAAATCAACATTGTTTTATGTAAACAAAAACTTTTCAGATTGTAAAAATGAAGCTATTGCACCTGAGCATGAGGTCGCTGAGGAAAGTGTAGCCCTGGCACATTCGGAAATCATCCAGCAGAGTCTGGGACACATCACTGGAGTCTTTAAGGAAGCAGGAAAGACCAGCAAACATCTCCACAATCTCCAGTGGTGATAGGTCCTCAGACTGCTGCATGTTCTGAACACACGTGCCCAGGCATTCCTTCTCTGGAGAGGGAAGGCCAAGAGAAAATGTCACTTATATTAATTTCTAAAGCTGAAAGAAGACATTCATACCACTTCTTTCTTTTTTGCATTTGATTGCATCAAGAACAAGACAGGCTTTGTAGTACAAAAGGTTTTGGTGCTTTTGTGTTCTCTCTTTTTAAATCCCATTATAGCCTGGATGAGGACTCTTTGTGTCAAGCTCCATCTTTAGTACCAAATTCACTGTCCTGCTTGATGTAACCGGACTACACTGTGTGCACAATTATTAGGCAATTTGTATTTTTGAGGATTAATTTTGTATTACATTGCTCTTGGTCAATCCAAAATGTTAACCAACCCCTTAAACCTAAACATTTAAGTAGTAAAAGTGAAGTTTCTTAAGAGAATATCTACATGTACACCAATATTAGGCAACTATTAGTGTCAGAATTAATAATTATGCAACTAAAATGAAAAACAAAGATTTTCCCATCTCACTTGTTTATTTTCACCTGTTAAAGTGAGAATAATAAACAAACTCAAAATTTACAAATAAAAATTTCTTTCATTACAAAAAAACTAAATAAAACTCAGTGACCAATATAGCCACCCTTCTTTTCGATAACAGTCACAAGCCTTCCATTCACAGAGTCAGTCAGTTTCTTGATCTTTTGTGCAGCTGCAACCACAGCCTCCCAGACACTGTTCAGAGGTGTACTGTTTACCTTCACTGTAAATGTCCTGCTTAAGAAGGGCCCAAAAGTTCTCAATAGGGTTTAAATCAGGTGAAGAAGGGGGCCATGTCATTAGGTTTTCATCTTTAAGGCCTTTACTGGCCTACCACGCAGTGGAGAACTTTGATGCATGTGATGGAGCGTTGTCTTGCATAAAAATCAAAGTCTTCTTGAAAGATGCAAACCTTTTCTTGTACCACTGCTTTAAGAAAGTGTCTTCTAAAAATTGGCAATAGGTCTGAGAGATTTGAGTCTTGAGTCCATTTTCAACCCGAAAAGGTCAAACTAGCTAATCTTTAATAATACCTGTCCATACCAGTACCACACCTCCACCTGCTGGCGTCTGAGTCGAAGTAGACTGTGTCCGTTATCTGTGTCCTTGATCCAACCACGGGCCCATCCATCTGTCCGTCAAGAGTCACTCTCATCTCATCAGTCACAAAACCTTTAAAAAATCTGTCTTCAGATATTTCTTGGACCATTCTTGACGTTTCAACTTCTGTGTCTTGTTCAGAGGTGGTTGGGTTTCTGCCTTTCTTACCTTGGCCATGTATGACAGCCCTCCGTGTATGTAACTTAAACACTGAACACGAGCAACACAAATAGACCAAAGAGAACTGAACACCTCATACTTCTTGACACTCCAGGGTGGTTGCAGTTGTGGAATATGGCAGCACTGGAGGATAATGGGTTCCTGGTAGCTTCACGTTCGATTCTTCGCAAATCTTTGGCGGTTAATCTGCGTCTTATCTTCTCGACACGTTTCTTGCGACCCTGTTGACTATTTGCTACAAAACGTTTGATGGTTCTGTGATCAAGCCCCAATATCTTAGATATTTCAAGAGTGCTTTAGCCCTGTGAAAGACTTTTTACAATTTTTGACTTTTCAGAGTCAGTTAAATCTCTTTTTTGGCCCATTTTTCCTGAAGAGAGGAATGTGCATAATAATTAGGCCACACCCTCCCTCGTTACAAGAATACACATCACCTGATATGCATTAAATCCAATAAGGATTTGGGTTTATACAGCTTGGAGTGGAAAACTATGGATAAAATGATGACATGGTCACTTGCCTAATATTTGTGCTCACAGTGTATTTGGGAATGTTTGCTTCAATAAAACAGTATTTAAAATAAAAAGATTTGCCAAAATAAAAACTATTTTCCTTTTGGTACAAGCACTCTTAAATTTAATTATGAAGTCAATGCTAGGGCTGTGACAGTAGGCATTTTTTTTTTACTACCGGTGGTAGTTAAAAAAGTAAATATTTTTTTTATGTACAAAAATAACAGCTGGACATGTTACAGTTGCCTTCACAACTTAAGTGCATCATTAAACTCACACAAACAGAATTTATATCAAAATTAAGATTTCTGATAAATACTATACTACAATTTGTGGATCTTATTCTTTGAAAGGTGTTAAATGTTTTTTGGTCTATGTGTTTTGCTCGTGTTCAGTGTTTAAGTTACATACATGGAGGGCGGTCATATTTACCAGAGTGCACATTGACGCAGTTTATTAGCCTTAATTAACTCAATAAATCCCGAGAAAGCTGCTGGGTCTGTGGAGAATAGAGGACCTGAATAATCGACAATAAACTGATAATGGATGATGAATTTATAGACGAGCAATGTTCAGCTGTAGGCTACTGCACAAAGAGACAGTGGAGTGTGGCCACATTTCAACATTGTGTCACAAATGTCCATTCAGCCGAGAGCTCTCTCAACTGCTGAGAAGCTCCTCTGTCTGGAGGAGTATTATCCAGTTTTTATGTAACTTCTAAAAATGCCTAAAACATTTCAAAAAAAATTTTTTTTTGCTATTTTCACTTGCCTTTGCAAGTTTTTGTCTTTTTTGAAAAAGAGTTATTAGTTAAATGCTTGAGATTAGTTAACCTATTTGTGGAGGAAAACTAGAGACTACTGTCCACAACAGTACACAACAGCAGACTAACACATATGCTGTATGGTAGTCTTTACCGTGGATATACTTGACCACATTGACACTGAGGCCATGTCTGGAGATAGTGGTGAGCACCTCCCCAGCGCTCCTCCTCCAGGGCAGGTTGTGGGGTGGGCACCAAGAGGTAATGGCACTGAACAGAAGCTGGAGGTCATCTTTTTGAGCCAGCTCCTCAGCCGGGGACACAAAAGTGCACAGTTTCACCATAATCTGAGAAAAGAGAAATAAATATAAATACATTTTCGAAGCAAAACGACAAGAAAAAAGTATTTGTTTTGGTAGTTTCACAGAGTTAGAGAATTAAAGACACTGAATCTGTAGTTTATGCAAATCATTTTTTTGAATTAACAAGGAAAGTCCCACTGAGATTACAAATCACTTGCAGGGGAGTCCTGGACCCACAAAATGACTGACATCATTGACCACTTTCTCCACACGCAGCAGAGGAAACACAAGTCTTTGCAGAGGTTACCTGTACCAAACCCTCTGTGTTCTACCTTGTTCGTACCTGGACAAACACTTTCTGGAGAAGTGCTCTGCGGTCGGCCAGGGGCAGCTCTGGATGTGGCTGAGTGTGGCCCTGACCTGGGGTCTTGTCTTGAGTGGGTGGAGCGGGAGGGGGCTGAGAAGTGGAGCTAACGGGGGCTTCCACCATGTGGGGCAGGTCAAAGAACAGGTACAGACATTTGACCAGAGTAGATGGGACGGACATGGTGGTCATGCAGTCCACAGTTTTCTATAAGAGAAGGAGATTGAGAGGGTTTTTCAATCAAAGAAATTATGTCAGAATAAGCTACAGAGACTGATGTATGACTATGACTTTTTGTCTAGTTTAAGTCGATGAAATTTGTATTTTAGTATCTTTTTAGTACACACAAAAAAAAAGAAAGTTTTTACAAATTTCGTTTATTCTTTTTCTCCCAAAGCTGAAGCGGGCAGGCCATCGGTCCCTTTCTCTGTGTCAGACCTAACTTTCTTTGTTTGCGACCTTTTTCAGACACAGGAAACGGAAATACTGCTAAATAATAATAACGTGAATAAACTAGACAAAATAACGTTATAACATTTTGTTTTGTCTTGTTTTGGTCAACAAAAATGAAGAAACATTTTAGCATAGTTTTAATTTTGTAAACCACATTTAGTCTCGTTTTTATTCATCAACAATATTACATTAAACATTTAATTACAGCATTTACGTTGCATCTCGTCTCGTTTTTGTCACGTAATAAAAGATTTGTTGACAACAATATTTAGTACGTAAATTTACGTAATTTGCATTTACAAAAGAATCACTGCAGGAAAGGCAGTGGGCCAGCTGACAGCAATATGCTCTGGAATATGACTAGAGGACTGTAAGGTCAAATGATCTCTGCAGAACCGCGGTAAGACACAGCACTGAGAATTGAGGTTAAAAGGATAGGTCTGGATTAAAGAAGAGATCAAAGTAGGCTGCTTTGTAACAGAGCAGTGTAACATAAAGACAGCTTAACAGTTTGCTTATTTATAGCACAGCATAGAATTGCATTTGAGCACTGTAGAATAGTCTTTTCCCAAGTGGGACAATAAAAGGACTAAATCTGAGTTTAGTTGCTGGGAAAGGCTCCAGTCACCCGCAACCTCTAAGGACTAAGTGGAAGAAAATTAATTAATGTGTGACAGAGTGCACCAGTTTTAGAGAGTGCAGTTGAACATACCTGTCCGGAAGATGCCAGTAGGTTGATGGTGGTCAGGAGCATCCAGCCGCGGCTTGCCTCCTCACTCTGGTTCACCTCCAGGAACTGCACTATGGCTCGACTGGCAGCCTCTGGAGCACACACGCAGTAAAAGACACCAATTAGTGCAAAGAGAATTATTGTACTGTTGTGTAACTGATTGCTTGCTGCGTTTCCATTTCCATTTTAGTCATTTAGCAGACGCTTTTCTCCAAAGCAACTTACAAGTGAGGAAAACAATGGAAGCAATTTTAACAACACAAGGTAACAAAAAGCATAAGTGCACCAAAAACTAGTCAGTTAAAACCCAGCACAGTATACCGTTAAAATAATTATTAGGTTCGGATCACAAACGAGACAACGGAGACCATACATGGTAAATTTAGGAATGAAAGACCAGTTTAATTCTTGCAAGAATGAAACAAATCAGACACAGGCAACAATAGTACATGGGGATTTGCTTAACATGTTTACAACACATGAAGCTTTTATAGATGTACATTATGCCCGCCTCTCAGCTCCAGGGTCGTGGATGGACGTGTATTGAGCCGACGTGTCAGTCATAGATGTGAATAAGTTTACGTGTACATGCCACTAAGTGAACAGGACAGAGTGTCCCTGAACAATGATTAGATGTAGTGCAAAGTGATGTCTTTGTCTTGTTTGGATTAGCATGGCGCCAAAAGGAGATACAGCTAAATCATACTTGTATGTGGATAAGCATATAAACTGGAGCAGGAGTGTGAGCATAATAAATAATATACAATTACTATAGGAGAGAATTTATTTTTCTTTTTTTTGAAGAAGAAGAAGAAGAAGAAGAAGAAAAGGAATTGATAGAAAAGGAAGTAGAATTCAGTGTTTAAAGATGGCTACTGAATCTGCTGATCTTGTAGCAGCAGGTAGATCATTCCACCAATGTGGAACAGATCCAGAGAAGGTATGCAAGAGTGATTCTTTTCCTTTTTGGGATGGTACCACCAGATGTTCATTTTTTGCTAATGAAAAAAGGAGTTACGTGCGCTCTCTTCGGTTCATTCGGTACAGATTTCTGAGTAATCGCCATCTTCTTAAATGTTCTTTATACCAACAGGATGCTGAATTGAGTCAACTTTCAATACAAAACCATATACATTTTTAGTCATTTTCTCACTCTCCTACTCAGCTACTCACAAGGTGCCCAGAATTTATTCAGAAACTAGGCAGGCCAGTTTTTTTCCCTATGCTATGCTAAGTCTTCTTTCAGTGCTATGGGTGTCTCTGGAATGGCGTTGCAATGGTTCAAGTTTTACCTCTTGGGTAGATCATTCAGGGTATCCTGTAGAAACAAGGTCTCTGAGTTCCAACATCTCAATACAGGGGTGCCACACAGCTCAGTGCTTGGACCGCTACTCTTTTCCATATACAGTGTTGTTCAAAATAATAGCAGTACAATGTGACTAACCAGAATAATCCAGGTTTTTAGAATATTTTCTATTGCTAAGTGACAAACAAGTTACTAGTAGGTGCAGTAGATTCTCAGAAAACAAACAAGACCCAGCATTCATGATATGCACGCTCTTAAGGCTCTGCAATTGGGCAATTAGTTGAAAGGGGTGTGTTAAATAAATAGCAGTGAGGCATCAAGGTCATCAATTTTGTGAAAAAACAGGTGTGAATCAGGTGGCCCCAATTTAAGGATGAAGCCACCAGCACTTGTTGAACATTTGAAAGCCTGAGGAAAATAGGTTGTTTAAGACATTGTTCAGAAGAACAGCATACTTTGATTAAAAAGTTGATTGTAATAGGGGAAAACCTTTAAAGAGGTGCAAAAAATTATAGGCTGTTCAGCTAAAATTATCTCCAATGCCTTAAAATGGAGAGCAGAACCAGAAAGACGTGTAAGAAAACGTAAGACAACCATCAAAATGGATCGAAGAATAACCAGAATGGCAAAGGCTCAGCCAATGATCAGCTCCAGGATCAAAGACAGTCTGGAGTGACCTGTAAGTACTGTGACAGTTAGAAGACTACTGTGTGAAGCTAATCTATTTTCAAGAATTCCCCGCAAAGTCCCTCTGTTAAAAAAAGGCATTTGCAGAAGAGGTTACAATTTGCCAAAGAACACATCAACTGGCCTAAAGAAAATTGGAGGAACATTTTGTGACTGATGAGAGTAAAATTGTTCTTTTTGAGTCCAAGGGCCACAGACAGTTTGTTAGACTACCGCCAAACTCTGAATTCAAGCCCCAGTCCACAGTGAAGACAGTGAAGCAAGCATCATGATATGGGCATGTTTCTCCTACTATGGTGTTGGGCCTATTTATCGCATACCAGGGATCATGGATCAGTTTGCATATGTCAAAATAATAAGAGGCCACGTTGCCTTATACTGAAGAGGACATGCCCTTGAAATGGTTGTTTCAATAAGACAATGACCCCAAACACACGAGTAATCAAGCAAAGTTTTGGTTCCAAACCAACATAATTAATGTTATAGAGTAGCCACCCCAATGGCCCTCAATCCAATCGAGAAGCTGTTTCTGAAGCAAAACCATTCATCATTCATTCAAGAAATGTAAATGAATTGTGGAATGTTGTTAAAGAATCACAGTTGAGAGGTGCCACAAGCTGGTGCCACACTGAAGCAGTTTTAAAAAACCTTGGTCATACAACTAAATGTTAGTTTAGTGATTCACAGGATTGCTAAATCCTAGAAACAAAAACGTTTGTACAAAATATTTTTCAGTTTGTACAGTCAATGGCAGACACTGCTATTTTTATAACACACCCCTTTCAACTATTTGCACAGCCTTAAGAGTGTGCATATCATGAATGCTGGGTCTTGTTTGCTTTCTGGGAATCTACTGCACCTACTGCTAACTTGTTTGCCACTTAGCAATAAAAAATATACTAAAAACCTGGATTATTCTGGTTAGTCCTATTGTACTGCTATTATTTTGAACAGTACTGTACATGACATCCTTCGGCTCGGTCATTCAGAAGCATGGCTTTTCCTATCAGTGCTATGCGGATGACACTCAACTCCACTAGTCATTTCAACCTGACGATATCTATCCAACAATATCTGCTCGCATCTTGCCATGCCTGTGTGACATCTAACTTTGGATGAAGGACCATCACCTTCAGCTGAACCTTGCAAAAACTGAACTGCTTGTGATTCCAGCCAACACAAAGACCTACCACAACCTCTCCATTCGACTAGGCTCATCAACCATTACACCGTCACAATTGATGATCAGCTAAACTTCACTATACAAGATGCCAGCACCACCCAATACTGTAATATTGAACATATTAGGGCCAACCAATTTCAGAGAGAAAGAAAGAGAGAACAAACATAAATCAATACAATTGAGTGTAAGCAAGAAATAAGCAATGCTTATCTATTTTCAATCTCAGTGCATAAACATACAAAAAAACATGTATTTCCACTAGATTTTAAATCTGGTTCACCTCTTGGTCATATAACCAAGTTTGTAAATAAAAAAACAAATAAAAAAAATACTATTGCACAAGAACCAGTAAAAATAATCCAACTTTCAATTAAGAACAAAACCTTTTGGCCATTGACACATAGGCAAAAGTGCTTCTTGTGCTGTGCATGACCTTACTACATTTACATTTAGTCATTTAGCAGACGCTTTTATCCAAAGCGACTTACAAGTGAGGATAACAATGGAAGCAATTTTAACAACACAAGGTACAAAAAGCATAAGTGTACAAAAAACTAGTCAGTTTAAACCCAGCGCAGTATACAATGCTAAGGATAATAGAATTTTTTATTTTTTTTAAAGAAAGGAATTGATAGAAAGGAAGTAGAACTCAGTGTTTGTCAGTCAGGTGTTGACGGAAGAGATGTGTTTTCAGGCGTTTTTTAAAGATGGCTACAGAATCTGCTGATCTTGTAGCAGCAGGTAGATCATTCCACCAATGTGGAACAGAGCCAGAGAAGGTACGTGAGAGTGATTGTTTTACCTTTTTGGGACGGTACCACCAGACGTTGTTCATTTGCAGAGCGCAGGGATCTGGTAGGAACGTAGGTCTGTATTAGTGAGTGAAGATATGAGGGGGCGGAGCCAGTGGTGGTCTTGTAGGCCAAGAGCATAGCTTTGAGACGCCAGCGGCGTCAACCGGGAGCCAGTGTAACCTAATGAATAGAGGAGTTACGTGCGCCCTCTTTGGTTCATTAAAGACCACTCTTGCCGCTGCATTCTGGATCAGCTGCAGAGGTTTGGTTGTGCAGCAGGGAGTCCAGCCAGTAGAGCATTGCAATAATCCAGTTTGGACAAGACAAGAGCCTGGACTAGAATTTGGGTAGAGTGCTCTGATAGGAAAGGTCTAATTTTCCTAATGTTGTAGAGGATGAATCTACAGGACCGGGTGGTGCTGGCGACATGACTTGTGAAGTTTAGCTGATCATCAATTACCACTCCCAGATTTCTGGCAGTGCTGGACGGTGTAATGGTTGATGGGCCTAGTTGAATGGAGAGGTTGTGGTGGGTCTTTGGATTGGCCGGAATCACAAGCAATTCTGTTTTTGCAAGGTTCAGCTGCAGGTGATGGTCCTTCGTCCAAAGTGAGATGTCACTCAGACATGCCGAGACGCGAGCAGAGACCGTCGGATCATCAGGTTGAAATGACAGGTGGAGTTGAGTGTCATCTGCAGCAGTGATAGGAAAAGCCATGCTTCTGGATGACAGAGCCAAGGGATGTCATGTATATGGAAAATAGTAGCGGTCCAAGCACTGAGCCCTGTAGCACCCCTGTATTGAGATGTTGGGACTCAGAGACCTTGTTTCTCCAGGATACTCTGAATGACCTATCCGAGAGGTAAGACTTGAACCATTGCAACGCCATTCCAGAGACACCCATCGCCCTGAGAGAAGACAGGAGGATGTGATGAATAACAGTGTCAAAAAGCAGCAGACAGATCCAGTAAGATGAGTACAGATGACTTGGATGTTGCCTTTGCCAGTCTCAGAGCTTCGATGACTGAGAGCAGGGCAGTTTCGGTGGAATGTCCGCTCTTGAACCCAGACTGGTTCTGGTCCAGGAGGTTGTTCTGTGTGAGAAAGGATGAGAGCTGAGTAAACACAACTCGCTCCAGAGCTTTAGCAATGAAGGGAAGTAGGGAAACCGGTCTGTAGTTTTCTGGCAGTGTAGGGTTAAGAGTGGGTTTCTTCAGTAGTGGTGTGATGCGGGCCTCTTTGAAAGCTGTGGGGAAGGACCCAGTGGAAAGAGATGAGTTGATGATGTGAGCAGGCACGACAGATGGAGAGATGGCCTGAAGGAGATGTGTGGGGATGGGATCCAGCGGGCAGGTAGTAGGGTGGTTAGAACTAATGACCTTGGAAACATCTGCTTCAGTTAGAGGAGAGAAGGAAGTGAGCAAACACATATCAGGGGTCTGAATGAGCTCGACAGGTGGTGGCGCAGAGAACTGACTGCTGATGGCGGTCGTTTTCTTTATAAAGAAAGACGCAAAATCATCAGCTGTTAGATCCGATGAAGGTGGGGGAGCAGGCGGACAAAGGAGAGCAGAAAAGGTTTTAAAGAGAGTGCGCGAGTCAGGTGAGTTGATTAACCTAGAATGGTAGTAGAAAGTTTTTGCAGAGGTGACATCAGCAGAGAAAGTAGAGAGGAGAGACTGGTAGATACAGAGGTTAGTAGGATCTTTTGACTTGCGCCATTTTCTCTCAGAGTGTCGGTGGCGTTGTTTGTGTTTAAAAGAGAGAGCTCCTCAGAAGAGGGGAGTGCAGAAGAGACAGCAGAGGAAAAACGGGAGGGACTGAGTGTACGCAGGTTGCGTCGGAAAGTGACCAGCGGTAAAACAATTGCAGTGTCTGGAGAAGTTAGGTCAAGGTCAAGAGTAATGACGAAATGATCGGAAGTGTGCAGTGGCGTGACCTGAGTGTGCTGAGTGGAGCAGTATCTTATGTAGATAAGATCTACACTATTACTATTACTATTGTAGAGCAGGGCTGTAAGATGATAGCAGACTCTGAATTTTTGTTGCTCTTTCTTCCGTTCCTTCAGGAAAATTTGCCCGAAAAGTGTGGTGCTTCTCCATGTGGTGCCGCCGAACGTTGTATTCTTTTAATACCGCAACGCACATTCATTTGGGGTTCAGGCTTTGGGGTAAAATAAACAAATATTTCTCTGTCCAGACATGGTAAAATTGACAATTTTCATTATCAATTTTATGCTTAAGACTTGAGAGTGACATCGTTTTTGCGGGTAAACCGGTTAAACAAGTATCACGTGTTGAAAAGCATTCTAAGTTGGGCGTTTCTAGGCAACGCACAGTGTTGCATTCACGTACCGTACCAGTGAAGGAAATTTATCAGACTTACACCAGGGGGTGTAAACTTTTTTTTCTTTGCTTTTGCCTGATAGTGGTAGGTCCACTAGGGGGTGGACCCACCACCAATTTAATAGGCCTGCTCTACAACATTAGTAAAATTAGGCCTTGCACTCTACGCAAATCCTAGTCCAGGCCTGCCTGCACAACCAAACCTCTGCAGATAATCCAGAATGCGGAATGCAATAATGGTCTTCAATAAACTGAAGTAAGCACACGTAACTTCTCTCTTCATTAGGTTACACTGGCTCCCTGTTGACACCCGCATCAAGTTCTATAATCTTGGCCTACAAGACCACCGCGGCATCCGCACCCTCATATCTTCACTCACTAATACAGACCTATGTTCCTGCTAGAGTCCTGCGCTCTGCAAATGAAACAACGTCTGGTAGTACCATCCCAAAAAGGTATAAATGTATAAATAATGTATAAAAATCACTCTTGCATACTTTCTCTGGATTTGTTTCACATTGGTGGAATGATCTACCTGCTCCTACAAAATAAGCAGAAAAAAAGGCCTGAAACAGACAAACACTAACTTATACTTCCTTTCTATCTCTTTTCTTTAAAAAATAATAGAAAATTCCTATCCTTTGCTTTTGTGCTGGGCTTTAACAGACTTGTTTTTGGTGCACTTATGCATTTTGTTATCTTGGGTTGTTATAATTGCTTGCATTGTTTTCCTCATTTGTAAAAAGCTTTGGATGAAAGCGTCTGTTAAATGACTAAATGTAAATGCTACATTGTGGTTTTGAAAACTTTCAGAAGAGTAACACTTATTTCAAGCCTCTACAGAAAAATAGTTCTTTCTCTGTGCACTTCCTACACAATTGATAATTTGGGTATTAGAGCAAGACGTGTGATATTTTTGTATGTAATAATAATGAACAACCAACTCAGTCTGCCTAGAGTTGTTCTTGCTGTATGTGTAATGTGCTTAAAGTTTTCTACAGATTAAAATTGTCTTTAAATTTATTTTCCTCAAATACATTTTGAAATATAAACAAATCAAAGAGGAGTGGAGTGAATCTTTGTGTTGCTGTGCTTGAGAGATGTCACCTGTGGATTTATTGGAGGCCCTGCGCCGGATCTCAGTCACCATGAGTCGGGACACTTGGGTAGTGAACTGCAGTAGGTCGGAGAACTTCTCCATCATGCTGCTGGGAGGGGCATTCCCAAAAACCTGCAACACACATCAATTCTTACCTCAACATTCAAAATATGGCTCTCTCAGTCAAGTCTTGAAAGAAGGAAACAAATGTCTGTCTTCCTGAAAACCTTTTTAGAACATAAGAAAAGGCCACAAGGTCAGCCCCCAGCGATTAACTGGCTACTGTCCAGGGTGTAAACCGCCTAAGGCCCAAAGTTGCTATGATAGGCTCAAGTCACCCGTGACCCTTCAAAGAAAAAAATGTATGCTAAAGTGGGCTTTAGGTTATGATATAAAACATCCCAGGAGTGCATAAGCTATTACCTGACTCTAGAGCCTTCATGAGGCACTTTAAATATTCAAAGCAGTTTTATTTGAGTGTTATTCTTAGATTATTTTATCTCAGGGGAGGTGCTGTTTTTAATGCTCTATTTTGCACTTGAGTGTGACAGTACTGTTTGAAGCGTCCCAAACAGAAATAAGAAGCATGCCGATTAGTAATGGACAATTTCGGCATTGGCCTGATGTCTGTCAAAATGTCTGTCGACTAGTTTGTTTGGCGCCTGTGACGCCAAAGTGCACCTGAAAGCAGCGGCTCTCCATTTTGGGCATGCTCACTTTGCCAATGTAAAGTAAAGGCCTGTAAGTTAAATGCTGGAGCTGTTGTCTTGTCTGCCTCACGGCGTATTTTGCAAGGTCAAGAGAAGACTGACGGATCAAAATATGAAACGCATGCAATGGGGAAGTTTTGTGAGGATCCCGCGTCAAGTCATTTATTACAAGCAATTTAATAACTTTTTTGAAAACAACAAGCTAGCGTTAGCAAGCTAGCATTAGCATGTGGCAATCCCTAACACAAGAACTGTGTTCTTGTGTCTTGTGTAAGCACTGCTAAAGGGAGCCCCCCAACAAGCCCTCGAGAAAAAAAAGAAGAAATTAAGCAGAGATTCTGCAAAAGCCAAATCTATAACCAATAAGAGAATATAAATGATTGGGGTACAATGGCTATCATTGGCCAAAATATTAAATATTGAAATATAATGGCCAATATCGGTTATCAGCCTCAAGTCAAATTTAATATAAGATAACCGGCTGAAAAAATCCATATTGGCCCAACCCTAATACTGATGTTTTTTTTTTTTTCCTTTTTTATTTATCCATTTTATTTTCAACCATAAACACCGTAAGAGTTAAAAACATATACAATATTTACAGGTCATTAGTTCCCCTTTGACACAATCAATAAATAAAAGACAGACAACAAAACACATACCTTGTTTTCATTCCAGCCAGGTGCTTAAACCGTGACAAAGCGGTTTTAGCACCTGTTTTCCTTTGCCGTACCATAAGAAAACACTCCCACCATAACCCCACAAACATTTTAAATGCTTCCCCTTACACAAACTAGGAGCTCTGGGCAGAGACAGAAAGTCCTTCAAAACACAAGACCCTAATGGGTTTGTTACACTGTTATTGTAAGAATGTTTCTAGTTGAACATATTAGTTTACTCTGTTCTTGTCTTCTTAGCACTTTGCCCAAGACAAATTTCTCTTTGGGACAATAACGTCCTGGTAAGGGCATGCCTTACAGGGTTCATGAGCTTCTCTGTAAACCAAAGTCCTCTAAAGGAATGTGTTGGGCCATCTGTTCCATAGACAGATGGTCTGAATTGGGTTGTACACTAGGAGAGGAGTGGTTGAAAAAAAGGTAAACAATCAACCAGCATGAAAATCTGAGACTGAACCTTAAGGGAATGTGAAGAAGTCCGCACTAATTTACATGCAATTACTCTCAGCGACTACCTGAGAGTAAAAAAAAAAAAACAAATCCCTTGAGGTCTGAGGTCTCAGGAAGCAAGTGCCCACTCTTGAACGAGACAACAAAACGTTTTGTGACAGATGGTGCCAAATACAGGGTTCCCACTCTTTCATGAACATCAGATTTAAGGACTTTAAAAGCACAATTTATTTTATAGCAAGCACCTATCTCTCCCAGTACTGCACATTTCACTTAACATTTAAATTATTAGTTTCAGAGTAATACTGAAGTTCTGAATGTGTAGGTTTTATAAATTTAGACCGTTTTGAGCAGTTGTCTTAAAAGAAATTGAACTAAATCCAATGAAGTCAATGGCATTCAAACTGATAATATTCAAATACAATCTCTTGTAAAAGATTTGAATTAGAAAGAACGTCAATTTAAAATTTATAAAAAGTGGTTAAATGTAGTATATTTACAATATATACAATTAGGGATGTAACGATATTGAAGATATCGCGCTATCGCGGTGGTAAACGTGTCTCGATATCGTCGTGGTTGGGTTACAATATTAAAAGGACAGGTGTCCGTCAAAAAGCAAGAGGAATAAACACAGTCCCGCGGAACAAATCATTGTTAACTACATAGACCATGATCCTTTGCGCTGCGTCGTTACAACAACCGTTGTTAAGCCAATAGGATTGCACGCTGCACGCTGTCTACACAAGCTCTCAGCAAGCCAGCATGGCCGACAGCAATACTTGTAAGGATGAAAACAACAAAATCGAAGTTGAGATTGTGCCAGCCCCTGCAGCTTTTAAATAAGATGTCTGGAAACATTTTAGTTTCGCCGTGTCAAAAAACGCAAAAGGAGAGAAGGTGGTGGACAGACAATGGAGCAACATGCGAAGTCATCTGACGACCAATCATCCCGAAAAGTTCGCAGATTCTCCCACAAAAAGAGTACTGTCCGGTCAAAAAACCCTGAAGGAGGCCTTTTCAACAACTACTATGCCACACAACAGCACAAGGGCTCAAGAAATCACAAAGTACATCGCGGAATACATAGCGTGATTTATGTCCCTTTTCTGCAGTAGATGGCAAAGGATTTAAAAGTTTAGTGGCCAAGCTTGAGCCGAAGATAAGTTATGTTCCTGAATACCAGTTTTAAAAGGCTGCTTTTATTTGCCTTGCACATTTAAACCTGACTTAACTTAATCTTTGTTTGCACTTAAAGGGAATTCCCTATTGTTTACAATTGTTCTAGTTGCTTCTAAACTTGAACATTGCACAGAAGAATTAGTTATGCAACCAAATATTACTATACAGAATATTGATGTTCCTGACTACAACTTGCACTTTAAAAGCACTGTGATCAGCGTTTTATGTTGTCATGGATCCATGAATACAACAATAAATTGCCTGTTGACTGGCAAAAGCAGAATAAATGTCAGTATTTTTTCGCTATTATCATCACAAACACTATCGTGAGCTATTTAACAATACCGTGAGCTTTTCCACAATATCGCAATAAATATCGTACCGTGAGGTCAATATCAAAATTGTATCGTACCGTGAGATTTTGATATCGTTACATCCCTATATACAATATAATATTACAGTAACTAGTACGGCTAGTGACAGCCCTCTACAGAAAAGAGACAGATAAATGCTCATTTTATATAATGATTCATTCCATCCACTTCTCCATTTTCTAGTATTTATTGCAGTAACAATATCAATGACGATATAAATTTAGTGCCATTCAACACCACTGTTTACTAAATATTATTCAGCTGCAAAGAAAATTTTTAAACATTATTAACAAACTTTCAGTTTAAATTAAAAATGTAAACACTGGTAAATGCTTCAACTATAAAACAAAATAGAATGAAGTTGGTTACAAAATTTGTGCAAATAAAACTTGATAAGTAACCCTATAAAAATAAAGTTCACTGAGGAAGAAATATTACACTGCAAAAATTTAAATCATATGAATGTGAGACATGCTACTAATTAGGTAAAATGAACTAGGAGGATTGCATTTCGTGCTTTAAAAATAACCAGGCCTGTGCTACTGCTTGAATCTTCTTCTGGCTGGAGACTGCTTCATCACCTCGGGCCTGTGCTACTGCTGGTGCCTGCTACACCACCTTGTAATTTAGAGTTAAAGGTCTCCAGAATCTCTGTTTTTCCTAGGAGCTGTCTGAACCTTTGAAAATAATAGATTATGCTTGGGCTAAGGCGAGAAAAACAAAGTACTGGCTGGAGATTTGAGATGACTCAAAAATCGCTGCACCCCCCTGTTTAAAAAGGCAAAATGTAAATATTACTTGTCTAAAAGTACAAGTTTACAAGTTCCAAAAGATTCTGAGGAGTTTTCCAAGACTTTAGCCTTGGCTCTGGAAGGGCCTCCTCCAAAGAAAGGATCCTGGCAATTGGGAAATGGCATTTATTTCCAAAAGAAATGGTGCCTCTTCACAGACTCATTACGACCACAGCCACAAATGTATCAAAAAACAAACTGATATCTTTTTTTGCACACGTGTCTAGATGATACTCACCAAATTCGGAGCCGTTTAGATGAAAACCCTTTAGCACAAGGGGTGCGATTTAGGTGGTCACAAATTCCACCCAACATTTACTATTGACTTGGTGGATTTCCTGTTGAGTTTAGGGTGTGGCTGTCATAGACTTTTCTGTTTGCCCTGAGGTGTCCTATAGATGTACCAAGTTTTGTATTTCTACATTGGAAAAATTTACTTTCATTTTCCATAGGCCCAATGTATTTTGACTTTTCTAGGGGTCGCCCCTGAGCCATTTTTTGTATTTTTTTTTTCCGGGGACTTCAAATACATACATTTCTTGCCGGGCTAGAAGTCTGGGACCAATAAAAATGACTTCTAGTTGCACGTTTACTGGGTCAAATTGAGGATCATTTTGCAGAAAAATCATAATAAAAAAATATACCAAATTATAATTAAAAAAATACAACTCGAGCAAAAACGACAAGAAAAATGCCTGTCTATTTTACACACGTGTGTTTAGCTCATTTTGCCCAAGTTTGGTGTCTGTGGAATGAAGCAGCTATTTTCTGTTGTTTTTTAAAAAAGAGGTGTATTCTAAGTCGAATCACATTTTCAATTCAAAATGGCCGCCTTCCCGTGTGTGATAGGGTGTGGTCCCCATTGGCTTTTTGTTCATAAGCCCATACTGGATGTGTGTACCAAGTTTCATTTGCCTACGACAAACTAAAATCTTCACTTCCCATTGACTTTTTCCACATATTTGGGACGTTGCTATGGCAACACATTTATAGATAGGGGGTGGTTGTCATTGGCTTTTATGCTCGTCATGACATAAGAGATGTGTGTACCAAATTTTATGTCTCTATGACAAACTAAATTCTTGGGTCCCATTATAAGTTTGTAGGGGGCGCTGGAGAGACATTTCTAAAGATAACCCTTTTATTTACATATCTTTGTGTTTAGGTCATGAATGTGCACAAACGCCTTTTTGGGTCCAACTCGATCCGAGAAGGCGTTTGAGAGTTAAGAGACATTTTATTTTCACAAAAATGGCCACGTCGTTACAGGCTTGCCACACCCATACCCGATAAGATATCAAAAACAAATTCACAACTTTGGTTGGCACACGTGTCTAGATAATACTCACCAAATTTGGGGCCATTTAGATTAAAACACAATGATTTGCATCTTTTTGCGCAAGGGGTGCGATTTTAGTGGCCACGCGTTTCACCCCACATGGCGGACTTCCTGTTGAGTTTAGGGTGTGGCTGTCATTGACTTTTCTGTTTGCCCTGAGGTGTCCTATGGATGTACCAAGTTTCATTTTTCTACGTTGGAAAAAAGTTACTTTCACTTTCCATAGGCCCAATGTATTTTGACTTTTCTAGGGGTCGCCACTGAGTCATTTTTTGTATTTTTTTTTCGGGGACTTCAAATACATACATTTTTCGCAGAGCTTGAAAAATTGGACCAATAAAAATGACTTTTCGTGCATGTTCACTGGGTCAAATTTAGGATCATTTTGCAGAAAAAAAAAAAAAAGAAAAAAAAAGAAAAAAGAAATCCGAGCAAAAACAATAGGCCCTCCCGGTCATCACCGGCTCGGGCCTAATAAACATTCTATGAATGTTAACCAATGAAAGTCAGACATTGCTTTTTAACCATGCTTCAACAGAATTATTTTAAAAAATAAACTCGTGGAACAGGCCTGGACAAAATTGATGGTACCCCTAGAAAAGACTGTAATTAATGTGACCAAATGGACATGTTAATTCAAGGTGTGTGCACTAATTAGCATCACAGGTGTGTACAATCTTGTAATCAGTCAGTGGGCCTATTTATAGGGCTTCAGGTAGTCACTGTGTTGTCTGGTGACATGGTGTGTACCACACTCAACATGGACCAGAGGAAGCGAAGGAAAGAGTTGTCGCAGGAGAATAGAAAGAAAGTTATAGACAAGCATGATAAAGGTAAAGGCTATAAGACCATCTCCAAGCAGCTAGATGTTCCTGTGACTACAGTTGCACATATTATTCAGAAATTTAAGCTCCATGGGACTGTAGCCAACCTCCCTGGACGTGGCCGCAGGAGGAAAATTGATGACAAATCAAAGAGACGGATAATCCGAATGGTAACAAAAGAGCCCAGAAAGACTTCTAAAGAGATCCAAGGTGAACTCCATGCTCAAGGAACATCAGTGTCAGATCGCACCATCCGTCGTTGTTTGAGCCAAAGTGGACTACATGGGAGACGACCAAGGAGGACACCATTGTTGAAAACAAATCATAAAAAAGCTAGACTGGAATATGCCAAACTACATGTTGACAAGGCACAAAGCTTCTGGGAGAATGTCCTATGGACAAATGAGACAAAAATGGAACTTTTTGCCAAGGCACATCAGCTCTATGTTCACAGACGGAAAAATGAAGCATATCAAGAAAAGGACACTGTCCCTACTGTCAAACATGGAGGAGGCTCTGTTATGTTCTGGGGCTGCTTTGCTGCATCTGGCACAGGGTGTCTTGAATCTGTGCAGGGTACAATGAAATCTGAAGACTATCAAGGGATTCTAGAGAGAAATGTGCTGGCCAGTGTCAGACAGCTTGGTCTCAGTCGCAGGTCATGGGTCTTGCAACAGGACAATGACCCAAAACACAGCAAAAAACACCCAAGAATGGTTAGGAGGAAAACATTGGACTATTCTAAAGTGGCCTTCTATGAGCCCTGACCTCAATCCTATTGAGCATCTTTAGAAGGAGCTGAAACTTGCCGTCTGGAAAAGACACCCTTCAAACCGGAAACAACTGGAGCAGTTTGCTCATGAGGAGTGGGCCAAAATACCTGCTGAGAGGTGCAGAAGTCTCATTGACAGTTACAGGAGTCGTCTGATTGCAGTGATACCCTCAAAAGGTTGTGCAACAAAATATTAAGTTAGGGGTACCATCAATTTTGTCCAGGCCTGTTCCATGAGTTTATTTTTTTAAATAATTCTGTTGAAGCATGGTTAAAAAGCAATGTCTGACTTTCATTGGTTAACATTCATAGAATTTTTATTTATTATTACTTTTGTCAGAATAAAGTTTTTTCTGTGACCATTGTGAGTTTTTCTTTCATTGACCGAAGGGTACCAACAATTTTGTCCACGTGTGTAAATACTCCTCTCAACGACGCTACTCCACCGGGGTTTATTTACCTCTCCCAACCTCGTGACACTGGTGTGGTGTAATATTTTATATGTTATGTGTTTTAAACTATGTAGACCCAGTTAGTTATTCATTTAAACATATTAATATAAAAGACAAAACCTAATGTCAGACACACACACAGGAAGGACCAGATAAAGACGCAGGTGTCTGTTATCGGAGGAGACAGAGCTGAGGAGTAGCCTTCAAGGCCGTACAAGAAATTACATCAGAGTTAATGAGGAGGATCCCAGAGCCTTGCACAGTAAGTTAATAATGAACTTTAAGACTTTACAGGAAAGAGTTATTACTTTACTGATATCAGAACTGTATAAAAGCTTATGTCTACTGTTCAATCTTCAGTAGTTGTTGGGGAGTCTACTCGGGTCGTTTATTGTGTTGGTTGTGAACAATAAAGACTCTAATGGCATTGGATCTGGTGTTGCGTTCATAACTTATTTCATACAATAGTGCCAAAAAACTGAGAGGTCAGTTTTGACACTACTGGCCAAGGAGGCGGTCTTGCGGTAATCTACAGCGAGAACTGGAAGATAGCGCCGGTGCGCCTAGACGCCTACCATTCATTCGAGGCCACTGCGTATAAACTGTCTGGATCTGTTCCTACTATTGTGGCCACCCTCTACCGACCGCCAAAGTCAAACAAGGATTTTGTCATGGACTTCACAACACTCCTCACACATATATCCACACTCTCATCTAACATAATAATACTGTGGGACTTCAATATTCACATGGACATTGTCAATAAAACTCTCACTAAAGATTTCACATCCTATTTGGACACTTTTGGCATTCAGCAATTTGTCAATTTTCCCACACACACAAAAGGACATATTCTAGATTGTTATCTGCTGCCCTGGGATGACACCTACTAACTGTAAAGCAAAGTACCTCCCATTCTCTGATCACTCACATTCAATGTTAATCTGTTCCTATTCAAATCCAACCCCCCATGCATTATAAATCTCCGCAAAATTAAGGACATTGACTTGGACAACTTATCCCTTCACATTGACAACCTCTCTTGTACAGACAACTTTCACTACCCTGAACAATTACTCTCACACTTCAATACACACCTCCATAGCATCCTACAGACGTGGACAAAAATGTTGGTACCCTTCGGTCAATGAAAGAAAAACTCACAATGGTCACAGAAAAAACTTTATTCGGACAAAAGTAATAATAAATAAAAATTCTATGAATGTTAACTAATGAAAGTCAGACATTGCTTTTCAACCATGCTTTAACGGAATTATTTAAAAAAATAAACTCATGGAACAGGCCTGGACAAAATTGATGGTACCCCTAGAAAAGACTGTAAATAATGTGACCAAATGGACATGTTAATTCAAGGTGTGTGCACTAATTAGCATCACAGGTGTGTACAATCTTGTAATCAGTCAGTGGGCCTATTTATAGAGCTTCAGGTAGTCACTGTGTTGTCTGGTGACATGGTGTGTACCACACTCAACATGGACCAGAGGAAGCGAAGGAAAGAGTTGTCGCAGGAGAATAGAAAGACAATTATAGACAAGCATGATAAAGGTAAAGGCTATAAGACCATCTCCAAGCAGCTAGATGTTCCTGTGACTACAGTTGCACATATTATTCAGAAATTTAAGATCCATGGGACTGTAGCCAACCTCCTGGGCGTGGCGCAGGAGGAAAATTGATGACATATCAAAGAGACGGATAATCCGAATGGTAACAAAAGAGCCCAGAAAGACTTCTAAAGAGATCCAAGGTGAACTCCATGCTCAAGGAACATCAGTGTCAGATCGCACCATCCGTCGTTGTTTGAGCCAAAGTGGACTACATGGGAGACGGCCAAGGAGGACACCATTGTTGAAAACAAATTCTAAAAAAGCTAGACTGAAATATGCCAAACTACATGTTGACAAGCCACAAAGCTTCTGGGAGAATGTCCTATGGACAGATGAGACAAAAATGGAACTTTTTGCCAAGGCACATCAGCTCTATGTTCACAGACGGAAAAATGAAGCATATCAAGAAAAGAACACTGTCCCTACTGTCAAACATGGAGGAGGCTCTGTTATGTTCTGGGGCTGCTTTGATGCATCTGGCACAGGGTGTCTTGAATCTGTGCAGGGAACAATGAAATCTGAAGACTATCAAGGGATTCTAGAGAGAAATGTGCTGGCCAGTGTCAGACAGCTTGGTCCCAGTCGCAAGTCATGGGTCTTGAAACAGGACAATGACCCAAAACACAGCTAAAAACACCCAAGAATGGTTAAGAGGAAAACATTGGACTATTCTAAAGTGGCCTTCTATGAGCCCTGACCTCAATCCTATTGAGCATCTTTGGAAGGAGCTGAAACATGCCGTCTGGAAAAGACACCCTTCAAACCGTAAACAACTGGAGCAGTTTGCTCATGAGGAGTGGGCCAAAATACCTGCTGAGAGGTGCAGAAGTCTCATTGACAGTTACAGGAATCGTCTGATTGCAGTGATAGCCTCAAAAGGTTGTGCAACAAAACATTAAGTTAGGGGTACCAACAATTTTGTCTAGGGCTGTTCCATGAGTTTATTTTTTAAAATAATTCCGTTGAAGCATGGTTGAAAAGCAATGTCTGACTTTCATTGGTAAACATTCATAGAATTTTTATTTATTAAAGTTTTTTCTGTGACCATTGTGAGTTTTTCTTTCATTGACCGAAGGGTACCAACAATTTTGTCCACGTGTGTAAATAATCTTGCTCCACTCAAAACCAGATCTGTCTCATTCAAGGCGCGTTTTGATTAAATGCATTTGTAAATATTGCTTCGTTGTGTAATCAGTTAAATTATTTGTTAATTCATTATTATAATCTATGCTTTTATTTTGAAAGACATTCTACAGAGCGCAAGATGCCGTAAAGCGGAAGTAAACGGTTGTAAAAAATGCAACGTCAATGTGAGCAAAAACGTGTCTTCTTGAAGCTAATATGAGAGAAAATGGTGGTCTGCTGATTAATCAATAAGTTCTCTAGCACCTGGTTGATGTGGGAACAAGGTTTGTAGTTATGAATAGGTTAATTCATTATTATAATCTATGCTTTTATTTTGAAAGACATTCTACAGAGCGCAAGATGCCGTAGCAAGTAGCGGTTGTAAAAATGCAACGTCAATGTGAGCATATAACGTGTCTTCTTCAAGATAATATGAGTAGATAAAGGTGGTCTGCTGTTAAAATACAATCAAGTTCTCTAGCACCTGGTTGATGTGGGAACAAGGTTTGTAGTTATGAATAGTAGATAATTTAGTTTTGCGCTGTATTTTGTGTTTTCTTTGAATAGCAAGGTTTTATATATGACACCAGCAGGGTGGATTGTTTGTGTACTACTGTAGTAGGCACTCAAAGCGCTTTACATTAAGCTTCTATTTACCAGTGTTACAGCTGGAACACCACTGGAGGCAAGGTGGGTTAAGTGTCTTGCCCAAGGACACAATGACAGTATGAGGGAGAGAGCGGGATGTTATGATGTTTTGAGCGAGGATTGAACCGACCACCCGCGGTCGCTCTACCCACTGAGCAACTGCAGTCTGTGATGGTGCGCAGTCCCTGCCACAGTACCCTACAATCAGACTGTTGCATCTGAGACTCCAGTCTTTGCCGTAGCGGTGTTTAGCTTCCTTCACCGCTCTGCGAACACTGTCAAGAGACAAGCCCAGATTTGGAAGCAGTGGTGCAGGACCGCAGAGCATCGCAGACAAATTTGTCCACCCATGGCTTATGGTTTGGAAAAGTCTTGATTTTCTTAGCGTAGTATCCTCAACAATTTCTCCAATGAAACCCTTGACCGCTTCCGTAAACTCTATGTCTCTGCCCAAGCTGCTGCGGAACATTTCCCAGGTGGCTGAATCCAGCACTCCCTGCATGGCGGCCCATGATTGGTCAGTCCAGCATGTCACTTCTCTCACAGCAGGGGGTTCCTGCCAAAGCCTCTGTTTGTATTTCAGCATGAGAAAGACAGAGGTGTGATCCGCCTTGCCAAAGAGGGGCTTTCTTCTTTGTCTGGTATCAGCTTTTTCAAAGTGACACTGTTAAAGTCCGACTGAGAGCCGCATCACGCTGGTTAGAATGATAGTTGGAAATAGCCTCAAGTAGCTCAGAGAGCGCAGTGTCCATGTCTGAGGTAAACTCACGTGGCAGATAGTGAGGACAGCATTTTAGGGTCAGAAGCTCCAGGTTAGGCGCACAGGAGTGTTTGAGAGGGACTACGTTCACACCAGTTGTTAATCATCAGGCTAACGCCACCTCCTTGTGATTTTCCAGACTCACTCGTTCTGTCCGTGAGATGAACCGCTGGTTGAACGGCGTGGTCCGGTACGAAAGGGGAAAGCCATGTCTCGGTGAAACAGATGATGTTGCAGTCCCGTATGTCCCTCTGGAACTTTATCCTGGCCCTGGATTCGTCCAGCTTGTTCTCCAGGGACTGGACATTAGCTGGCAAAACACAAGGCGGCAGGTGGCTGAATCCAGCACTCCCTGCATGGCGGCCCATGATTGGTCAGTCCAGCATGTCACTTCTCTCACAGCAGGGGGTTCCTGCCAAAGCCTCTGTTTGTATTTCAGCATGAGAAAGACAGAGGTGTGATCCGCCTTGCCAAAGAGGGGCTTTCTTCTTTGTCTGGTATCAGCTTTTTCAAAGTGTATGGTCTGCTCTATGCCTCAGCCTGTCCCTTAAGCTAGCTCTTTTCCCTCGAGGCCTACTTTGCTTGCGTTGGCCTCTTGATGCAAAATGTCTAGGGGCCAAGCCGAGTGAGGAGAAAGGTTTTCTGTAATACAGTTTGAGTACTCTATTCCGATATTTAGGAGTGTCCTTCTGTAATAAGTGATTTAACAGAGTGCAGGCGAGCTTGATTAGTCAAACATAAAAGCAAAAAGTACTATATACACAAAGAAAGTGTCGATGATAAGACGACAGCCGACATCACCAGCGCAATCTTGTGTTTACTCTTTTTAAATTATAAAAAGGTCTTTGGACACCTGCAAAAAAGCAAAATATCTGGCTCTCACAGACCTGTAACTTCTTTTTTAAGCGGCTCCTCTGTCCTCCACTCGTTACCTGTATTAATGGCACATGTTTGAACTCCTTATCAGTATAAAAGACACATGTCCACAACCACAACAACAACAACGTCAGACTCCAAACTCCACTATGGCCAAGACCAAAGAGCTGTCAAAGGACACCAGAAACAAAATTGCAGACCTGCACCAGGCTGGGAAGACTGAATCTTCAAGAGCAGCTTGGTGTGAAAAAAATTAACTGTGGGAGCAATTATTAGAAAATGGAAGACATACAAGACCACTGATAATCTCCCTCGATTTGGCGCACCACGTAAGATCTAACCCCGTGGGGTCAAAATAATCACAAGAACTGTAAGCAAAAATCCCAGAACCGGAGGGACCTTGTGAATGACCTGCAGAGAGCTAGGACCACAGTAACAAAAGCTACCATCAGTAACTCACTACGGCGCCAGGGACTCAAATCCTGCAGTGCCAGACGTGCCCCCTGCTTAAGCCAGTACCGGGCCCATCTAAAGTTTGCTAGAGAGCATTTGAGCCAGAATAGGGTTGGGAGAATGTCATATGGTTGGGGTCATGTATTGTGAGAAATTCCATCTGGGTGTCTGAGCAGATCCCATCTAAAGTTCAAACACCAGAATGGGCAATGAGAATGGCTTGGTCAGTAAAAAAACCTTTCAAAGTAGGAGTGCCTAGCCAGTTTCCAGATCTCAACCTACTGTGAGCATAGTTGAAAATCCGTGTTGGCCAGCAACAGCCCCAAAACATTACTGCTCTAGAGGAGATGTGAACTACCAGTAAAAACCTTCTTATCAGCAAGGGCATTGGAGCTCAGTGGTAGAGCAGTCGCCTATAACCAGAAGGTTGGCGATTCCCGCTCTGCCCTGTTCATACTTTCGTTGTGTCCTTGGGCAAGACAGTTAACCCACCTTGCCTCCAGTGTCTGTAGCACTGGTGCATGAATGTGTGCGACTGTAGAGGTGTGTTTGGTGGTGGTCGGAGAAGGTTGAGCGCCGTTTGTATGGCAGCCCCCATCTCTGTCTGCCCCAGGTGTGTATGTGTGTGAATGGGGTGAGTGGAAGCACGATGTAAAGCGCTTTGGGTGCCCGAGAAGGGTGCAAAAAAGCGCTATATAAATGCATGCCATTTACCATTTACAGAAAACGTTTGAATGTTTCTGTCATTGCCAACAAAGGGTATATAACACAGTATTGAGATGAACTTTTGTTATTGACCAAATACTTATTTTCCACCATAATATATTAAAAAAAAATTCTAAAAAATAAATAAATAAATAAAATCAGACTGTGATTTTCTGGATTTTGTTTTCTCATAGTTGAAGTCTACCTATCATGGAAATTAAAGTCCTCTCTCATCTTTTTAAATGGGAGAACTTGCATTTTTGCCCACTGTACCCCAGTTCTTAATATTGTGTGTCGCCACCTTTAACATCAATGACACCTTGAAGTTTTTTGTGGTAGTTGTGAATGAGGCTCTTTATTTCCTCAGATGGTAAAGCTGTCCAGTCTTCTTGGCAAAAAGCCTCCAGTTCCTGTAAATTCTTAGAGCTGTCTTGCATAAACTGCACATTTGAGATCTTCCCAGAGTGGCTCAATAATATTGAGGTTAGGAGACTGAGATGGCCAGTCCAGAAACTTCACTTTATGCTGCTGTATCTTCTTGATCTTTTGCTGTGCCTTTAT
The DNA here is from genome assembly GCA_024416835.2 of Perccottus glenii. Taxonomy (NCBI): domain Eukaryota; kingdom Metazoa; phylum Chordata; class Actinopteri; order Gobiiformes; family Odontobutidae; genus Perccottus; species Perccottus glenii. The sequence goes on along the minus strand of CM044556.2, from coordinate 1,697,063 downwards.
AGCTCACACATTCCCAAAACATCAGCAATTCACCTTCATGTTTCACAGTAGGATTAGTGTACCTTTCATCATAAGCCTTCAGGGCCGCGGTAAGTAAATTTGAACAGGGGGTGCTGTGAATTTTATTTATTTATTTTTTGACAAAAAACCTATGAGCCTATAGGCCTATTTAAAATACATTTTAAAAATAAATACATTGAGATTTACTACTTTATTGTCATATACACTTCAGTGCACAGCCAGCCAGGGTCTGAAACACACAGACATCAGTTCTCAGATATGCGCAATGCACTATTAATCTGAAGCAGAAGCAGAAATAATAGTTTAATAATCGAAAGAAAACGAAATAATTACTTTCATTACAATTTCAGATAGCCTATACATACATGCAACTTATTTAGATACAACAAATAATATTACAACAAAATATAATATTAATCAAACTTCACAATAACGCTAAAACAATGCAATCGATTTGGTCAGCTGGCTTGAGTCACTGCACGTTTATGTCACACGCAACTCTATAAACTCCAAAATCTTTTTACGCACACCACAAGGAAATAATCTCTGACTATTTAAGCAATTTGTTTATTGAACAGTTCTCCACATCCATTACGCAAAGAACACACGCACAGTATAAAGCTTTCTGTCTCCATCTCCAACCTTTTTACACAAACCACAAGGAAATAATCTCAGACTATTTAAACGTTATTTAACAGTTCTCCACAACCATTACGCAAAAAACACACGAACAAAATAATACTCTCTATCTCCATCCCCACCACCTTACAAAAATACTATAGTGTACTACTTACAATTGCTTGGCTAGTCAAAGCTGATTGCCCACACTTGTTGCCAAAAAAATAAATGTTACAAGCGCGGCAGCACCATGCTCTTACCTGAGCCACATGCAGGCGGGTTGCCCTGGTTACAGGTGTCCAAATGTCGAGGTGCGCTCTGGGGTCGTGGAGATCAGTCTCTTCCACATAATGCAGCCACTGCCATCTAGCAAACCAAGCCGGTGCCACAGAACGTGAGAACGTTTCATTACCACAACGCCGTGCAGAATAATTCTGCATGGAACGAGCGGGAAACCTCTTTACTCGGTGACCAAACCTGCCTGCCTGACGTTGACAACGTAACTTCCGAACCTGTGTTGATTAGGCTTTAAAATATGAGATTAAAATCCAAAATATATGTAATAGCCTACATGTGTCAAAATCATTTTCTAAAATATTCATAAGGAATTTATAAATTGTGCAAAATATTTTAATAGGCCTACATTTTTTTAAAATCTCCCTCTCGTCACTAGGGGGTGCTGCAGCACCCCCAGCACCCCCACTTCCCGCGGCTATGTAAGCCTTGTTGACTCCTCTCCAAAAGGTAATGTTTATGGTTGTGGCCAAAAAGTTCAATTCTGGTCTCATCCCTCCAAATGACTTTGTTCCAGAAGTTTTGAGGCTGGTCTTTTTGCTGTTCGGCGTATTGTAAGCGGGATAGTTTGTGGCATTCGCGTAGTAATGGCTTTCTTCTGGCGACTCGACCATGCAGCCCATTTTTCTTCAAGTGCCTCTTTATTGTGCATCTTGAAACAGTTACACCACTTATTTCAGAGAGTCTTGTATTTCAGCTGAAGTTATTTCGGTTGCATCTACCTCACCTTGTTTTGGTTTCAACACCAAACCCTCATTTTGAACACTGTCAATTGGCATGAATATCTTTTTATATCCCTTTCCTGTTTTATACAGTTCAATTATTCTTTCAATCTTTATTTTCCCCTTAAAAAACATATAAATAAAACTCAACAAAAGTCATCAGTATTTGTCAGTATAGAGATCCATCAAACCCATTGTTTGTAAAATGTAAGGTTCTAAAATTCCACAATTTTGTTGATGTCAGTATTATTCTAATTAATTATAAAATAAAAACAACCAACTCCTTAGCAACATTAAAAAAATGTTTGCAAATAGAGAAGGGGGTCACAATTTAAGGAGAGAACCTAATTTAAAGGTTACTGTGTGTTCATACTACACTACTACACTTCATAATGGATTAAATAGTATAGTACATTTAAAATGGTAAATGGCATGCATTTATATAGCGCTTTTTTGCACCCTTCTCGGGCACCCAAAGCGCTTTACATCGTGCTTCCACTCACCCCATTCACACACATACACACCTGGGGCAGACAGAGATGGGGGCTGCCATACAAACGGCGCTCAACCTTCTCCGACCACCACCAAACACACCTCTACAGTCACACACATTCATACACCAGTGCTACGGACACTGGAGGCAAGGTGGGTTAAGTGTCTTGCCCAAGGACACAACGAAAGTATGAACAGGGCAGAGCGGGAATCGAACCGCCAACCTTACGGTTATAGGACGACTGCTCTACCACTGAGCCACTCCGTCCCATAAATAATTTAATTTTTATCTGTTTTGTTTCTCTTCTGTTTGGTGAATGGAATTTATTGTAATTGATGCCGTTTTGCTGCGATTAATAGAACTTTTACAGTGCCTTGCGAAAGTATTCGGCCCCCTTGAACTTTGCGACCTTTTGCCACATTTCAGGCTTCAAACACAAAGATATGAAACTGTAATTTTTTGTGAAGAATCAACAACAAGTGGGACACAATCATGAAGTGGAACAAAATTTATTGGATATTTCAAACTTTTTTAACAAAAAAAAAAACCTGAAAAATTGGGCGTGCAAAATTATTCAGCCCCTTTACTTTCATTGCAGCAAACTCTCTCCAGAAGTTCAGTGAGGATCTCTGAATGATCCAATGTTGACCTAAATGACTAATGATGATAAATGGAATCCACCTGTGTGTAATCAAGTCTCCGTATAAATGCACCTGCACTGTGATAGTCTCAGAGGTCCGTTTAAAGCGCAGAGAGCATCATGAAGAACAAGGAACACACCAGGCAGGTCCGAGATACTGTTGTGGAGAAGTTTAAAGCCAGATTTGGATACAAAAAGATTTCCCAAGCTTTAAACATCCCAAGGAGCACTGTGCAAGCGATAATATTGAATTGGAAGGAGTATCAGACCACTGCAAATCTACCAAGACCTGGCCGTCCCTCTAAACTTTCAGCTCATACAAGGAGAAGACTGATCAGAGATGCAGCCAAGAGGCCCATGATCACTCTGGATGAACTGCAGAGATCTACAGCTGAGGTGGGAGACTCTGTCCATAGGACAACAATCAGTCGTATACTGCACAAATCTGGCCTTTATGGAAGAGTGGCAAGAAGAAAGCCATTTCCTAAAGATATCCATAAAAAGTGTTGTTTAAAGTTTTCCACAAGCCACCTGGGAGACACACCAAACATGTGGAAGAAGGTGCTCTGGTCAGATGAAACCAAAATCAAACTTTTTGGCAACAATGCAAAACGTTATGTTTGGCGTAAAAGCAACACAGCTCATCACCCTGAACACACCATCCCCACTGTCAAACATGGTGGTGGCAGCATCATGGTTTGGGCCTGCTTTTCTTCAGCAGGGGCCGGGAAGATGGTTCAAATTGATGGGAAGATGGATGGAGCCAAATACAGGACCATTCTGGAAGAAAACCTGATGGAGTCTGCAAAAGACCTGAGACTGGGACGGAGATTTGTCTTCCAACAAGACAATGATCCAAAACATAAAGCAAAATCTACAATGGAATGGTTCACAAATAAACATATCCAGGTGTTAGAATGGCCAAGTCAAAGTCCAGACCTGAATCCAATCGAGAATCTGTGGAAAGAACTGAAAACTGCTGTTCACAAATGCTCTCCATCCAACCTCACTGAGCTCGAGCTGTTTTGCAAAACTGATAGAGACATACCCAACGACTTACAGCTGTAATCGCAGCAAAAGGTGGCGCTACAAAGTATTAAGTTAAGGGGGCTGAATAATTTTGCACGCCCAATTTTTCAGTTTCTTATTTGTTAAAAAGGTTTGAAATATCCAATGATTGTGTCCCACTTGTTGATTCTTCACAAAAAATTACAGTTTCATATCTTTATGTTTGAAATGTGGCAAAAGGTCGCAAAGTTCAGGCCGAATACTTTCGCAAGGCACTGTATTTAAATGTTAAAATTAGGTTAGGCATAATAAGTCTTTGGCTTCAGCCTTTTGTTCTATGATTTATAGTTAATAAGATTGTTGTATTCTTTTTATTTTTTATTTAAACGACCAAATAAATATTGTCCAAAAAAAAAAATACTTTGTTTAAGCACCTTTGGCTCTAATTACAGCCTCAAGGGTTTTTGAGTAAATTGCTACAAGCTTACCACACCTATCTTTGGGCTGTTTCTCTCAAGCTCCATCAGGTTGGATGGTGAGCGTTGGTGCACGTTAAAGCCGTGTGTGGGCTAATGGTATGTTAAATGTGTGCATATGCTCAGTGTATTTACAGGGAGCTTTATGGTTGTTTGTAAAGGCCTTTACTTTGTTTATTTAATAACTTTTTCTGGTGACATGTTTTCACTCAGTGCTCGACCATAACTGAAAATATGTTAGCTTTAGGCTGGTTGTATGCAGTATGTTAACTTCAAAATATCCTAACATTTGTACGTCAAATATATTAATATTATAAGAGAAAATTCCATTAAGGGCATCTTGGTATATTGCTTTATTCCTCCAGATGGAGTTGTGAGTTTTTGCAGGTGGTGCCTCGGTGGCTCACAAAATGTGTTGCACATACGTGAAGTTCTGTCTGGTACAGGTCCATTTGTTCCACGTCAATCACTCGCTTTCACAGTTCAATATTTGAAATGATCTCTTATCATATAAAAGGGATTGCTAAAAATAGATCTTAAAATATGAGTGATATCGAAAGCTTGACATTCATAGTATAACCACATAGATGGATGCTTTGTTCTGACCAGTAGCAGCAGGGCCTTCACAGACAATCGTTTCCTATCTCTTTTATTATGTTGTATACTTTACTGTCCCGAACCACTCTGGGTCTCCATTAGGAGCAGTGGACAGTGCCTGGGGACCATCTCACAATCTTAGTCAGTGCCTTGGTCAAACACTCTCTGAAGTACTCATCTATTTGACAACTCTCTACATAGATGTTCAATTGGGTTCAAGTCTGGGCTCTGGCTGCCACTCCTTTATTATCTTAGCTGTGTGCTTAGGGTCCTGGTCCTGTTGGAAGATGAACCTGAAGCTTGAAACTCTCCCAAGCTGGAGTCCTGAGAAGAAAAAAATAAATGACATCTGTATTTTTATCGTTCTAAATTTCATGTTAGAGGTAGTCTGAATGACACAAACAGTAAACACATAAACAATGATAAGCTAAAATAATACAGCAAGGTTACATTTATATTGTCTCAACCTAATGTAAAACTAATTTAGTACAGTTATGGTTCCTAGAAACAAGCAAAACTCCTTCACTCCTTCTTATTCTTTTCTCTACAATAAATAAGAGCCCCGGATAAGCAGATGATGGTGGCTGGATGGACTTTGTTTTACTGTGGAGCTTGTCACTGGTGTGCGAAACACAAGGTTTAGGAGCAGTGCAGTGTTTAGACATTAGTTGACCATTTAAAAAATTAAATGCTCCAACATTTGTGCAAAGACTCAACAAAATAACAGTAACACATGTATAGTATACTGTTTGATCATTTCACTAACTTTTGCTAACTAACTTTTGTTATCCTGCTGAGACACCTGTAAACACTGCAGACCTCGGTGAAAGCTACTTGAGTTATTGATGTAGCTCCACATCTAATGTTATCTATTTTAGACAGACATTAAATGCAGTCGATAATCTAATCATACAAAATTAGCTCTAACTGCCGTATTGTGTTAAACACTGCTTTATAAAACATGCCATTGTAGGACATTATCTCCCATGTCTCCCATGAACTCCCATGAGTCAGCACTCGAGAGTCAAATTGAGTTTTATCTCAATAAACTTATACGTGTAACTTTTCTTACCTTCTCTGTAAACATGATGACAGTAAAAGTCCTGTGAACGTCTGTCTGATGCTTCGGTGACTCAGTGGCGTACGTACGAGCGCACCCAGCGAACGCAAGCAGGACACTGGCAGCAGTTCCGTAACGGCCACTGGTGTCAGTAACAGGTTTTTCAGAAAGTTACTTACGCCCCTTACGTTTTGTTTTTGTTCAACTGAAGGTGTCTTAACCTCATATTAAAACCATCTACAATCACAACATTTTGGCCTGTTTTTTACAAAAACATCTGCATGAGTTTGTGCAGTTTCAGCCCTGGCAGGCCTCAGACTTACTCTGTTAAAGACGGGCAGCATCATGTAGAGCTTCTCCTCCTGCTCCTTCTGCGTCATGTGACGCGGGGGGTGGCAGAGTTCAGAGAAGAGGCGGCGCAGGTGCATCAGGCCCAGTGCGTTGTCCTGCGGGGTGCACTCCTCCTGCCGCGGCCGCCCCATCATCCTCTTCACCATGTTCATTGTGAGCGGCTTGGTCAGGGCAGAGGCAGCCCTGCGCACAACAACACACTCATCAGCAGGAGGACATACAATGCATCTTTTCACACTAGCACTATAGAATACATCACACATCATCTCAAACAAACAAAAATAATTAAAATTCACTTTTGACAAAAAAAACTAATCTACTGAGTTAGCACACATCCATATGGCTACTGTGGAGCTCACAAGCTGTTAGTTTACATCTGCTCCACCCGTGTTTCAACCAGAGAACACAGCACACAGTTTTCTCTGACCAAAAAATTGAGCAGAAAATACATCATCTGTTTGAATATTTTAGCTGCGTTTATTTTAGCTGCGTTTCCCACAAATTTACATTAATTACAAATTTAGAGCTGTATTGTTTTATATTTAGCCTAATTTTCCAACCCTGCAGACATTCATGGAGACGGTTGCTAGGAATCTCCACACAGTAACGAAGCCTCAGTGTGCTGCAGGTTAAAACATTCATGTTCTGGCAGAAGACAAACCACTGTTAACAACTACTAATGGCTTTAGTTTACATGATTTAATGTTGTCATATAGAATAATGATAGCACAATTCGTTATCTTAAATTATTAGTAAAACTATATTCGATATACTATATTTGCTATAGTTTTTGGATCAGATTACAACACATTTACAAAAAACACCACACTGGTCTGGACCATGGCTCACTGTGGCTTAGTTATCAAATCTTTTTTCTCACGTCTAACAGTAACAAAGCCCTTTAAGATCTAAAGAGTGGAATGGCTGCTCATAAGAGTTGTCAGTTCTGAAGCTGAATCAACCGTATTCAGCTCCACACACTTCCTCTTTCACTCAGAGTCAAAGACACTTTTGGTCTTGCTGCTAATCATTTACATGAATATTGAAGAAATGGCAACAATACACTTCAACAAAGATAGAGGCCTTTAAAAACATATGTACTGTAAGTACTGTAAAAGAGATTAGACCTAATCGTCCTGGAGTCAGCATGTAAAAAAATCAGAAACTGATTTATATTATATTATATATATATATATATATATATACATATACATATACACACACACACACAAGTTTTTAGTGACAGTCCAAGATTACAGCATTGAACAGATCAAGTTAACTCAAGCCCACACAAACAATTTGATGTAGCTTAATAACAAATTGACCACACCAACCAACCACTAATTTAAAAATAATACATTTTATGAAACTTAAAAGATCTATTAAAAAAAATTAAGCACATAAATGGGCTCTTAATTTTGTAACAAAAAATACATGTATAAATCAATGTGATACTATATAGCTCTTCAGCTACTTCTGCTTTAAATATTGGTATCAATTATGAAAAATATATGTATAAATAGGCCACACATTTTTAAATAACAATAGCACAAATTAAGCATAAATGCAAAGTTGATTTGTTTGTGATGAATTATTAGAGCCTGGGTTATGTCAATATAACGACAATAGTTTGTTACACTACACTATTGTTTGCAGTGTCAAAAACAGTACCGTTAAGCGCATAAAATGTTCTTTTGATTCTTTGATTCTTCTCCTTCTCCATCTAATCATTGACCAGAAAATCTGACAACTTGTTTGATACTTGACTGGATAAAGTGACTCAATGTGGGAAAGTGCAGCAGCCTGTCATTGAGATCAGAGGACTAAAAGTCTAGTTTTGTCTGAAAAAAAGTGAGCTTTTCAACCACATCAAAAAAAGTATTTTCCCTGTCCCAAGTTAAGCTCATTCAAATGATGAAGAAAAAAAAAAAAAAAAACACATCTGCAACACATTTCACATCAAGCATTTTGTCCGAAATGTCTCAGCATTCTTGTGCTTGCACAAATGGAGAAAGGTGATAATTTCCTCCCTTAGTTCACAGATCCTCTTGAGTGAGTTTCCCTCACTTAACCATCTCACATTATTGTGTAAAAGTAGATCAACATGCTCAGCTGACGTGTCCGCAATAAGTCTACAAAACAGTCTGTGCTGAAGGCTGAATGTTGATCTGATGAAGTTAATCATAGCAGTGCATTGTGTTTTTTAACTCACCACTTAGTTGTGAGCAGAGAATGCTCTGTTTAAGCAGGTCTCTAGATCAGGGGTCCTCAATTAAAATCAGCCGAGGTCCGCTTAGTAACTTTCCTCACCGTGAGGGGTCCGGAAAATTTAAATAAAAGGATATGTGTTTGAATATAATTCTTTAAAGTAAAGTCTCATTTATTCTACATGCCTGTCATTGAATCTCTTTCTATTGTCATTCCTCTGAAAACAACAAGAACAAGGGAAAATGCACTGAGCATTTCTTTAGCATTAGCTGTTGCCAATAATTAACTGTTACTGTTTAATTTGCAGGTTCATCTTAAAACAAAATTTAGAATAGAAAGATTTATTTCCTGTATTTTCCTCGTGTGGGGTAACATTTTAATTAAAATGCTTATTATTAGTTCTGTAACAGGATTTAGGATTCTGTTATGTTTTGCCAAAGCTCAACTTTTCAATTTTAGTCGTTTCTAACGCATTATCAGGCTACGCTAAACATGTTAAAATTTCCTGCTGCTCTGTCCGTAACCATAGTAACCTGGGGACCCGCATGTAGACGTAGCTGTCCTAGAAGTGCAGGTTCAAAAATATGTTTTACACAATGCGCTTGTAATTATGAATACTGTCTTGCTGTCCAGATCAAAGCTTCCTGAGGTCCGGATCCGGACCGCGGTCCGCCTATTGAGTACCCCCGCTCTAGACTGTAACTTTTTGCACTCTGTTGATGCTTTCAAAAACAAACTCAAAACATACTTATTTTCCCAAACATACAGTGACATGAAAAAGTATCTGAAGCCTTTGGAATTTCTCACATTTCTGCATAAAATCACCATCAAATGTGATCTGATCTTTGTCAACATTTGACACAAATGAAAAAACAGTGTCTGCTTAAACTGAAACCACCCAAACATTTATAGATTTTCATATTTTTAATGAGGATAACATGCAAACAATGACAGAAGAGGGGGGAATAATTAACTGAACAGAAATGTGAGAAGCCTGTCTTTTTCTGAAATTAAATTATTAATAACAGTAACTTGTAAAGCAAAATTTGTAAACTACAGTACAACTACAACTTCTAATATACCATAACTAGTAAAATGTATAAAAATTCTCTACCGTCCCGTTAGGGGTCACGGGTGACTAGAGCCTATCCCAGCAGCTTTGGGCCTGACCCTGGACAGTGGCCAGTTAGTCGCAGGGCTAACATTTACAGTCAAACAGTGACAGACAACAATTCACTCTCACATTCATTCACTAGGGACACTTTAGAGTTGCCAATTAACCTATACATGCATGTCTTTGGACGGTGGGAGGAAGCCGGAGTACCCGGAGAGAACCCACAGTAACACGTGGAGGACATGCAGACTCCTCACAGAAAATGAGAATGTTTGAGTTGGCCAGGTTTTGAACTCACCACTCTGCCACGTGCACAGCCATCACTTTTATTACGATTGTGCATCTGCGCTGACTATGTTTACCCCTGCCTCTCCCTCCTCGACTGGGTAAAGTGTCAGGATAAACAACAAGTATTTCTCCCACACGGCTGTCTCTGGAAGCTGCATTATTCCCGACCCCCCTGTCACTACCGCGACCACGGCAAGTACACCCGCCTCGGCTTCTTTTTCACCTGTGCTAAAGGTAAAGCAGCAGGTGCTACGCGCACACAGCTTCCCTTCCCAACATCCCCTTCACTACCACGGCCAGAGCGACTAGTCTCATTTTTTTCACTGATGTTGGGCAAAGTGTGGGAAAAAACGGAGTGTGCTTTATGTACAGAGAGAGGAACCAGCACTCTCACTCATTCTCACTTTTACTCAGCTGAAAAGATTCTAAAGGTAGATGTTCTCCCTCAGAATCAGAGTCAGCCACTACTAATGTCAAAGCTTCATCATAGGTGTATTTTTTTTTTGCGTTAACCATAAACCGGAAGTAGTTTTTCCAGTTAAGTTGCTTGTCGCAATTTTGCGACTTTAGCGCTTAGAGGGTTAAGGACCATCTTAGCCTCTGTTTAAAGTGTTCCCATACTTTTGATAATCATGGTCTGAGTTTTTGTGATAGAATGGAACTTTCTCAATTCCCAGGAGCACAAGCCGCCATTACACGAGATGAATTTAAACAATGTGACGCGTTGTTGCAGCATTATTATGAACACAACTCTAAAACATCAGATTCTGTTTGAAATAACATTAACATGTATCCTTTATTTTCATTAATTTTCTACCGCTTAGTCCCATTACGGGTCACGGGTGACTGGACCTTAGGCGGGGTACACCTAGGACAGTGGCCAGTTAGTCGCAGGGCTGACATTTAAAATTAATATTATGTACTGATGATAATGTATACAGCGGATCCAGGGGCACTGGCCCCTGCTGAAATCTGACTGGTCCAATAAGTGTAGCCCTGCTGTCACTCACTATCCCAGCCCTTATATTTACAAGGGATGCTGTGGAGCCTATGTGACATGCCAGGATATACCAGCCCCATTTAGAAGTGTCCTGATGTGTCTTAACAGTTAAACATGCAGGTTTTTAGCTTAATAAACTTTAATTCAGCTCCGACGCAGAGCCTTTGTGCCTCTGCTTCTCTCTCTGTGCGGTATGGCCCTCCCCTTTCCCTTCTCACAGCCCTGCACTCAGACCTGTCAATCACTCACTGTTCAGAGCAGGCCACTGGCCTGGCATACAGGGTATGTTGTAATGGTAGAAGTCACAGAACTAGACTTTCAAATGATTAAGATATATTTGACAAATATTTTGGTTTTTTATTCTCACTTTATTATTTTTTGATAAATTAATTTAGTGTTAAATAAATAAACCCACCACTCGTGAGAAAATGGTTTAACCCATCACTGAGCACAGCGGGAGATTAGGCCTAGCTCTGAAACTCGTTAAAAAGACTAGTTAGCCTTAGAGCTAAACACTAAATGAGAGGTTCACAACAGAAGGGACGAGTGAAAAACAATATCTTCTGAAAAGAGCGAGGGAAATGGGAAACATGGAGAAAGCATTAAGCCGGCCAACAAGACCGAGTTAAACACATTAACAATATCAGCCCTGCTTCTAATCTGTAAAAAGTCAGGGCAGAGAGGCATTGCACTGTCTCGGACCGCAAGACCCTGCATCTACACATCACGCTGCATCAGTAAAGCCACCAGCATAGTGGACGACCCCACACACCCCTCACACACACTTTTCACCCTCCTGCCGTCCGGAAAACGGTATTGAAGTATTCGTTCTCTCACAACAGTTTTTCCCCCCATGCCATCAGGCTGTTAAACTCAAAATAACTCATACAAACTGCACTATTTTGGACTGTTACCATCGGACTGTTTTTACTATTATTCATTTTAAATTATTTTATTTTTTGCACTGTCATTTTATCAGTCAAAGTCAAAGTCTGCTTTATTGTCAATTTCCACATGTACAGTACATACATACAGAGAATCGAAATTGCGTTACTCTCAGTCACTTTCACATTGAACTGTGTACTGGTCTGCGTTATTGTCTTGTGCTGTCTGTCTGCACTCTGTGCATTTTATGTACATAGAATTTTCATCTTTATTCCTTGTTCTTAAATTTGTGTAATGTTGTATGTGTTACTGTCTTGTGCTGTTTGTTTGCACTTTGTGCATTTTATGTATATAGTTTTTTTTGTGTTATAGCACCTTGTTCCTGGAGAAATGTTGTTTCGTTTCACTACGTACTTGTATATGGCTGAAATGACAATAAACTCCACTTTGACTTTGACTTTGATTGCAGACAGCGCAAATGAGGGAGAGGGAGACCCTGTCGCTGTGGGAGGGACTTGCATGTGCAATTTTCGACACTCAATAATAGATTTTAAAAAGCAGAGCAGAGAGAAGCAACGTGTGACACGTGTAATCAACTGAACACCGATATTCTTGTTTTGTTTCAAACATGGCCGACAAAATCAATCACTGATAATGACATTGCTAGCTGAGATTACAATGTTTTTCGCTGTGACCATCCCAGAAAAGGTGGTGGTGTCGCTCTTTATGGAACAGATTTTTTAAAACTGTTCTGTTATTGTTGTCTATTAGTAAAAAGTTTGAATTTCTTGCTTTGAAATTAGAACATTATGAGACCTCCCTCAACAACTAATCATGATCTGTCCTCATTAACTGAAAAGCTAGAATCTGGATTGGCTGACATCTGTTTCTGATCATTTTATAGTAATTTGTGATTCTTTCGGCCAAATCTTAAACAGCCAACAAAATCTTCTATCCTTGATCTAATTTTTACATAAAAAATGTCCCGCATAAATATACTGCTGTTGAAATATATTTGCCAATGATCACCACTGTTAGACAAACAAAAATTACTAAAAGAAGACCTCAAATTGTGTTTAAATGGGATTTAAAACATTTTTGTGAACAAGCTTTTTATCATGGCTTGTGGATCGATGACTGGAAAAACAATTTTCTTATTAATCATGTGGAACTAGCTTGGAAATACATGTATGATGTTTTTTCTAAAATTATTAACAAACATGCACCTTGTCGCAAATTTAGAGTAAAATGTCGTAACAATCTCTGGTTTTCTGTGAGCTGTCTGAACTTTTGAAAGAAAGAGATGATGCTTGGGCTAAGGCGAGAAAAACAAAGTCTCAGGTTGACTGGCTGAGTTTTAGACAACTCAGAAATTGCTGGCCTACCCTTTTTATTAAAAAGAGTAAATCTGAATATTACTTAAAACCACAAGTAATCCAAATGATCCAAAGAATTTTGGAAAGTTATAAAATCTTCTTATGGAAACATACAACCAACAAGACCAACAAACTCCCAACATGCATTATTAAAAATTTACTTATTCTCACTGATAAATCTGAAATCCTAAATCGGGTTGTCTATATGAGACATTGCATCCCATCACAAAAACCTTAATTGAACAAAAAGGGCATTCATCGCCCCCTCTATTACTATCCTCCATTAGCTTGTTCAATTTCAGACCAGTGACTGAGGCAGAGGTCTACAAAGCTCTCAAGCAGCTGGAAAAAATCTGCAGGTCCAGACAATCTTGATCTTTTTTTTCTTAAAACATCAAAAGATATATAACCTAACCCCTGACATATCTTTTTAACCTTAGCCTTTCAAACAATGTTATTCCTGTTGTCTGGAAGTGTGCTTTTGTTCTTCCCTTGCTGAAAGGAGGGGACTCGGCCGATCTCAATAACTACAGGCCAATATCAAAGTTATGTATCCTGGAAAAGGTCTACTGATGGTGGTTCCCAGAGTCAGAACGGAGGTGCGTAAGGCAGCATTTCATTACGCTGCCCCCTGTGCATGGAATGATCTGCAAAAGGACTTAAATCTATCTGAACTTGTTACTTAAGGAGAATTTAAATCTATTCTAAAAAAGCTTGAAATCAATGAGCTTGGAAAATGTAACTTTTTAAACTTGAACAATTGCCGTTGATTTTGTAACTTTTGATTGTAAATATTGTTATGTGTGTGTTTAATAATGTTGTTTGTATTTGTTTGAAACCTTGTGTAAGATCACTTACAGGTCATTCTTGGAAAATAGATTTTTAATCTAAATGAGGTTTTTACCTGGTTAAATAAAGGATATTAAAAAACCTACTGAGCATCTCTGCATATAGGGGTATGGCTGGGTGAAATCAGAGGGGGACTTTATTGGCATGGCGGTCGCCACGCACAAATGAATGCAGTCTAAACACTGTGCTGCGATAAACAGTCAGGTCCATAAATATTGGGACATTGACACAATTCTAATCTTTTTGGCTCTATACACCACCACAATGAATTTGAAATGAAACGAACAAGATGTGTTTGAACTGCAGACGTTTAGCTTTAATTTGAGGTATTTACATCTAAATCAGGTGAATGTGTCATAATTACAACAGTTTGTATATGTGCCTCACACTTTTTAAGGGAACCAAAGTAATGGGGTAATTGGCTGCTCAGCTGTTCCATGGCCAGGTGTGTGTTATTACCTCATTATCCCTTTTACAAGAAGCAGATAAAAGGTTTGAATGTTCATTTCAAGTGTGCTTTTTGCATTCGGGAACTGTTGCTGTCAACTCTCAATGTGAGATCCAAAGAGCTGTCACTATCAGTGAAGCAAGCCATCATTAGGCTGAAAAAAACAAAACAAACCCATCAGAGAGATAGCAAAAACTTTAGGTGTGGCCAAATTAACTGTTTAAAACATCCTTAAACAGAAAGAATGAACTGGTGAGCTCAGCAACACGAAAAGACTACGGAAAACTACTGTGGTGGATGACTGAAGAATTCTTTCCAAGGTGAATACCCTTCACAAAAGTTGGCCAGATCAAGAATACTCTCCAGGAGGTAGGTGTATGTGTGTCAAAGTCAACAATCAAGAGGACTTCACCAGAGTGAATACAGAGGGTTCAACACAAGATGTAAACCATTGGTGAGCCTCAGAAACAGGAAGGACACATTAGTGTTTGACAAACAACATCTAAAAAAGCCTTGACAGTTCTGGAACAACATCCTATGGACCGATGAGACCAAGATCAACCAGAGTGATGGGAAGAGAAGAGTCTGGAGAAGGAAAGGAACTGCTCATGATCCAAAGTAGGGATGGGCATTCAATTAAATTTTCTTAGTCGATCGTCGAGAGAATTAACGATCGACTATCGATTAATCATTAATATTTTTATAGCTAATATAATTAATTATTAAATTTTTAATAATTCAAAAATACAATGAATACAAAAACAAAGCGTGTTTTTCCTCGGTGAGACCTTTATTACAAGATCAACTTGTGGCAGACAGTTACGTTCAGGCAAACCGAACATATATGCGCGTGCATATGCGGTGCTCTAAAGCAGCGGAACCTGCAGCTGCGAGCCGGCATTCTTAAACAGAGACCTCATTCGTTCCAAAATAATAATAATAAAAGTATCATGTTAAACAATAACTTAAAAAAAAAAACATAATACTTAGATCTGACAGGTTTTGTCAAAATGTAACTCAAAACTTTCCAAGCCAGAAAAAAAAGATATTAGCCTTCCTAACAATTACGCTAACTTAACAAATTATGCTACTTAAACCTCGTGAAAACTAACTAACTTTAGTAACTAGCATACAACTTCTGCACGAGTCTACTGATTTTTGTTTAGAAATATAAGCATGTTGACATGATCTGGGGTCAGACGCGACCGCAACCTGGTGACCGTCAGTCCAGCCCGAAACACCCGCTCTGAGGGAACTGGCGTTGCCGGGATGCACAGGTACCTCCGTGCTAACTTGGCAAGCCCGGGGAACCTTATTCCGTTCACTTTCCACCAGTCTGTAGGTGTGCAATTCAGGGGTGGGGGAGTCTCCCTCAGAAAATTCTGAAGTTCTGCTTCGATGCCAGCCTCGCATTGAGTGGTATAGTGATCCCCAAGGAGTTGTGCCATAGCAGATGACTGGGAGGTCGCGACTTCAGTGTTTGCGCTCCCCTCGTCCATGTCAGAGAACGCAGCCTCGTCTCCCAGCCTGTTGGATAGCCGCCCTATCGGTCCCCACCGCCTCTCCAGTTCAACCAGTTTCACATTAGCAGCCAGTCTCTGTGTTGGTGTAAGAAAGTTTGTTTGTTTGTGACGAGGGTCCAGCATTGATGAGATCATGGGGGCGAATGACACAAACTCACCAGACTCAATCTGTATAAATATATGATGGGGAATCAACGTTGTATTTTTTATTGTTTATTTTATGAATTAAAATAAATATTAAAATTAATATTTTTATGGAGTAACAGTTTTATTATTTGAGGGCTAACTGCTTAAATATAAAAAGGTAACATGCAGATAACAGGAAAGTATCCATGTACTTATGTATATGTAAACTAAGACAAACAGTTTAGCTTACATTCATTCGTTGGATGAGAGATGAACGCACTTTTGTCTTGAATTCGATGAGTCTGGGCCTCCTTCACTGCGCATGAGGTGGATATTGAAGAGGCCGAAGGTGATGGGATAAGTGTTCGAGATGGAGACGTCTTTCTCTGCAGACATAACCGTGGTGGCACATTTAAGTGCTGACAGCACGGGCTGTGTGTCCTCCATCAGCTGCCAGTACTCATCCTTCAACTCCAGGATCCTGGCATCTTGAAGCTTGGTCAGTTCGGTCCGACAGCACAGCAACAACAGCCCACCGCTGCTCCACCAGCCGATCAAACATGTCGCACACGGAGTTCCACCGTGTTTTACATGACTGGGTAAGCCGGTGAGTTGCGAGGCCCATTTGCTCCTGTTTCTTTTGCAGTGTTTTGGTTGCTGTAGTGCTGTGATTAAAGTGGCTAACGAGTTTACTAGCCGCTGATATTACCCGGTAAAGATACAGTGCAAATCCGTCATTTATGGCCAACTGGAGGGTGTGTGCAAAGCAGGCAACGGAAATCCAGGGCACTCTGGTGGGACTGTTGGCAGCTACAATATTGGCCGCGTTGTCATGAACGCACGCAATAACTCGGCCTTGAAGTCCCCACTGCTCTACAGCTCCATTCATTTTCTCAGCGAGGTGGTCAGCTGTATGCCGGCCTGGCAGGCTTTCTGTGAGCAGGACCGCTGAGTTCATTTGCCAGTCATCACTGATATAGTGGCAGGTTATGGTGATGTAGCTCTCAGCTGTTAAAGCGGTCCAGCAGTCTGTAGTTAGAGCAACTCTCTCAGCTTTGCTCAGTTCTTTTAACAGCTGCTGCTTTCGTTCTTCGTAGCGAGTTTCTACCAATCTGGTGATAGTACGTCGTGATGGAATTTGATATGCTGGTTCCATTAAATGTATCAGTTCTTGAAAACCATTGCCCTCAACAATTCTTAAGGGCAGAATATCCATCTCAATGAACTTGCAGATCCCTTGGGTAATTTTCTCTGCTCGTTGTGCATCACAGCTCCAGTCCGTGCTAACGCCGACTTGATGCTAGGTTGCGACTGAGAGCAGGATGCACCGCCACCGACATTAACAAGTGACGGATGCACTTTGTTTAAGTGGTACATCATTTGAGTCGTGGCCGTGTTGTACTTATACACGGCATCGCAATGTTTGCAGTGAACTGTTTCGTTTTTTAAATCAAAATGGTCCCACGCCACACTTCACGTGACCTCTTCATGATTATTCTTTTGAAATCAAAACGGAAGATCACAGATAACTGCGTTAGGGTGTCAAATACTGCACCCTGGTGGTAAAATATTTAATTGCTGCCACACAGTGAAATTCATTTAATTAATTCAAGACTCACACTACGCAACGCAGCCTGCGTTAGATTAATCGATAACAAATTAACGTGATCGAAGAAATTCTTAACGATCAATTATCGATCGTCGATTAATCATGCTCATCCCTAATCCAAAGCATAGCACCTCATCAGTGAAGCATGTGGTGGTAGTGTCATGGTGTGGGCATGTATGTCTGCCAATGGAACTGGTTCTCTTGTATTTATTGATGATGTGACTGCTGACAAAAGCAGCAGGATGAATTCTGAAGTATTTTGGGCAATATTATCTGCTCATATTCAACCAAATGCTTCAGAACTTTTGGACGGAGCTTTACAGTGCAGATGGTCAATGACCTAAAGCATACTGCGAAAACAAGCAAAACGTTTTTTTAAGGGAAAGAAGTGGAATGTTATGCAATGGCCAAGTCAACCACCTGACCTGAATCCAATTGAGCATGCATTTTACTTGCTGAAGACAAGACGTGAAGAGAAAATGCCCCAAGAACAAGCAGGAACTGAAGACAGTTGCAGTAGAGGCCTGGCAGAGCATCACCAGGGATGAAACCCAGCGTCTCGTGATGTCTATGTGTTCCAGACGTCAGGCTGTGAAAACCCTCAAATTAAAGCTAAAAGTCAGCAGTTAAAGCACATCTTGTTTGTTTCATTTCAAATCCATTGTGGTGTATAGAGCCAAAAAAGATCACAATTGTGTTGATGTCCAAATATTTATGGACCTGGTGAAACAACAGCTTTACAAGTGGATGTATCAGCACAGAAGAGCCAATGCTGGTGACCCTGAGTCTACAGTCCACCTCCACCTCAAAGAGAATGGGCATTTCTTTGAGGACAGCAATGTCCAAATGTTGGCCAGAGAGGCGGTCTCTGCTGCATCTCAGCATGCCTGAGTGGCATCTGACTTTGGATGAACACAGAACAGAACTGCTTGGGATTCCAGCCAACCCAAAGACCCACCACAACCTCTCCATTCAACTAGGCCCATCAACCATTACACCGTCCAGCACTGCCAGAAATCTGGGAGTGGTAATTGATGATCAGCTAAACTTTACAAGTCATGTCGCCAGCACCACCCGGTCCTGTAGATTCATCCTCTACAACATTAGGAAAATTAGACCTTTCCTATCAGAGCACTCTCATAAATTCTAGTCCAGGCTCTTGTCTTGTCCAAACTGGATTATTGCAATGCTCTACTGGCTGGACTCCCTGCTGCACAACCAAACCTCTGCAGCTGATCCAGAATGCAGCGGCAAGAGTGGTCTTTAATGAACCGAAGAGAGCGCACGTATCTCCTCTATTCATTAGGTTACACTGGCTCCCGGTTGACGCCCACATCAAGTTCAAAGCTATGCTCTTGGCCTACAAGACCACCACTGGTTCCGCCCCCTCATATCTTCACTCACTAATACAGACCTACGTTCCTACCAGATCCCTGCGCTCTGCAAATTAACAACATCTGGTGGTACCATCCCAAAAAGGGAAAAAAAATATTTTCTGGATTCGTTCCACATTGGTGGAATGATCTACCTACTATTACACGGTCAGCAGATTCAGTAGTCTTTAAAAAACGCCTACAAAAAACATCTCTTCCGTCAACACCTAACTGACAAACACTAAATTCTACTTAATTTCTATCTATTCCTTTTCTTCAAAAAATATAAAATAAAAATAAAATTATCCTATGATCCTTAGCTTTGTATATTGTGCTAGTTTTTGGAGCACTTATGCTTTTTGCTACCATGTGTTGTTAAAATTACTTCCATTGTTTTCCTCACTTGTATGACCCTTTGGATAAAAGCATCTGCTACATGAATAAATGTGAATTTGTAATATTATGGGTGATTAAAAACAGAAGAGATGTGAAAGGAGGGTTTGGAGATGTGTGACTCAGGTTAAGTCTTCCTTAAGTTGTGTCAGTTTCTGTGGGAATCCTAAATTCTGTTACAGAACTAATCATAAGCATTTTAATTAAAATGTTACCCCACATGAGAAAAACACAGGAAATACATTTTTTTTTTCTGATTTTGAACATGTTTTAAGATGAACTTGCAAATTAAACAGTAACAGTTTAGTTATTGGCAACAGCTAATGCTAAAGAAAGGCTCAGTGCATTTTTCCTTGTGCCTGTTGTTTTCAGAGGAATGACAATAGACAGAGATGAATTATGACTGCATCTTTGTCAAATTTGTTTAACAAATATGTTTTGGCTTAAATTTATGGTTTTTTTTTAAATTTAAAATGTTCTCACACATTTGTGGAGAGTATAAAGCATATTATGCAGGATTGCAGGCTGTTGTCAATAAACAACTTAGTGTTGGCCTCTTTTGATTTTGTAGTATTTTCCTTTTGTCTGTGAGCTGTGTTTGGTAAAAGCTAAACACTCAAACATCCTTCTCATGTAAAAAATACAGAAAACAGTGAATTACCTACATTCATATTGTTTAAGAGGCTGTAGGTGTGGGATAAATGAAACTTTACTTTAAAGAATTATATTTAAACACATATCCTTATATTTAAATTTTCCGGACCCCTCACAGTGAGCAAAGTTTATTAAGCGGACCTCGGCTGATTTTAGTTGAAGACCCCTGCTCTAGAACAACAACAGCTGAATTGAAAAGTGACACGAACGACTCACCTGAGCCTTTAACGATTAGAAGTCACCTTTTATAGCTAACGACTATGAGACCAGAACAGCCTGGTCCCATCAGGTTTGGTTTCAGGTCAAACCCCTTCCTCTAGAGAGATAAGCTCAGTTATCTTACCAGTTGAACTCAGAATTGAAAAGGTCTCTTGGAATTAGAGACGAAACGTCTTTACCTTGAAAACTGAGTCCAGATGCTTTAACCTTTTTTATCAGTGAGTAAGCCTTATTTAAATGGTTTGGACTTGAATTCATGAAGAACTGTGGTCTGAGGCCACTAAAATTATAAATTGTACCCATGATTCAACTTAAACTATAGCCAGCTAAATATTTTATTAGATTATATTTTTTAAAACACTTGTGAAAATGTACCAGAATGTGCTAAATTTCTTCTGCTCTGTTAAAAATTTTATTTACAAATGTTAATTGTTTTTTCTGTGTTTAACCGTTATTTTTAGATTTATTTCATCTACAAAAGTGTTGAGACGAGTGACTAGTAAAAGTAAATAAATGGGCATTAATGTTGACCAAATAATAAAAAAATGGTCCCATCATGACCCCTCCCTTAAAAAAAATCCTAGATCCGTCCCTGAATGTATTATGATTGTAATGATTATTGAATATGTAATATTCTTGTGTTAAGATTTATTTCGAATACATACAGCCAGCAAACTTGGCACTGCAGCTGTATTCTCAAGAAATTTGTAAGTTTTCAAACTCTGGTAAATCTATTTTGTATTGCGCCAAGCCAGCCGCTTGAGTCAAACCATGGGCTTACCAGCCTCTTGTGACCAATGAGCAGCACAAACAGGAAGAGGAGGGTCTTTAATTTAACAAAATCCAATAAGCCTTCTCTTCTCCTCCTCATCACCATGGCTACACTGAAAGATGTGGCACTAAAGGATTTTCTGGAAGGAAAAAATGTTTGTGCCCTTCTTCCCACTTCCTTTGTCATAACCTAAATCGCGTAGTCTTTTCATTGACCGACATCCTTGTATCATATACCAATTTAGTCTTAGTTCCCTTAATTTGCAGATTGACTTTGCAAAAACTGTTATTGTTATTGTTACTCTGGTTACAATATGCTATGACTGGCCAAAACCATTCTCGTGGGAGGCGGTTACTAGTCGGTGATTTATCCAACTACCAGGTTTTTCAACGGGAGCCTTCCGAAGTACTGTCAAACACACTATGTTCTGTGAACAGTTCAATCTGGCGGAGTCAGGTGAACAGCCAGCAGCTTCGCTGACAGCTTATCTGCAGAAGACAATGTTAGTAAATGTACTGTTGTTGTTAAATGTGATGTTGAAAGTATTATGAATATTCTTAAAAACAAATTAAACAACCAGCCCTATTCAAGATGAACTTCCACGACTTTTGGATTTATTTCACATAAAGCATGAATTCCTGGCACAAGAATGTAAAAAATCTTAAATAATTAGACTAAAACTAAGTAATTATCACATTTTTGTAATCTACACAAGAAAAAGCTCAGCCAACCCAGCCACACACCTCTGAACTCACTGCATTTCCTACCTGCGGCTCTCTGTGCACTCCAACATCTCACTTATAGTAGATTGAACATTCCAGGATTCAGTAAGTCTACCCCAAAAACATCAGCAGTGCAGTGTTCATTCTGTGCGTCATAGTGTCCGGGTGCAGCGTGAGCAGGAGGCTGCATCTTGTTAGCAGTACCAGGAGCTAGAGCGTGTGTGTCCTGCTGGGATTGGAACAGCTGATCCCCTTACACAGGCTGAAAGAGCCAGACTCAGGACCATCAACAAGAGAGTGGGGGGTGGACTGTACCATCTACACGGAAAAGGAGGGGGATGGAAGCATTTAACATTCATCTGCGGGCCTAAGTGTGTGACCGTTTCTGAAAATCAAAGAGAAAAAAAGAGGGACATGTTTCAGACATTTTTCTATGGAGCTTTACCAAATAATTCTGAAATTCAACAGATATGATACATGCCATTGTTCACTACTCTTAACTCTTAAAATTTACTCTTAATCAGCACTTGTCCACAGCTGGAATGTATTTCATCACTTATTCATTAAAGTATGGCAGTGCCCTATGTTTTAATTGACATACTGAATTCACAATTTTTTTTAACAATACTCAGAGTTCTAGTATCTAGACGACAGAATTGACTACGTCTATTTTTGTTAGAGATTTTTGTACACACTTTATAAAGTTTCACGTATAACCACGTTAATAAAGACATGCTGATGGCTGGGGACAGTGCCACTTTTACATCTGCCTTGAGTGCAGTCAGTCCAGTCTGAACATTTCATGGGTCTTCATTGCTCCTCATTACATCCAGGGTTCGAATTACGGGAAGCTATAGAGCTCGGCTCCTGAAAGGACCTGGGCTCCCCTGAAAGCCTACTTTGAGACATTTAGGGGGAGCTCTAAAACACTGTCCATTTTATGTGTCGCATATAGATTTTGATTTTCTGTACATTAGGCAAGGCAAGGCAATTTTATTTATATAGCACAATTCATACACTGGGTAACTCAAAGTGCTTTACAGGAATAAAAGACAATTTACAAGATTTATATTAAGAAACATAAGAAAAAATTAAAAACATTTTAAAAAGAAGAGTGCAGATAAAAGAAAAAACTAACACTTTAGGTTGTAGTGTAGGCGGAGCTAAAGAGGAAGGTTTTTAACCTCCCCTTGAACATTGTTAAAGTTGAGGCTTGTTTTACTTCATCTGGGAGGCTATTCCAGGTTTTTGCTGCATGAAACTTAAACGCTGCTTCACCCTGTTTAGTTCTAACTCTGGGCACGAGCAGAAGGCCTGTCCCAGATGTTCTCAGAGTCCGAGGAGGTTCATAAGTAACTAGCATGTCAGAGATATATTCTGGTGCTAAACCATTTAGAGACTTGTAAACCAGAAGTGCTGTTTTAAAGTCTATTCTCTGAGCAACAGGAAGCCAGTGCAGAGATTTTAAAACTGGCGTGATGTGGTTGTACTTCCTGGTTTTGGTTAGAACCCGAGCAGCCGCGTTCTGAATAAGCTGCAGCTGTCTTAACCCTCGTTTTGAGAGACCAGTGAGCAGGCCGTTACAGTAATCTAACCTGCTGGAGACAAAAGCATGGATAAGTTTCTCTAAGTCTGGTTGAGACATCATCCCTTTGACTCTGGAAATGTTTTTAAGGTGATAAAATGCAGATGATGTAATTGACTTAATGTGACTGTGGAAATTCAAGTCTGAGTCCATGATGACCCCTAGATTTCTAACCTGATTTTTAGATTTTAGAGAAAGAGACGCGAGGTGGCTGCTGACACTTTCTCTTTGTTTCTGTGGCCCAAAGATGATTAGTTCAGTCTTGTTTCTGTTCAGTTGGAGAAAATTATTTTGCATCCACATGTCAATCTGTTCGATGCAGTGACACAGTGAATGGATTGGTCCATTTTCACCTGCAGTGAGTGAAATGTAAATCTGAGTGTCATCTGCATAATTATGGTAGGATACGCCACAGTGCGTATTAACTGGCCTAAAGGAAGAATGTAGAGATTGAATAATAGAGGTCCCAAGATAGACCCTGTGGAACCCCACATGTCAGGGCCATTTGGTCTGACACACAGTTACCAACCGAAACAAAGTACTTCCTGTCTTCAAGATAGGACTGAAACCATTTAAGGGCAGTTCCAGTGATACCTATCCATTCCTCTAATCTTTGTGTCAGGATTTCATGGTCCACTGTATCAAACGCAGCACTCAAGTCCAACAGAACTAAGACAGAGACTTTGCCTGCGTCAGTGTTCATACGGATGTCATTTGTGACTTTGATAAGTGCAGTCTCAGTGCTGTGATGGGGCCTGAATCCTGACTGAAAAGGATCAAAGCAGTTGTTAAGTAATAGAAAGTCATTAAGTTGCTGATATACAACTTTTCGATGACTTTCCTAAAAATGGCAGGTTTGATATGGGCCGATAGTTGTTGAGCACTGTAGCATCAAGACTGCTCTTCTTTAGGAGAGGCTTAATGACAGCAGTTTTTAAGGCCCTTGGAAATGTTCCAGACTGTAAGGAATTATTGACTATATTAGTGAGTTGTGGTAACAAACTGCTTAGTACTGATTTTAGAAATCTAGTGGGTAAAACATCGAGGCAGCAGGTGGATGAACTCAGGCTGGAGACAGTTTTTTCAATTGTTCTGTCATTAATGGGAGTAAAATGTGTTAAACCAACCAAGTGTCTCCTAGGTGGCTGCAGTGTTGTTGTATGCCCTTTGGACTGTATCGCATGTTTAATGCCTTGAACCTCGTCGTTGAAAAACAATGCAAACTCATTGCATTTAGTGGTGGAAACTAATTCTGGTGGAAATGGAGCTGGAGGGTTTGTTAATCTGTTCACTGTAGCAAACAGGACACGCAGGTTGTTACTATTGTTGTTAAGGTTCCTGAAATAAATGATGATATTAAAAATGTGTCAATGTTGTGTGTTTATTCGCTCATTACATTACTATTTCCGAACACTATTTTCCGCTGTGTCTCCTGCTGTGACCATCCATGCGCGGCGGCGCTGCACTGAAATTACTACGTTTACGTCACTACTTGAACTTCTCACTGAGTTGGTATTTGAATGTTAGCTTAACTTCAAGTTCAAAACATACTTTATTCGTTTTTTGGAACACTCTGTGGATACTAATAAGAATGTCAAAAAGAAAGCAGCCAAACCTCAGTCAATTTGGATTTATAAAACAAACGAAGAGGAGTGATGACAGCGCACCAGCTACAACTAGCTTGCCAGTGATACCGCCGCCGCCGCTAAAAGTTGCTGCTAGTGACAGCACCAGCACCGAGGATAGCGAGACTTTGGCGCCAGAAACCACCGCTGCGACCTGCAGCGGACCAGGCGATCATGCAACACCTTTCAACTGGACAACAAAGCAATGGAGTGAGTGGAGAATCAGGAATACATGGCTCTATTCCAAAAATCAGAAGTTAGGATGTGCAGTATGCACAAGTACTGTTGCTCGCCGAGGTAAGAATCATGGAATTACCTACTTGATCTGTGCGTTTGTGAGGATTGGCCCTAATCCTATTTAATATTGATGTATTTTTTTATGATTGTTATGCGAGTTACTCTGTTTTTTTTATCATGATTTGCATAATGTAAGCCTAAGCGCGGTTGATTCAGAACCGTGGACAGAGCTGTTTGCCCTAACACTGACAACACTGACTGACGCTGCTTTATAGTAAACAGTTTACTAAGTAAACAATAGGTTTACTGTAAACCTATTGTTTTAAATGCCCTAACATGCACCAAAAGCGTTAAAGTCAGTCAGGGAGGATCGGAAAATAGGGCTCCCCCGAAAGCCACTTTGTAATTCGAACCCTGATTACATCATGTTTGGTGTACCATCAATGAACAAGTTGTCGTGGATGACAAGGATCACCTTCAATATTTGTGCTGGCATTAGTGTTAAATAAAAAGTAAATATATAAAGTGTATTATAATTCTGTAACCTGATAATAATAATAGTGCTGGGCAAGTTAACGCGTTATTTTTGCGTTAACGCATTAATGAATTAACGCCGACAATTACTTTATTGCTCATTACCGCCACTTCCAAATATAGCTCTTGAGCATACTGCCACTTCTCCGTCGCCCAGAACGTGCTTTTATCGTGCACGATGCACGCTCATTTGGACATCTGTTTTAATAGAGGTTTTAATCCTTTGCCTGCGCTGCCGCTTTCCAGAGCGCCCTTCACAATGCACGCTTCCTAATTCGTCCCACCGAGAGCAGAGACTACATTACCCATACACCCTTGAGTTTTACAAGTGAACAGTGTTGCCAACTTAGCGACTTTGTTGCTATATTTAGCGAGTTTTCAGACCCCTCTAGCGACACATTTTCAAAAATCCCAAAGCACTCATAGTCGGCCCAGTCCTCGCCCCTCCCAGCTGCAGTCAGAGCAGGAGTTGTTCACCCCTCTACGCCCAGACTGCAAATGAATCAACTTGGCAAGCCGCCGCTGGTGGATCCCGTGTGTTTTTACTCACCTTTTGTCTCTTCAGCGATTTTATTTCTTTCTCTCCTACAGTGTTTATCACAATCACATGCACAATGCACATGGTCAATAAGCAAGTGAGGCGATGGTGTCATTTAGCGACTTATAGGACAGCCAAAAGATGAGAGCACGAATTTGTCAAGAAAGCACATTAGACAGGCAGAACGCAAGAAAGTATGCAATTTAGTATGATGACGTAATGACGTTACAAATATGCTAATTTACGCATGACGTCATCTAGCGACATTTTTCAAACTTTCTTTTGAAAATAGTTGGCAATAGGGCTGTAGTAATCGAATATTTTGGTAATCGAGTATTCTACCGAATATTTTATCGATTAATCGAGTAATCGGAAAAAATGTATTTTTACTTAATTAAAGTGCAATATTAAATATGCAAGAGAAAATAAGACTCTAGGTCTCTTAAAAAGAACAACTACGTTTCATTTTTTTAAAGAAAATTTTAATTATTTTTTTAAATGCATAAAATGCAATGCATACATCAAAAATAAACATTTAGTTATTACCCATTGTTTCTCTGTCTGTACTTGTACTGTGAACAATAAAAATAAAGTGCATTTAAGTGCCATTCATTTGGGGTTTTAAATAAAGCATTTTCTGAGATGCAAAAACAAATAAAATTAATTACTTTCAAATTACTTTTTAAAGTATCAAAACTAAGGCACACATTAAATTAATAATAATAATACAAAAACACTGCCTTTAAGTCATGCAACTTAACTTTCAGAACTAAAAGTTAAACGTTCTAAACATAAGTCTTCTTCTTGGAATGCTCAGCTGCTCAGTGGAACATGAAGTAGCTGTCCGCACATCTGCTCATACGAAGCTGTGATGATTTACTGAAAAAGAGGAGAAAAAATAAAAATTATTGATATTTATTACTAAGTAAGCTATAATATCATTATTATACAGCAAGTTCATGGCTGTGCATTTATAAATCCCTATTCATGGCAATCCAAGTTAGGGTTTATACTTGTGAATACTAGAATAAATTGTATTATGGCTGCTCGATATTGAAGAAAAATGTGATATGCGATAACTAGCAAGATGCTATGTTCGATATACAATCATGGGATAATGTTAATGATGAGTGTGTAAAATAAATTTAAATGTATATTTAAAAACTGTAAATGATATAACCAACATGCATGTTTTCACATTATAAATAATCTAGTATACTTTATTGTAAAAGCCAATCACAACTTTTTTTTGCAGTAAATTAAGTCCTTTGGTAGCCGTGGTATTAACTGCTGTTAAATAATCTGTTGGTGTAACCCCTCCGCATCCGCGTGTTTCTTTTCACATAATTGTACTGCCCAAAGTGGGTTGTCCATGACATACTTGATTTAACAGCTTTCATCTTGAATAGCAATCACATTTATTTAATGCTGCATTGAATTTACCTTGTCCCGGGTGACGGTCCTCTGGTCTGAGTAGAGAGGAGGTTCTCTGTTGCTGCTGCAGCATGGCCCTCGTGCTGTTGTGGCATGCTATGCTAGCTCGATCTTGCAATGGACACATAGGCCACAATGTTCTTCTTACGTTTTAATATGAAACCCAAACCTTGGACAGTTTAGTTGTTTTCTCCTGTTTCTTTGCTCATCGCTATTGTTATCAATCCCTTCCATCTTGCAGCTCACGCGCGCAGCGCACCCTCAAATCAAAACACCGCTAACTCCTTCCGTCTCCTTCCCATGCTCCTTCCGCTTTGTGGGTGACGTAAACGCGCTGTGTCACATAAAAAATCATTGCGAAACAAACTGACGGGAGCTTAAAAATAAATTAAAAGAAGCTTCGAGGCAGAGGAATTTGCTTACCTTGCTCGAAAAAAAAAAAAATCTTCAGGCATGTGTCACGCGTGTGGTTGCGTGTGCCGACGTGCTTCGTGAGTTAATAAATATACGCTATATAGTAGGCTATTTTATTTTTAAACCATGCAGCAAACGAAAAAAAAAGGAACCTTAAAAAAAAAACGTTTTAAACGGTTTAATTGATAGTATTAATCGGTCAAAATTTTTACTTTAGGTTAACGGTTAAATGGTCAATATGAGCATCACTACTGTATACGTATACATTTTTTATCGTATTGGCGTTTCGTCCACACGGATCCGGCGTTTTGGGAGACTGAATCCGCTATTTTTTGAAACCGGGTTCTAAAGTGGATAAATCTGAAAACGACACCCTTGCGGTTTCGTGTGTACAGCCAATCCGTATATTTTGTGAAACGATGATGTCATCGCATCACATGTCGGCCTCACACACGTAACAGCAACAACAATAATGGCGGACTACGTGATTGAGTTCGTGCTGCAGAAGCTACTAAGCCTACTAGCTTAGTAGCAAAGCATCTCTCATCGCCCTGAGCGAGGAACTCAGTCCGTATATTGAAGGGCAAACAACAAACATGAGGGCACCAATTACTACACTCAAAATAAATGACTGCAACAATTTGAGAACTTGTTTTTATTAGAAAATAAATATTTAGGTCTTCGTCTTTTTCTGCAGCGCGCAAGGTTATGCGCATGCTCAAAGTCTTCTTCTCCGTGTATAGTGTATACCTGTGGCAGAATTACAGCGCCCCATACTGGTCTGGCATATATACTACATCGTTTTCAGTCGGTTTCAGTGGTTTCGTGTACGCAGATATTTCTTGAGACGACGCCGTGTTTTACGGAATTTTTTTAGAACGGGAAAAAAGATCGGATAGGGGATGCACTGGCTTCGTGGACGTAGCCTAAATAAAATGGTCCTTAATGGTCCTGCAAAACCAAAATGGCGGTCCCGGCAGCACAACTGCGATGCACGAGCACCTTAAGAAGAAAACATCCTTGCGCTCTCCGACGTCCAAACTGACGAGTCATCTGTGTAACTAATTATTACAATTAGTTTTGGGAGTAATTGTAGCGTTCTTTCCTGATGTGTTTTGGTCGAGAATTAACTCATATGCTAGATAATGGTAATGCTAATCGCTAATGGTATAAGTTGAACTGTACACGTATTACTGTATAGGTTACTTTGGCGAATACAATTTAATTTAATTAACATTTACTGGTTGTTAAAAGTAGTTTATGCTAGGGGTGTGCCGGTTTCAGAATTGGTGATGACGGTTATGACGTGAGTCAAATGTGATGGTTCATAACATAACCGTCGGGGTGTATTAGTTTGAATAAACGAGCAGACACTGATTAGCTACTTGCTCTTCGCTCATTTAAAATTAACAGCAAGACAACTAGGTGTCAGCGCGCTCTGATCGGTAAGGGGCAGAGATTTCAGACCTCCGTTTATTAAGGAGATCTCCAAGATTTCTCTTCTTGGGAGGGGGTGGTGCACAGACCTCTCCCGAATCATCTCCAGCAGCAGCAGCCTCAAGCACCACTAACTCCGCCTCCGTTTCCCTCGTCAGCTGATACAATTTCCCCGGAGTGCATCTTTTGTCTCCTCCAATCCACCCCCCCCCATTGCCTCTGTATCGTGGGTCAAGCTTCCATGTCACGGTTATCATTGTCTGCTATATTTGCTTTTTATTTATTAAAATACATGCAATTGGTTGATGAAATATTTATTAAAATTTAAGATTAAATTTGTACAAAACTAAATTCGTTTTTAAGAAAGGTTTTCTACAAAGCAAAATTTAATGAAGTGGTAAATATCATGTCTGACGATTTACAAAACTTCATTAAGTGGTAAAAAACATGTCTCCCGATATATTGCGCATCTTATGATCCTATCTAAAAAATGAAAATAATTTTTGATAAAAAATGTTTGTAAAAAATATTTTAATGACACGGTTTTGGCGGTTATAGAGTTCTAATGACGGTGTTCAACTATAACCGCCGATCACACGGTTATATAATAACCGTCACACCCCTAGTTTATGCACACGTAGAACTAAAATAAACTACTAGATTTTCATTAACAGTATGCTTTAATCTGAACATATAGATAATTAGGCTACTACCAATTAAATAAAACATAATCATAAGTACATGATTAATAACAAATTATATCCTTAGTTAAAAAGAGTTTAAAATGATTTCTGTTTTTTATTTTAAAATGACAAATTACACTCTCTGAAATACAATTAAGATTGTAATCAAAGTAATCATATTAAACATAGTAATAATCACATTCAGTTAATTTAAAAAATATGCATATTTACTACCCTCTTTAAAATACACGTGTTCTTTTTTATACAGTTAATAAAAATAAAAAAAACACGACTAATGAAAAGAATAAAAATGAAATAATTGTTAGATTAGACGATAAAAAAATAAATAAATCATTTGTTGCAGTTCTATTCCAAACAGTTGATTTGGCCACACCTAAAGTTTTTGCCATCTCTCTGATGGGTTTGTTATGTTTTTTCAGCCTAACGATGGCTTGCTTCACTGATAGTGACAGATCTTTGGATCTCATATTGAGAGTTGACAGCAACAGTTTCCAAATGCAAATAGCACACTTGAAATGAACTCTGAATCTTTTATCTGCTCTTTGTAAATGGGATAATTGAGGGAATAACACACACCTGGCCATGGAACAGCTGAGCAGCCAATTGTTACATTACTTTTGGTCTCTTAAAAAGTGGGAGTCACATATACAAACTGTTGTAATTCCTACACGTTCACCTGATTTAGATGAAAATACCTCAAATTAAAGCTAAAAGTCTGCAGTTAAAGCACATCTTGTTTGTTTCATTTCAAATCCATTGTAGTGGTGTTTAGAGCCAAAAAGATTAGAATTGTGTCGATGTCCCAATATTTATGGACTGTATATGCTAACCATTTCTTTACTACTTTAGCTGTGTTTTGGGTCGTTTTTGTGCTGAAATGTCCACTGGTGCTAAAGCCCAAGTTTTCCTGCTTGATGTTGTTGTTGAGAATCTTGATGTATTGTTCTTTTTTTATTGTGCCGTTTACTGCGATTAGGTTCCCTGGTCCATTGGCTGAAAGACACCCACAAAGCATTAGGTTCCCACCACCATATTTGACAGTGGGGATGGTGTTCTTAGATTTGAAGGCTTCTCCTTTTTTACGTCAAATGAAGGATACATCATTGTGGCCAAATAATTTAATTTTTGTTTCATCTGACCATAAAACAGAAGACCACAAGTCTTTGTCTTTTCCCAGATGAGCCTTTGCAAAAGCCAAGCGGACTTTTGTGTGCCTTATCTGGAGAAGTGGCGTCCTTCTTGGTCTACGTCCGTGGAACCCACCAGTGTGAAGTGTCCGTTGGACTGTCTGCCTTGAGATATTGCCACCAGCAGAGCCCAGATTCACCAGGATGTCCTTGGTGGTGATCCTTGGATTCTTTTTCACCTCCCACTATCCTCCTGGCCAGCACAGGTGTCACTTTTGGCTTCCGACCTCCACAGATTTTCTACAGTGTGGAACGTCTTGTATTGTTTTATACTGCACTGTACTGTGCACTGTAGCCACTGGAACTTGAAAACATTTAGATACGCCCTTATAGCACTTTCTTGACCTGTGACCAGCCCAATGCACAGCCTTCAATTAGCTCCTTTGTCTTAGTCATCACCAACTGCAGAGAGCTGCTATTTTTCACCTGTTGAGTTAATTAAAACAGCTTTTCTTATTTAATCAGGGCAATTAGGATGCTTTTGAACAGGCCTTTTTGGTACAGAACTTTGAAATTATCACAAGTGATGTGTTTCGCTTGTGCTTTGTTTGTGGTGGTTTGTTCTGTAAATAAAATCTTTTTGTGCTGTTAAGTAATTTAATTTAAATTATTATTTTTATTTTTGTTAAGCAATCTGACTTTATTACCGCCCAGCAGGCATCAGCAGGGGGCTGGTTGAACCCAGATATAGACTAGGGCTACCTATAAAAATAATCAATAATATCTTAAAAAACATAATAGCACAAACTGTGCTGGTTAAATAAAGGTTAAAAAAAATAAATAAATAGCACAAACAATTTTTTTTACGGCACAAACCAGCACAAAATGAAGCACAAACAATCTACATAGTTTTGGAGTCAATCTGCGTTTGACGATGACCAACCACACGCTGGTGCAGCAGTTCTGGTGCCGTGCGTTCACAGACACAGAGCACAGAGAGCTTCATGCTCATGCGCAAGCGGACTGACAGAGTCAGATTAGATGAAGGTAGAGTGTAATATATTCTGCTGTTTGGTCCGTTTGTAGCAGCAAGCTAAGGGAAAGCTCAAAAACTTCATGAGCAACAGTTTGTCAGAGTTTCACAAACTCCTACCTCTGAGCGTTACCATGAAGACCCTGAAGAGCCTCTTCAGCTTTGTTGAGTTATGACAATGAGCTGTTGTTGGATTACTACTTTAGTTTTATTAATTCACATTAAGCACATGCTACGTATATGCCAACCCAAACCCTAGTTTATAAAATGTTAAATAAAAGGTAGTGCAGAGAAGGTATAATCACAAACAAATCATGATATAAATATAGAAAATTTAATTATCCTTCATCCTTCTGTTGATATTGTAGATCTAAAGTTCAGCTTAATAAGCAAAGAAAATATAAGTTGATAAGAGTTGAAAATATTTAGAATGCTTTTAGTCTCTGCAGTAAGATACTGTAGACTAGACTATATGTTAGATGAATTACACTTTGTGCACAATTATTAGGCAAGTTGTATTTTTGAGAATTAATTTTGTTATTGTACAACTACAGTGCTCTTAGTCAATCCAAAATGTTAAACACTCAAACATGAACATTTAAGTAGTAAAAGTAAAGTTTTGGCTTTCTTAAGAGAATATCTACATGTACAC
The DNA here is from genome assembly GCA_024416835.2 of Perccottus glenii. Lineage (NCBI taxonomy): Eukaryota > Metazoa > Chordata > Actinopteri > Gobiiformes > Odontobutidae > Perccottus > Perccottus glenii. The sequence goes on along the minus strand of CM044556.2, from coordinate 1,663,904 downwards.
CATTATTAGGCAACTAAATGAAGAACAAAGATTTTCCCATCTCACTTGTTTATTTTAACCTGTTAAAGTGAGAATAATAAACAAACTCAAAACTCAGTGACCAATATAGCCACCCTTCTTTTCGATAACAGTCACAAACAAGCCTTCCATTCACAGAGTCAGTCAGTTTCTTGATCTGGTCAGAATCAACTTTTTGTGCAGCCGCAACCACAGCCTCCCAGACACTGTTCAGAGGTGTACTGTTTACCTTCACTGTAAATGTCCTGCTTAAGAAGGGCACAAAAGTTCTCAATAGGGTTTAAGTCAGGTGAAGAAGGGGGCCATGTCATTAGGTTTTCATCTTTAAGGCCTTTACTGGCCCACCACGCAGTGGAGAACTTTGATGCATGTGATGGAGCGTTGTCTTGAATAAAAATCAAAGTCTTCTTGAAAGATGCAGACTTTTTCTTGTACCACTGCTTTAAGAAAGTGTCTTCTAAAAATTGGCAATAGGTCTAAGAGTTTTGAGTCCATGTTAACCCGAAAAGATCCAGCTAGCTCATCTTTAATAATACCTGCTCATACCAGTACCACACCTCCACCTGCTGGTGTCTGAGTCGAAGTGGAGCTCTGTGTCCGTTACTGATCCAACCACGGGCCCATCCATCTGTCCGTCAAGAGTCACTCTCATCTCATCAGTCACAAAACCTTTAAAAAATCTGTCTTCAGATATTTCTTGGACCATTCTTGACGTTTCAACTTCTGGGTCTTGTTCAGAGGTGGTTGGGTTTCAGCCTTTCTTACCTTGGCCATGTCTCTGAGAACACCTCATACTTCTTGACACTCCAGGGAGGTTGCAGTTGTAGAATATGGCAGCACTGGAGGATAATGGGTTCCGTTTGATTCTTTGCAAATCTTTGGCGGTTAATTTCTTTTCTTCTCCACACATTTCTTGCGACCCTGTTGACTATTTGCAACAAAACGTTTGATGGTTCTGTGATCACGCCCCAATATCTTAGATATTTCAAGAGTGCTTTATCCCTGTGAAAGACTTTTTACAATTTTTGACTTTTCAGAGTCAGTTAAATCTTTTTTGTTGGCCTGTTTTCCCTGAGGAGAAGAATCTGTCTAATAATTATGCACACCTTGATATAGGGTGTTGATCTCCTTAGGCCACACCCTCCTTGTTACACAAATACACATCACTTGATATGCATTAAATCCAATAAGGATTCAAGTTTATACAGCTTAGAGTGGGAAATTATGGATAAAATGATGATATGGTCAAAATAATCACTTCCCTAATAATTGTGCACACAGTGTACATTTACGTCACCGCTCCCAAAACCCTATAACAGGTCATGTGACCTTGGACTACCACGAGGCACATAGGAAACACTGCAGCATAAATTGGTTTCAACATCGATCGCAACTCATTCTGGTGAAATATATCGCACAACTGTAAATGACACAGCATATTTAAAAAGCTAAAAGATAAAAAGTCTGTTAATACATTTAACGATATGTACATCAGTGTGTAGCAGTTTTATAAGCACTGTGACATTTTGAAACTGCTGAACAGGTGGAAAGCGCAAACTCAAGCAGTGAGTCATGCCAATGTGGAAGTATTGAGAACGTGACTGTAAATAAAAGGTAGATGTGGTTTGGCCCATTCACAACTACCAAATCTGATCTGGGCTACGTCTGAGGGCAGTGTGAACACAACCTTTGAAACAACCATTCCAGCTCACATTAGTCTTTAGCCTTTTTAATTCATATTTAAAAAAAAAAAAGGTAGTGTCTTGGGGTGGCGTAACCAGAGAACAGGCTGATCTAAAGCCATGCACAAACTAGGACTGGATAGGAGAGTAATCAGGGTGACAAAAAGTTAATTATGATATGTTCAGCCCTATTTTAACAGTCTGAACATGTAAACATTTTAAACTGTTGTCACATGCAAATGTCAGACGTCATGTGACTGAAGTGGGTAAGAGGCAGTAAAATCACTACTTGCATTATTTTTTTAAATGATTACAGTGAGTGTGCATACTCTTGACAAACAGCATATTTTCAAGCACTGGGCAAAGCATGTAAAACTATTTATCCATTCTGGAGCTTGTTGGCAAATTCAGTCTGACCTAACGTAGCTGTCATTAAGCAGACAGACGTGTAACCAGAACGGTGCACTGTCCACATGTGACTAGGCAAAGATGCTCATCAGAGAGGATACACACTTACATCAATACACTTTGCTGCTGGGGCTAGTTCAATGTATTGAGGAGTTACATTATGGTTATCCATATCTGATGTATATATGACTGTTTAAATTTTTTTCAATTTGAGCAATGTCTCTTCCTCCAGCTATACTCTTACTGCAAACATCACAACCACAACAACACTGCTGAGTGTTCCTGGCTGCTAGTTAGCTTCCAGTTAGCTCATGCCCAGCTGATTCTCAACCACAACTGTCAAGCTAAAGGTGACTTTCGTACTGCTTGGCCTTTCACAAATAACTAAATAACGGGCCACACAGTCTCTATAATGTTGCAACACGTGTAATGTACGGACACAAGTCATGTGTGACATTCTAAGAACTCGCTGCAGGAGTAAAGTAGGGCCACAGTATGTCGATTCCTGTCCGTGCTAAATCGCTGCTAAGTGGCGTTAGCTAGCTGCTCCATGGATTACGATGTATGCACATACCAGTAAGCAGCGTTCACAGAAGACCTCTCTGGTTTGGATGTTGATCAAATGAATCGATGCGAGGCACTACAAGAATATCCATATGTCACAAACAAATGTCTATTCCAACTGTACGTTTCCCTGTGAATCTGCCGGTGGCCATTTTTCCCCAACATCCAAATGCGCTGTGGTCAGCTCCAACAGCAGCCTCCGCTTGCAACGAACAAAGCCTCATCCCTAAGACAAAACTGACATCTGCTGGACAAACTTGAGGAGAACACGTGTGCTGAAGGATTGTCAAATAAAGAGGAGAATATGTTAATTTGTATTTAAAATAGTCCTTTTCACTACTAACATGATGACAAGTTTTCATCGACCTTACAGATTGGTTAAGATATGTTATGTGTCACAAACTTGTTCATGTGTCTGGCCTCTGTCCTGGATTGGAGCAGGGGTTGTGAACAAAACTGCGGTTTGTCCTTTGACCACTATGACCACGGTCCGGACCATTGCAAGGACTGCCACTAGGCGCGCTCTTAGTGGTCCGCGCACTGGTCCGACCGGTCCGTGGTCCTTGGTCCCTTGGAGGTTTGTGGCATGTGAACTAAGGGTCCTTGCAGCATGATGTATATTTCAATATTATAGCTCTAGTCTATTTGGAGGTTATACATTGAGAAACAATCAAAGACATTTTGTCCAATTAATAGTTTATTATTATTTATATATGTAATTTGTTAAATTTGTGTAATAACTACATTAAACTTATACTCACAGTTGACCTTCTGGAACACTGGACCAGCTCTATGCCCTCTCCAGGGTGCTGGAGGGTTTAAGGGAGGTTGCTTTCAACCAGAAGGTAGGCGGTTTGATTCCTGCTCTCCCCACAGTTCATACTGTCGTTGTGTCCTTGGGCAAGACACTTGCCCACCTTGCCTCCAGTGACTGTAGCACTGGTAATTACATTAGAACAATGTAAGTCGCTTTGGATAAAAGCGTCAGCTAAATGAATAAATGTAAATGTAAATGTAAAATTTGACTGTGTCCCTCGTGGTGCCCTGTGGGAGGTGCTCTGGTAGTATGGGGTCCAGGGCCCTTTGCTAAGGGCTGTTCGGTCCCTAAACGACCGGAGCAGGAGCTTGGTTTGCATTGCCGGCAGTAAGTCAGACCTGTTACCTCGGTATCCCTCCGGAAGAGCTGGAGGAAGTGTCCGGGGAGAGGGAAGTCTGGGCGTCTCTGCTTAGACTGCTGCCCCCGCGACCCGGCCCCGGATAAGCGGTAGAAGATGGATGGATGGATGGATGGATAAAACGTTAACAGAGTCACTCTGGGTTCTATGATACCATGGCAAACAAGTTAGGCCTGTCCATTAGACAGGGCTTAACAAGAAACTTGTCACTGCAACGAACACGTGTCAGCAATGCCGCAACTACTTTTCAGAGCTGTTCTGCTCGGGCGCTTTCATCATATGCTTTATTTATTTATCTTTTTATTATTATTCTTACTATTATTATTATTATTATTGATAGTCTTTGAGGACCCTGCTTGGCTGACTTCGTAGAAGTTTGGATAACAAAGGCTGCGGTTGGGTGCAGGCACAACCAGCATTTACTGGTGTAATGGGAAAATGATCTATTTCTCTTCACATACTTGTTTGTTACTTATTTGTGCCATCCTTGATTGCAGCAGAATGATATGCGCAGGACAATGTGTGTGTACTGTTCTCAAATTGCTACAATTGTCACATACAGAGACAACTCTGTATGTGTTGTAAAATGCTGAACTCAGTAAAGTGCTGATTCATGTTAGACGGCTCACTCTCTGTGAGCCAGTGTTTCTTTTTTCTTATCTGCTGTGATTTCAGTATAAATTCTAGGCCTGTCTACATATTATTGGGATTGCTCATGTAACTCTGGACACACAGACTTGTATGTCCACTCCTCCTTTTGCAAAAGATGACTCTTAACTCTTTTTTACTTTTACATTTACATTTATTCATTTAGCAGACGCTTTTATCCAAAGCGACTTACATTACCAGTGTTACAGTCACTGGAGGCAAGGTGGGTTAAGTGTCTTGCCCAAGGACACAACGACAGTATGAACTGTGGGGAGAGCGGGAATCGAACCGCCTACCTTCCGGTTGAAAGACGACCGCTCTACCCACTGAGCTACTGCCGCTACTTTTTACTTAAATAAATCACCAAAAGACATCTGTTGTTTTCTCAAGACTCCATTAAACTACATTTTCTTCTCAAGTCCAATGCCGACCCTCCAATCGTCATCTCTCGATCCAACGTACTCAAATAACCTCCAAACGGTAAAATTATTACAAATTTATTAAATTAAGAGAAGACATTTTGTAACAGTGTCTAAAGGTGATTTTTGACTGTAACAAGGCCTAGACCAGGAACGGTCTATTATTATTCAGGATTGACTCAAGGCAGGATTGCCATAAAATGAGTAATAATAATTTTTGAATAGGTTTGTGAAATTAAAAGAAAGTTTTTATTTTGTTTCAAGTCTGGACTGGATTGTCCTAATCTTAAAACCGAGACCGGATGGTCCTAAAATTATTAATACGGCTGGATTGCCACATAATAATTTTAAAAGGTTTGGTATCTGTATTAGAAACCCTGACTGGGAAGGTCTATTATTGTTGATATGAGTCTGGATTGACTGAGCAGGATTGCCATTCGACAGTAATTTCTGAAAGGGTTTTCTAGAAGCCCTGACCTGAGCGGTCTGTTGTTATTACCATAAGTCAGGATTGACTGAGATGCTATAAAATGAGTAATAATAATTTCTGAAAGGGTTTTTGTGTTGTTGTTTTGTGTTGGTTTTTGTGTTGGTTTTAGTAGTTCTAAAGTTTCTCTATAATCTGTCTGTATAATCTGAGTATTTAATTAATCTGAAATATGGGTTCCAATACAAGTAAAAACAGTCCTGCAAAGGACTTCTGTGAAAACAATGTGATGTATAAGATAGAAACCTGGCCAGGGAGTTGTGATCAAATGGATGAATGGAAGTTGAATGGTTTTAATGGACGAATGAGTGAAAGTAGTTTGCTTTACGCAATAGAATACAAGATGCAGAAAAGAGACTTATGTCCAAAAAACATCTGTAAAACCGAAGCAAATAAAAGAGATTAAAAGACATTATGAATGTTTAGATATGTAGGAAAAAGCAGCTGAAGCAAAGAAACAAAAGAAAAGAAAACAGGGAAAGAAATTTAAAACACTTAGATACAGTAAAGGGGCCATTTCAAAGCATAGATAATAAACTGATAACATAACTAATGCGATGTCCTCTTGTTTTCCGAGTCTGACCCAGCCTGTTGGTCACTCATGAGTGAAGACGATGACCAGACCTACGTCACCGCCCTCGCTGCTGCACGTCTCCACAGTGAGGCAAAGGGAGGGCTCCAGAGGCAGAGACAAGCGGCTCAGACACATGCAGCTTCTGCAACAGTTGCTCAACTGTACCTGGATCTGACCACCCAAGCTGAAACAAACGCCCTGATGAACATTGGACTGTCAAGTCCTGTCACCAAACCTCCTCCATATGACTCTGCCACCAGTCCTAAGAACTCGAACAACCCCTTCACAGCTGAACTTTCATCAGACAAATCTTTCTCCTTTCTGTCCCCATCTCACGAGAAGCAGGACACCCTATGGGGCTGTGTTTCAAGCTCCTATGATTGAATTTCCAAATCCAGCTCCACCTCCACCAGCCCCAGACACAGAAACCGAAGTGCAACGCCAAAGACGACTGGCTGAACACCCCACGTCTGTGCTTATGTACCGCTCACCAGAGCCCTCAAGATGGACTCGATTAATCAAAGACAATATACCTCCTATTAACAGAGGAGGCGCCACAGTTGGCCAAAAATTCAAACTGTTCTGTCAAGTGCACAGGCCTACTGGTGCAGAAATCCCTGGTATTCTGAGAACAATCTGCAAGAGAAGAAGATTAGGTTCAAACAGCTGTTGAAGACCGTGACAGCATGAACCCCCTCCCCACAATTCAATGGGCCAACGCCTGTCTCAGAAAAGAACTCAAGATACTCATCTTTCAAAATGAGATGAGTATAACACACGAAAAGGACACCACACCTGTCACTGACAATGCACACAACACCACACTGCTCACAAGCAATGAAGACGCACTTCAACTGACCCACTGCTTGCCTTGTGACAGAAACCATTAAGAAACTTGAAATGACCAAACAAGCTGAAATGTTTAAAGGTACCTATGCTAAGTTAACAAAATCTGTGTGTGAAAAATTACCGGTAATAAAATGTGACATCAATGGAAAACCTCTGTCATTTATGGTTGACTCTGGGGCCACAAACTCTCTGATCAGAAAAGATCAAATTCAAACTGCATTAAATGACAAAACAACTCACTCCATTAGTGCGAGTGGACAGATTGTTAAAGAACCATTCACAAAACCTCCATCTGTAACCTGGCATTTACCTGATCTATCAGTGTCCACTGCACACAGCTTTCTGTTGTCTGAGTTGTGTCCAGTCAATCTAATAGGTCGTGACCTAATGTGCGCACTAGGAATTCCCTTGTCTGCAGACGAAAATGGTATCAAAATCAGTGACCACTCCATTGTATGTGTATCAGTGGAAATTGGACCATCTGCTGACTCCAAATTTGTTACACAAAGCTAAACAATACATGAGCTCATCCTCTGAATTCATGAAGGCAAATGCACTACATGTTACAGACATGTCTCCATGGGTCCAGATGAACAGTATGAAGAAAGCTGGTACCGACAAACTACTGACCCACTCATTCTGAATGGACTGTAACCAAGATTTTAGCGCTTATAATGTTCCATTACCCCAGAAACTGTCAAAGTTCTACAAAATCCAAACCTCAGCTCCGCATGTCTCAATAGCCAAACCACAAAACAAACAATGGCGTGATGTTGGTCCTTTTATGGCCAAATGTTTAAAAGCTACAGATTGGAAACAAGACCCAGATAATCCAGACATTTACCACTCTCACAAACTTGACACATGCTATGTGCCATTCTCTGCAGGAGTCAGTTGTAACTGCTCCTGCTTCCTTCTTCTTTAAAATGACTCCACCCCGTCTTCCTGTCACACACTCGGTAAAGTTGATGCTCAGCCTCTCACACCCAGTGATGTGTCTCCACTGTTAACACAGTTACCAGACTCATTGTGGGCCAAACACAAATATGATGTAGGTTTAATCAAAAACTGTAAACCTCTCCAACTAACTCCAAAGTCCGAATACAGACCAAAAGCACGTCAATATCCTCTGAAGCCTGAAGCTGAACAGGGGATAAAACCAGTCTTTGACTCTTTACTGAAAGCAGGTGTAATTGTTGAGTGCTCTGAATCTCCCTGCTGTACTCTAATTTTGCGTGTAAAAAAGATCAGACCACAGACCATCATCATAAACTCCATGAACTGCATTGGCATTGCCTAACCCTGAGAAGTCTTTCTTCCAATTTGTTGACGAACGTGGTTGTATGAATTCTGTTCTCGCCCAAAAACAGGGACAGCTGCTGAAGCCTGTGGGTTACTTCTCTACACACCTTGATCCTGTTGCTAGAGGCCACCCACCATGTCTCCGTGCTTTAGCGGCCTGTGAAGAAGCAATAACTGCCTCTCGTCCCTATGTAGGCTACAGTCATCTAACCCTTTTTGCTCTACATGCTGTCTCCAACATTCTGACTGAACAAAAGACAGCTCACAACCTCTGCTCGTCAGCTACGTTACAACACCACCCTTCTGAACCGACTGAATGTTAAGGTTAAACGTAACACTCTCAACCCTGCTACACTCCTGCCTCTACCAGAGGAGGGAGAACTCTTGTCTTGTCTTGACTTGTCTCTCTGAACTTGACCTTATCTGTCTGCCAAGACTTGATTTGACTGACACTCCTCTTTCTAATCCTGAACTAATTTTTTATGTACAGTGCCTTGCAAAAGTATTCGGCCCCTTGAACTTTGCGACCTTTTGCCACATTTCAGGCTTCAAACATAAAGATATGAAACTGTAATTTTTTGTGAAAAATCAACAACAAATGGGACACAATCATGAAGTGGAACGAAATTTATTGGATATTTCAAACTTTTTTAACAAATAAAAAACTGAAAAATTGGGCGTGCAAAATTATTCAGCCCCTTTACTTTCAGTGCAGCAAACTCTCTCCAGAAGTTCAGTGAGGATCTCTGAATGATCCAATGTTGACCTAAATGACTAATGATGATAAATGGAATCCACCTGTGTGTAATCAAGTCTCTGTATAAATGCACCTGCACTGTGATAGTCTCAGAGGTCCGTTTAAAGCGCAGAGAGCATCATGAAGAACAAGGAACACACCAGGCAGGTCCGAGATACTGTTGTGGAGAAGTTTAAAGCCGGATTTGGATACAAAAAGATTTCCCAAGCTTTAAACATCCCAAGGAGCACTGTGCAAGCGATAATATTAAAATGGAAGGAGTATCAGACCACTGCAAATCTACCAAGACCTGGCCGTCCCTCTAAACTTTCAGCTCATACAAGGAGAAGACTGATCAGAGATGCAGCCAAGAGGCCCATGATCACTCTGGATGAACTGCAGAGATCTACAGCTGAGGTGGGAGACTCTGTCCATAGGACAACAATCAGTCGTATACTGCACAAATCTGGCCTTTATGGAAGAGTGGCAAGAAGAAAGCCATTTCTTAACGATATCCATAAAAAAGTGCTGTTTAAAGTTTGCCACAAGCCACCTGGGAGACACACCAAACATGTGGAAGAAGGTGCTCTGGTCAGATGAAACCAAAATCAAACTTTTTGGCAACAATGCAAAACGTTATGTTTGGCGTAAAAGCAACACAGCTCATCACCCTGAACACACCATCCCCACTGTCAAACATGGTGGTGGCAGCATCATGGTTTGGGCCTGCTTTTCTTCAGCAGGGACAGGGAAGATGGATGGAGCCAAATACAGGACCATTCTGGAAGAAAACCTGATGGAGTCTGCAAAAGACCTGAGACTGGGACGGAGATTTGTCTTCCAACAAGACAATGATCCAAAACATAAAGCTAAATCTACAATGGAATGGTTCACAAATAAACATATCCAGGTGTTAGAATGGCCAAGTCAAAGTCCAGACCTGAATCCAATCGAGAATCTGTGGAAAGAACTGAAAACTGCTGTTCACAAATGCTCTCCATCCAACCTCACTGAACTCGAGCTGTTTTGCAAAACTGATAGAGACATACCCTAAGCGACTTACAGCTGTAATCGCAGCAAAAGGTGGCGCTACAAAGTATTAAGTTAAGAGGGCTGAATCATTTTGCACGCCCAATTTTTCAGTTTTTTATTTGTTAAAAAAGTTTGAATTATCCAATAAATTTTGTTCCACTTCATGATTGTGTCCTACTTGTTGTTGATTCTTCACAAAAAATTACAGTTTCATATCTTTATGTTTGAAGCCTGAAATGTGGCAAAAGGTCGCAAAGTTCAAGGGGGCGAATACTTTTGCAAGGCACTGTTCAGCTTCCAAGGACCCAACCACTGGCACTGCACGTTGGATATGCAGTGTTGGATGATCATGCAACAGTGACGTCATCTCCTCTCAGTCCTCGGTTATCAGTGCAAGCAGCAGAACTAATTGCCCTGACCAAACCCTGTCAATTTGCATCAGGTAAAACAGTTAACATTTACACAGACAGTCAATATGCATTTGGTGTTCTACACAACCACGCAGCACTTAGGCGCCACAGAAAATTCCTCAAATCTGATGCAAACCCATGTCACACAAAGATTTGATTTCTGAATCTCTTAGATGCTGTGGCAGTATGTAAGTGTTCTGCACATACCTCTGCCAAAGACACAGTCTCTCTAGGTAATGCACGAGCAGACGCAGCTGCAAAAGCAGCGTCACTCACATCCTACGTTGGTACATTACTCTCCCGGACAACGGATCAAACTTGCACCCACTCTGACATTGTTTCACTCTGATTTGGCTCGCATCTCCACTCCAGCAGACAAAGCTGCTTGGAAAAAGAAAAACTGTACAAACACAAATGGTGTTTGGGTGGGCCCTAAGAGCAATCCATGTCTTCCTCAAGCCCTCTTCCTGCCTTTTGCAAAATTGATACATGGCGTTGACCATGTATCAAAGGAGGGAATGAGAAAAGACCTTCAAAGACATTGGTTTACTGTGGGGTTTAACAAATTTGCTGAAGATTTTTGCTCAAAATGCTTAATCTGCTTAACCAACAATTCTAAAGGTAACCCCTACAACAAAACAGACGTTGGAGGTCACAAACCCACCTCCAGGTCTTTTGGCCACATTCAAATGGACTTTGAGTTAACACCCTGTGAAGGCAAGAAATTCTGTCTTGTAATAGTTGACATGTTTTTAAAGTGGGTAGAAGCATTCCCAACAAAACACTGCACTGCTGACACAGAAGCAAAAATCCTCTTAGGATAAATAATTCCAAACAGAATTACAGTGACAACAGTACTCATTTTGTAAATGAACATTAAAAATGGACAGACATCATCTTTGGCATCCTTTTAGACTCCCAGGCTTGTGTGGTCGAAGGGGAACCACGTGTTTTTTGTTACTTCTATCTTCACTTATTGTAATTCCTCTGGCTAATAACTGACCACTCTAATACTGACACAACTCTGCCAAGTCTGTCCACTCCTCTGACAACACCTCTGAATATTTTTCATCTAATGCTTAGGTTTAACCTTAGAATGGACATAAGTTTTGACCATTGAGATAGTCTATATATTTTTTAACGGTCCATGCGGGACATGATGCACGTCTCACACACCCGCTTTCAGATGTGATGATGTCATACTCTCAGATTACATTGTTATTTATTAAGAAATATCCAAAAGGAAAATTCATTAAAAGTTGAACCTGATTATTTCGTTAGAAGGTCTATTGCTATTCTACAACAATATTTTTAGGGGTCTATGGCCTAACAATATACATTTTGTGTGACTCCAATTTCCATTCAATAATAGGCTTATAGGCCCATAGAAAGTTGTGATGTAATTTCAAATCCAGCATTTGCCTTGTTTATGTAATTAACTTTTTTTTCCCCATTTCTCGGAATTAAATAACAAAAATTATTCAAGAACGAGTCTTTTATCAAGTCTTATTGTAAGTCTTCTTATAGAGTAACCATTTTGTCATTTTTTAAACAAAATCTTTACTCAAGTTAGAGTACTGTTACTTCAAAATAAAATTACTCAAGGAAACTTAAAAAGCATAATGAGATAAGTCTCTTAAAAGTAAGGCTGTTTCGAATGCCATTTTTTGAGCTTCGAAGCTTAGGTGGCAATCAATATCGAATATTCGAAGCTTCGGTGGGTGGGGCTAAATATATAATAATAGTGTCGGTTTGCATTTGTATCATCTTTCACGACTTCACGTTTCACTCTTCGGCATCGTAAATGTGTTGCGGCAGACCCAGTGGAGTGAAATAAATCACTACGTTAAGCCAGCAGGCGGTTCAAGCATGAGTGAGAATGAGTCCGCGACGGAAGTCACGTGTTGAAAAAAAAAAAAAAGAATATTCGAATCTCAAAACTGAAAATCGAATGCCACCCCACCGAACGAATATTCGAATATTCGATTATTCTAGTACAGCCCTACTTAAAAGTACAATTCATTCAGTAAATGTATGTAAGATACCTTACAGACAGAAGGATAAACGCAATTACAGCACAGAATGAGACTTATAAAAATACAAATGTAAAAAATAACAGGAAAGGAACATGGAAATTAGCTGTTGAGCTATAATCTGGTACAAGCATCTCTGCTCCGGCTTAATGTACATTTTACACTGTTCTAAAGAAATAAACTAATCTTAATAACAAAATCATGAAAATTTAACATCAGCATCCGCAATCCACATTGAGACCACCTCTGAGACCACTTGGACCACCACAGTGACCACCATTAAGACCACCTCTGAGACCACTGGGACATCGTTAAGACCACCACAGTGACCACCATTAAGACCACCTCTGAGACCACTGGGACCACCGTTAAGACAACCACAGTGACCACCATTAAGACCACCATAGTGACCACCATTAAGACCATCTCTGAGACCACTGGGACCACTGTTAAGACCACCACAGTGACCACCATTAAGACCACCTCTGAGACCACTGGGACATCGTTAAGACCACCACAGTGACCACCATTAAGACCACCTCTGAGACCACTGGGACCACCGTTAAGACAACCACAGTGACCACCATTAAGACCACCATAGTGACCACCATTAAGACCACCTCTGAGACCACTGGGACAACCGTTAAGACCACCACAGTGACCACCATTAAGACCACCTCTGAGACCACTGGGACCACTGTTAAGACCACCACAGTGACCACCATTAAGACCACCTCTGAGACCACTGGGACCACCGTTAAGACAACCACAGTGACCACCATTAAGACCACCACAGTGACCACTGGGACCACCGTTAAGACAACCACAGTGACCACCATTAAGACCACCACAGTGACCACCATTAAGACCACCTCTGAGACCACTGGGACAACCATTAAGACAACCACAGTGACCACCATTAAGACCACCACAGTGACCACAATTAAGACCACCTCTAAGACCACTGGGACCATCGCTAAGACCACCACAGTGACCACCATTAAGACCACCTCTGAGACCACTGGGACAACCGTTAAGACCACCACAGTGACCACCATTAAGACCACCTCTGAGACCACTGGGACAACCGTTAAGACCACCACAGTGACCACCATTAAGACCACCTCTGAGACCACTGGGACAACCGTTAAGACCACCACAGTGACCACCATTAAGACCACCTCTGAGACCACTGGGACCACCGTTAAGACCACCACAGTGACCACCATTAAGACCACCTCTGAGACCACTGGGACCACCGTTAAGACCACCACAGTGACCACCATTAAGACCACCTATGAGACCACTGGGACCACCACAGTGACGACCATTAAGACCACCTCTGAGACCACAAGGACCACCGTTAAGACCACCACAGTGACCACCATTAAGACCTCCTCTGAGACCACAAGGACCACCGTTAAGACCACCACAGTGACCACCATTAAGACCACCTCTGAGACCACTGGGACCACCACAGTGACCACCATTAAGACCACCTCTGAGACCACTGGGACCACCGTTAAGACAACCACAGTGACCACCATTAAGACCACCTCTGAGACCACTGGGACATCGTTAAGACCACCACAGTGACCACCATTAAGACCACCTCTGAGACCACTGGGACAACCGTTAAGACCACCACAGTGACCACCATTAAGACCACCTCTGAGACCACTGGGACAACTGTAGAAGACCACCACAGTGACCACCATTAAGACCACCTCTGAGACCACTGGGACAACCGTTAAGACCACCACAGTGACCACCATTAAGACCACCTCTGAGACCACTGGGACCACCGTTAAGACCACCACAGTGACCACCATTAAGACCACCTCTGAGACCACTGGGACCACCGTTGAGACAACCACAGTGGCCACCATTAAGACCACCTCTGAGACCACTGGGACCATCGTTAAGACCACCACAGTGACCACCATTAAGACCACCTCTGAGACCACTGGGACCACCGTTGAGACAACCACAGTGGCCACCATTAAGACCACCTCTGAGACCACTGGGACCACCACAGTGACGACCATTAAGACCACCTCTGAGACCACTGGGACCATCGTTAAGACCACCACAGTGGCCACCATTAAGACCACCTCTGAGACCACTGGGACCACCGTTGAGACAACCACAGTGGCCACCATTAAGACCACCTATGAGACCACTGGGACCACCACAGTGGACGACCATTAAGACCACCTCTGAGACCACAAGGACCACCGTTAAGACCACCACAGTGACCACCTGTTATGAGAATTTTATGAGAATTTTATTCTTATAATTGTGTATATTGTTTATAGTTAGTTGGTGCTCATAGTTCTCTACAGGTCATGTCAAATCATGTTGTGTCCTCCATGTTATTCCAAGCATGGTGTAGACGTAACTAAGGACATGGCTTGCGGAGGACTTCTGCACCTGGAGCCTGGAGCGGGGCCTTGAGGGAGGGTGTATGCAAGATACACCTCCCACTGACAGCCCCCACTTTAGTGATATAAAATGTAATGTTTTGCTTACCTCTGTAAGCAAAACGCACTATGTACCTTTGTTGTATCTGTGTAATTTGCTTCCCTTGCAAGGAATAAAACCTGGCCTTTCGCTTTTTATAATATAATCTGTCTCCGTGTCTCTCTGGATAATATAAGGATATAGAATTCTTTTGGACATATAGAATTCTTATAACATTTGGTGCCGTGACCGGATTTCAATATTCGTTGTTTCTCATGCAAAGAGGTGAACTGACGTGCACGGAGAAATGCAAAAACAATGCATTTCTTGTAAGTCCCAAGCTGTGCTATTTAGCAGTAAAGGGCCAGATATCCCCTCTTTGTGTGTGAACGCGATGACGAGATCTGGACTGAGAAAAAGAGAAGAGCAGAGAGACGAGAGGACAGAACAGACAGTCTGGCTGCGGAACAACTGGACTATTGGACTGAAAATTCAGGTAAACAGCTGTTTAATTTATTTTTGGTGTGTGTGTGAGTTTGTAATTACCAAAGCTTCCGGAAGTAGCTAGTTTTGGAAATCTGGCGTATGTTGAGCGGGCTGCATGTAAGTTACATCACCAATAGTTGATGTTTTTCCATGAGGCTGGCCAGCATAGGAGATTCTTAAACGCTGATACGCTTTGTCGAGACCCTGCCTATATGGTTTATGGTGAGATTGAAAGCTGGGAAAAAGTATGTGTTTCAGTCGAGACCCTGCCTGCGTGGTTTATGGTGAGATTGTAAAGCGGGATATTCTGATGTTAATCTGTGTTAAAGCTTGTTGTCTTGCTGGATTTTAGTTTGATAGATACCTTATGCTTTGTAAGTCTTCAGGTGTTTCTTGAAACTGACTCGTGCGTTTAGTTCATTTGGCCGTGACAAGTGCGAACCTCTATGCGAGATAGAGCACCTAATTACAAGAAGGAGTATGAGTTCTAAAGAGCTTGTCTAGAGAGCACAGAATTTGTCTTAGATTAATAATCACGTATCGTAATACGCCACAATCGAACTGCCTTGCATAGCTAGTATTGTTGGTTTTAATGGTGCGTTGGGCGCACAGGAAAACTCAGTATTGACCATTATCGAGAACCTACATGTAAAATCTTAACGGGTGAGATGAATGAGTCCGAAGTCAATGTGACTATAAAAGGCCTGCCTACGATTAGAATTGATTCCTGCAGATGAGAAATGAGATTTTAAAAGCCCGCTAGATAGTGACAGGCTTATGCTGAAAAATGTTCACTGCATGTGAAGCGGTGATTTTAAAAAAAAGCCCACGAGAGCTTTTGCTGAAAAATGTTCACTGCTGGTGACGCGTGAGTGAGAGAAAAGGAAAAGCCCACTGAAAGTGACGGGGCTTATACTGAGAATTGTTGGCAATACTGAGAATTGTTGACTAAAAAAGTTAAAGATAAAAGGTGTGTGAGAGAATAAATGTGTTATGAATGGGCCATTGTTGGATGAAGAATGAGTTTAATGATGTGAAAGAAAGGTAGCTTCCATAAGCTATTTTTCTAGTTTAAAAAAAAAAAAACAGAGAAGCAGAGAAGAGATTTTGAAAACACTAATCATTTGTATTTTGTTTAAATGTTTTGGGAGCCTCTAGGTATCGGCTTCCTCCCTCTCTCCGGAAAACAGTGCTCTCTCCAACCTCTGCACCCCACCTCCCACCTGCGGATTTTCGGCTGAGAAAAAAGAAAAAAAAAACTGCAGACAGTTACCAGCAGCAGCAAACACGGAAGCGGTAAGATAAACGAATTCAGACAATCGTTTATTTGTTTTAAATTTTGATCTATTGAGATTGACCAAAAAGGTATTTGTAAAGTGTGTTTGTAAATTGGATGAAACTTGAAATTAATATGAATGTATTTCTCTGAGGAAAATGCACAATTGCCATTGGAGACGAGGCGAGGTGAAGGTGGGCGTGACAGACGAGAGGGCACTGAGAGGAGGAGGAGGAGGAGGTCGAAACTGGGTCCAGACGAGACGAGGAATGACCTCATGAACTGACCGCTTCAACTAACAGGTCAGGTACATAAACACGTAAAGACACATAAAGACACATGTAACGGCACACACATAAACACATGTAAATACAGACACATAACGAAACAAACACGGACACATGAGACACACATCTACAGAAGAATGTGATTTTGGTTTATGAGAAAATAATGAGTATTCTGTTAAAGAACAGAGTTGGTTTTGTATTTTATGTGACATAGAAATGAGAACATTAAAGATTTGAAGAAGTTAAAGATCCAACACTTGGATCTAAAATAGAATTAGTGATTGATGTTTTGCTAAACAATGTTGTGTATCTATTAGTACGAGACTAATAGAGGTCCTTAATATCAGTGTGGTTCAAACACACGGTATAACGCCAATAAAAGAATGAAAATGATTACTTTGTAATTGGAAGAATTTAAATATGCGTCTTAAAGTGAATTGCGCAGAGTAAGTTTATAAAGATAATATAACTTTATAGTTGGGCCATAAGCTCACATTTAAAAGAAAACAAGGTTACAAGAACCTAAATAAAGAAAAGTAACATTTATGTATTTCTCTGGTTTGGTTCTAACAAAGTGTGAAAATGGAGAAAGTGGATTCAAAGCAACCACTGTTTGGATTCACAGGAATGTTTAAACAAGATAACATTCTATGGAAGTCGAGGTAACAGGGGCTTCACAGCACCCTCCTTTTTTTTTGCTCCCAAGAGCGAGAAATGTTTTGTTTTGGGGTTTTTGTTTTTTTAGCTCCACAGACATGGTGGGCCTTTACATTAAACAAACTTTTTGTGTTGAGAAGAATGCTGAGTTAGAAATGTCAGTGACAGAGACAGTCTGCACTGAACTAATGTGTTAAATAAAGTTTATGATACTTAATTATGAAAACTGTTTGACCTTCTGACAGGTCTGTTGATATGAATAAAGTCCACATTTGAGTTTTATTGAATCTATGAAACATGATTTGGTAAACTAAACGATTGAATTAATGAGATTGAATATGGTTTTGAGAAGAAAAACTTAAAGTTTAAGTAATTGGAGAATTGAAATGAAGATAGTTCAAAATAAATAATAATCATTATTTTTTTTGGTACTTTATAATTAAGGTATAGTGTGATCTATGCAATAAAGATTTAAACTGTAATGTAAATTGGTAATCTGGTTTTGGTGATTAGAAACATATCTATGTTAAAACAGTTCAAACTGTTAAAATGATCTTAAATGATTTTAGTTTGAAAAATTAAAGTTAATGAGAAATAAGTGAATAAAAGATAATTGTTAAACTAACAAGGTGAATTGTTAAAGTTTAAGAGCATATGCCAATGGCTCGCTGGGTTTTAATCACTGTTGAAATGATTTAAGAATTTTTAACACAAGGTCCTTTTGAACAGGCGTTAGGCGTTGTTTTGGTTTTGGTTTTGATCAAACTTTAGGTCTTTGTAACCTAAAGAAAAAGAGAATAAAAAGAGGTTGAGATGATACATTTTATTAAATGAACAGTAATGATAATTACTGATTACAATTTTGTGAATTTGAATAAAGAAAGAGAGACACGTTATTTTAATTTTACACTTGATGTTTAAAGTTTCTGTTTAACATTGAGTGAGGTGAATTCTTTATGTGGCATCTGAATGCCAAATTAGTGGAAACATAAAAATAGTAATTGATGAAATTGTTTTTATGTTACGTTTAAATTAATATGGGAAAAATACAAAAACAAACTGGTTTATTGTATTGAGCACCTGGTGATAAAACTGAGTTTTACAGAGACAGTATAGAACAAATCTATACTGAACAAAATCTTGAAGGAATTTTATTAAAAATAAAGCAGAATTTGAGTTCAGAATTTGAGAGGAAATTTGTTGATTTTATGTTGGGTCTTTCCTTTTAAAAAAACGACAGTCACAAAGGTGATGGTGTTTTGGAGGAAAGCAGAGTGAACAGAGCAGAGGCTTTGTGGTGTGTTCAAGCAGCTGAGACATGCTGCTGTTACTGGTTTAACCCCAGAGGGGGGGGGGGTCTGAACCCAAGGGTGATTAAGAAATTTTGTTTTGAAGTTTTATTTAACCTTTTAACCTTTATTTATCCAGGTAAACTGTTTGAGAACCAATTCTCATTTACAAACATGACCTGGCCCCATGTGTGTTTTGGGGGGGGGGACTATTTTACATGTTTTTGGTGGTAGGGGAAACCGGAGTACCCGGAGGAAACCTACGCAGACACAGGGAGAACATGCAAACTCCACACAGAAAGGCCCTGCCCTGGATGGGATTGAACCCAGGACCTTCTTGCTGTGAGGCAGGAGAGCTAACCACTCTGCCACTGTGCCGCCTGAAGTAAGAGAAAAATGTGTTTTCTTTCTGAATAAAGTAATTTAAGGTAAATTAAACAATATTTTGAGAATATTCTAATTTAAAAGAACGTGAAATAAATTGTGAATTAAAGGTGAATGTTTAAAGGTTTGTGAAAATAGATCATGAGAAACAAGTTCTGATCTATATAAATTATTTATGTTTGCATCAACTGAGTTAAAATTTATCAAATTGTGGATGATACCAATTAAAGTTACAGGTAAAGACCTACAACTAACTAAAAATAAAACTGAACTAAACAAAGTGAAGTTTTAAATATAACATCAACAAAAGTAATGCTATTTGGGAAACATAAAGAAGATGAATAATTAGAAATGCTAATTAATGAAATAACAATTTAAGGTGGTAATTGGAAAAAAACATTCTGTTTTGACTTTATTTTGATTTTTTTTAACTTTTATTTGATTTTTTTGGTATTTTGAGCCATGGTTGTCCCACGTCTCAAAAAGGGGGGAGATGAAGGTTTAAACAAAACTGTGTTAAAGTGCTGAAGGGATGCTTGGTTAACCTAATGGTTGGCATGAGGCTGAAACAACAGTGTTTAATACAGTTAAAAGTTTAAATCAAATAATGAAATAAAGAAAGTTGACAGGACTTTTCTGGAGAAGCACTGTTTAGTTTGATTAAACCTTTTCAGATTAAAGTAGATTTCCAGCAGACCATATCTGTGGAAACAGGGTTTATCTGCCGTTTCATTTTTATACCATATCTGTGGAAACAGGGTTTATCTGCTGTTTCATGTTTATGGTTTGATCATTTTAAGGGCTTTTATGGTTTCGTTTGACGAAAACCTAGGAGGCACTTTCTATGGGTCTATAATGTCAGAGAACGTTCTGATTTGTTTGTGTGTTCTTTATTTGGATGGAAGCCAACTACAACAAGTATACCAGTTCAGAAAAGGAGTTTTGAAAATTAATATAGCCACCACCAGTAAGAGCTAATATTAACATAGTTCTTTGAACTTATATCATCTTGGTTTACACCTGTGAAGGGAAGCACACCTGTGAGCAGGGCTAGTGACGGGGGTCACATGACATGACTTCCTGTGACATCACTCTGAACTTGACAAACGTAGAGATCAGGGACAGGTGCTGTGCAAAGCAGAAGTCTGGAGGTTTTGTGAAAGTAAGACCATTAGACCAGCGTTGCCTGCTGACCGGAAACATGCGTCCTTAAAGGATCCTCGTTTTATTTGTGTTCACATACAATGTGACGGAGAACATTGTGAGTGGAAACTCACACTTTAGGAGCCAAACAGCAGCTCCCTCAGGTTCATTTGAGAGAGCCATTTACATCGACAGAGGTGTCCTTCAAGGTGTCCTTAATGAATATAAGGCTAAAATTAAATTAGCATTAGGATTTGAATTTTTACATTTGAGACAATTTATGAAAATGTGGATTAAATTAAGTATATTTATAAACAACAAAGGTTTATGAATTGTATGAGAGATGCTGTAACTGTTAATTAAAACTGGAAATGAGAGGAAACTGGTCCAAGGACTGGACAGAACTAAATAGCACTGAGCATGCTTTTAGCTGAAAAGGGGGGATCTACAAAAGGATTTCCTCCAAAGTAACACAGGACTAGTTACAGCAGAACTAAAGTCTTTAAGAAAGGACTTCAAACTCTAACAGAGGAATTAGAGTATTCTGGAATAGAGAAATTAATTTTGACCTGGTTTTACAACATTTGGAAAACTGACTGGGATTTTAGAATCTGTATTGAGATACAGTGCATGTACTCGTTGTTGCACTTCCATTGTCTAATAACTTTTGTTTGTGTTGCTTTACATGTACCGGAGCTTGTTGGTGAGATTGATGAATGTGGCCATTGCTGGGTCAACATTCCTGGACATGCACCTGCCAAACGACTAAGGTCAAGGCTTTGACCTCAGATGAACACTTTGATATCTGAGGGACGTTATTGTTTGCATGTACACCAACGGGACAACAGCTCCAGGACGGATCATACTACAGACCTAAGGGCCGTATGGTTCATTGAATTGATTATGCTGAAGAGAATTGATTTTAATCATTATGAATGTACATATGTCTCACTCCATGTGTTTTTTCTTTCGTTACAGGGACAGAAATGGACAGGCAGGGACAGGCCAGAGATCTTGAGTCCAATGGGTTGACCAGCTCAACCTCTGGCAAATTTTTCTACTTTATTTTGGAGTGACACTATGTTTTGATTTATGATTTATGGACATTAATGATTTATGGACTTTAAAGAATTTGACTTTGAAGAATCAGTGCATTACTCTGTGGGTTCCCATTTGATTTGAAACATATCCCATTATAATCATTTGTTGTGTTTGTTTTGACATGTGTTGTAAGTTAATCATTTGAAGTGATTACATACGTTTGATGCTTGATGTTTGTGTTTTGTCACCGCCTTTGGGGCAAGGGGTGGATAGAAGAGTTTTTCCCAGCTTTAGGTCATTTTACCAATGGGTCAAAATGTTCTTCTGGCTAGGTCAACGCCCTGCTGGGTTTTCGCTTCTGTCATAGTTTAAAACTCAAAATCAAGCTAGTAGGTTGTTTATGCTAATTGTTATCAGCATAAGAGGGGGAATGTTATGAGAATTTTATGAGAATTTTATTCTTATAATTGTGTATATTGTTTATAGTTAGTTGGTGCTCATAGTTCTCTACAGGTCATGTCAAATCATGTTGTGTCCTCCATGTTATTCCAAGCATGGTGTAGACATAACTAAGGACATGGCTTGCCGGAGGACTTCTGCACCTGGAGCCTGGAGCTGGGGCCTTGAGGGAGGGTGTATGCAAGATACACCTCCACTGACAGCCCCACTTTAGTGATATAAAATGTAATGTTTTGCTTACCTCTGTAAGCAAAACGCACAATGTACCTTTGTTGTATCTGTGTAATTTGCTTCCCTTGCAAGGAATAAAACCTGGCCTTTGCTTTTATAATATAATCTGTCTCCGTGTCTCTCTGGATAATATAAGGATATAGAATTCTTTTGGACATATAGAATTCTTATAACACCACCATTAAGACCTCCTCTGAGACCACAAGGACCACCGTTAAGACCACCACAGTGACCACCATTAAGACCACCTCTGAGACCACTGGGACCACCACAGTGACCACCATTAAGACCACCTCTGAGACCACTGGGACCACCGTTAAGACCACCACAGTGACCACCATTAAGACCACCTCTGAGACCACTGGGACCACCGTTAAGACAACCACAGTGACCACCATTAAGACCACCTCTGAGACCACTGGGACCACCGTTAAGACAACCACAGTGATCACCATTAAGACCACCTCTGAGACCACTGGGACAACTGTAGAAGACCACCACAGTGACCACCATTAAGACCACCTCTGAGACCACTGGGACAACCATTAAGACCACCACAGTGACCACCATTAAGACCACCTCTGAGACCACTGGGACAACTGTTAAGACCACCACAGTGACCACCATTAAGACCACCTCTGAGACCACTGGGACAACTGTTAAGACCACCACAGTGACCACCATTAAGACCACCTCTGAGACCACTGGGACAACTGTAGAAGACCACCACAGTGACCACCATTAAGACCACCTCTGAGACCACTGGGACAACTGTTAAGACCACCACAGTGACCACCATTAAGACCACCTCTGAGACCACTGGGACAACTGTTAAGACCACCACAGTGACCACCATTAAGACCACCTCTGAGACCACTGGGACAACTGTAGAAGACCACCACAGTGACCACCATTAAGACCACCTCTGAGACCACTGGGACAACTGTTAAGACCACCACAGTGACCACCATTAAGACCACCATAGTGACCACCATTAAGACCACCTCTGAGACCACTGGGACAACCATTAAGACCACCACAGTGACCACCATTAAGACCACCTCTGAGACCACTGGGACAACTGTTAAGACCACCACAGTGACCACCATTAAGACCACCTCTGAGACCACTGGGACAACTGTAGAAGACCACCACAGTGACCACCATTAAGACCACCTCTGAGACCACTGGGACAACTGTTAAGACCACCACAGTGACCACCATTAAGACCACCATAGTGACCACCATTAAGACCACCTCTGAGACCACTGGGACAACCATTAAGACCACCACAGTGACCACCATTAAGACCACCTCTGAGACCACTGGGACCACCGTTAAGACCACCACAGTGACCACCATTAAGACCACCATAGTGACCACCATTAAGACCATCTCTGAGACCACTGGGACCACCATTAAGACCACCACAGTGACCACCATTAAGACCACCTCTGAGACCACTGGGACCACCGTTAAGACCACCACAGTGACCACCATTAAGACCACCTCTGAGACCACTGGGACCACCGTTAAGACCACCACAGTGACCACCATTAAGACCACTGGCAGGGCAAATTAATGACACTGGCAGGGATCGATCCCACCATCATTAGATTCACAACCCTGCGTGCCTAACGTAAATGCTAATATGACAAAATGTCTTAAATTATTGATTTGGATTGTTTTTCAATGTATAGCCATAACGGTAAATTTAATACAATCAGCCTCCAAAATAGGCTAGAGCTATATTATTGAAATATGCATCATGCTGCAAAGATCATTAGTTCAAATGCCACAGACCTCCAATCATTGCTTAGGTGCCTCCACACGTTATATTCCTTGTTAACTGAGCAGATGTCATAACACTCCAGCTCTATGCCACATCTATGTCATCTGACTTTTTACACACCAGAGAATTCATGTGCATTACTCAAATACTATTCTAATAAACTATATTATTAGTACAAAACAAACAAAATACTTACAAAACATATTTTTACACCTTACTTTCACATATGCAGTCACTGTTTGCACTCAATTAAAAATGAACAATCCATGGCCTTGGTGCACTTATATTTCACTCATGACATTCTGTTGTTCTTTAAATTTAAAACACTCCCAGCGGAAGTTAAAGGCACAAGTTAGGTTGTGTTAATAAATGGTACAAACATCAGAAATAGATAAAGATTTGAAAAAACAAATTTAATGTGTCCAAGTCCTGGTTGCTACTACCTTCAGCAGTTAATTAGTGAGAGTACGTTTTTATAAAATCTGATTAATGTTAAATGATGTAGACAATGTCTAGTTTATAAAGAGTTCAACACCATTATAAATAATAAATATTAGACTTGTAGAAGCTGATATAGTGTGGCTGGTTCTATTAAAGCGTAACTAAACCCCTGGTCAAATCGTAACTCCACCCACTCACAAAATTTGAAAAATGCTGGAAAAGTGGGCAGAGCCCAGCAGAGACAGAGGGGACAAACCGAGGGCGGAGCTCAGAGGGGGCGTGAACCTGAGACCCGCAGTGACGGATTGATTGACAGCAGCTGTCAGACTCACAAAGATGGAGACTTGAAGGAAGCTAGTAGCTTTGCTACGGAGCGGTCCTTCTAAGTGGAGGACATTTCTGTGCACACAGGGCTAGAGCCTTATCAATTTGTGCCACTGGCTCAAACCGCGGTCTCAACAACTCCCAAAGTTAAGAGCAAGTCTTGCAGCACAAGAGAGAATGGGGCCAGTGATAAACGTTAGCATTGTCTAATTTAGGCTAATGCTTAGCAAATGCTAACAAAGTTTCAGAAATTGCAAACCTATGCATTTAGTTTGATTTTGGTAATTAGTGTTAATTACACACAAAACAGAGATTTCAAGTCTCCCTCTACAACTGTTAAAAAACTCTTGTCTTGCAGCTCACTGGTCCTGGGAGAGAATGTGTTAGAGATACTCAAGGTATAGCTATGAAATAAGACCAGTGTCAAGTCCAGTTAATTTAATAAGTATTATGCAAAAAAGACACAACTCTAACCAAATATAATATTTACATCCCAACAAAGTAGTGATAAACATTGTTTCTCATGTTGTAGGTAATGCACAGGTGAGACAGGTTGGTGAGTTGGCTGCATAACAGTCCATCCAGACTTTGAGGCAGTAGCACTAAACCCCTGTGTTACAGGCACTAACACTTGTAATGTAGTTGTAGTAGGTTGAAAAGGCCGCATCTTAAGTTTGATTAAGAAACAGGCACCCCCTCTCTTTAATTTATTTTTCTAATGTCTTTTATTTGGGGTTACATCCACACCACTAGAGGGTGCTGTAAGCACTACTGTGGGGATTAGAGGCAGAGAGCTCACGCAGCTTCAGAATTAAACAAGCTGTGGTGAGATTAACATGTCTCCTCCTCGTCTCTCCACAGGTATGAGTATAAAGTTATTGAAGTAACTCAAACTTGGTCCAAGTACGGTTAAAGTACTCTGTAGAGGGTTTGAACAGACTGTATATGTTTTTGAGAGTTCAGTACCAAAGTGAAGTGTAGTTTATTGCCGTTTTGTGTCGTCTCGTTTTCACCACGAGTACGCCATTTTCTGTATCTGACGTATTTAAAGCCTTATTCAAGCAATGTAAATTGCTCAAGTGTAATGATATGCATGTTCTTAGTGTTTTAAATTGTAAATGTTGCACAAATTTGAGTGTAGTTGAGGCAGTAGCCATGCAAACCATTTAGTTCTGAGCAGTTTGCCGCCATTCGCAGGTGCCATTTTCTTTTATGTTGCCAACCCGCTTGTGTGTGTGTGTGTGTGGTAAAGGTGTGAAAGATAGATGGAAGTGTGAAATGGTGTAGATTAATGTACTTTGGTTACAATGTGGGATTGAATGTGGTGAAGAATGAGTGTGTATGTTGATGTTGGTTACTGTAATCCAGTTATATGTATTTTTATTTTGCACTTTATGGTTCATCTTGTGGTTTATTTTTAGTCAATATGGATGTGTTATTGTATTTTCAAATGGGTTATTTTTTTAATGTATTGTCTTTTTATTTAATTAGTTGATCTTTGTGAGAATGAAAGTAATTGTAAGTAAAAGAATGAGAACTAGAGAATTAAACAAGCTGTGGTGAGATTAACATGTCTCCTCCTCGTCTCCACAGCCACACCACACCTTTTAGGCTACACAGGCTAACCCTAGCTGTGTGCTACTTGCTACCGCCCAGCTTCCCCTAGGGCTGGCGCCGGTAACATAGTGTTACACTTATCTTCATCTTTTTGGTGAGACGTGGTTAAACAGGGTAGTTCCAGGAAGAAGAGAGCAATGTTTTTATAAATAAGTAAATTTAATGTTTTACCCTCCTCTTACACATACTGTACATGTGCACCAGCTCTTTCAGCGCTTATAGACACCTGTCTGCTGCAGTGTGGTCAGGTGGTGCTGGGGATACCTGGGCCAGCAGGTACAGGTCATACCTCCTTGTGCTGTCCTCACAGACGATTCCAATACTGAATTTATAAATATAGTTGGTATATAAAAAATTGAAATATGAAGAAACAGTTATACCTGAAGTTACACACAAAACAATTGTTTAAAAACATGCATTATAAAAACAGCTATAAAACTCAAAATGAACATGAATCAACATAAACATTTACAAAAGAATGTCTAAATGACACCCTTTTCTCAAACTGCCTTTACATAATTCTTATATTCTTTAGAGATTGTTGTTACAGTAAGCATTTTGTATTGATATAATATTTTATATATACACAGTTAATTTAAATAAATGTCATAGTAAATTCTCATACATCATTTCAAGGCAGGTCCAAACTTTGTAAATGGTGCACAGTCAGGACAGAGGCTTTTTACTTTGTGTTTGAAAGTCACTGTCAGTTGCACTTATTGGAGCGAAGATGGTGAAAAGCAAGAGCCAGACTTAAACAGGCTGATCATAACTTCATGAGCTGTTCCAAAATCTTTAAGAATCTTGAGTGTGTTCAACAGTATTAGGGTTTACATTAGTCTAAATGTAGTCAGCAAAGTAAAGCTAAGTCTCAGAAACTATAGAGCTAACTGCAGTTTTCAGAGTCTGAATCTAAGATGATAGACAGCAGCAAACTTGAAGATGAAGTATCTTCAGTGAAGTGACGCAGATTCAAGATTCAAGATTTTTATTCGTCACATACTAAATTATATACAGCATATATAACCAGCAGTGAAATGTGAGTCAGGTCCGCTCCATGGACAATTATTTAGGAAAACACACAGATGAAATATACATAAATGTAGCTATGTAAGAATGAGATAAAAGTAAACAATAAAAAATATAAGAATAAAATATAAAAAATATAAAAAATGTGTAATGTGGTAATAAATCTAGATCGCAAAATAATGTACATGAATGTAAACTGTAGACTTAATATTAAAAAATGTACAGGGATGTACAGTGTGCATATATGCATTTAGCTGTGGTCTTAAATATTAAGATACACAGGAAGGTGCAGGAAGCAAATGTGCAAAAGAGTTTGTAGCAAAACAGAGTGACACTGTCAGTGTGTCAGTGTGAGGTAGCTGGTTTAGAGTTCAAGAGCCTGATGGCCTGTGGGAAAAAACTCCTCCTGAGTCACTCGGTTTTTGCCATCAGGCTACGGTAGCGCTTACCAGATGGCAGCAGAGTGAAAATATGATTACTGGGGTGGGTGGAGTCTTTGGTGATTTTTGCAGCTCTGCTTCTGCAGCGTTTGTGGTAGATGTCCTGCAGAGAGGAGAGCAGACCCTGAAATGCGCTCAGCTAAGCGCACAACTCTCTGCAGGGCATTGCAGTCTTGACTGGAGCTGTTCCCATACCACACTGAGATACATTGAGTCAATATACTTTCTATAGCTCCAGAATAGAAAGTTTTCAGGATTGCTGGTGAGACCCTGAATTTCCTCAGCTGTCGCAGATAGTACAGTCTTTGCCTGGCTTTATTTACCTGAGTTTGAGTGTGAGTAGTCCAAGTCAGGTCCTCAGAGATGTTTACACCAAGGTACTTGAAGCTACTCACCCTCTCCACAGGGTCCCACTTATCATGAGAGGAGTGTAGGGCTGCTGCTGCGTCTTCCTGAAGTCTACAATCAGTTCTTTTGTTTTGCTCACATTCAGAGAGAGGCAGTTGTCCTGGCACCATGATGTTAATTTCTCTACCTCATCCAAGTATGCGGTCTCATTATTGTTGTGAATGAGGCCCAGAACCACAGTATCATCAGCGAATTTGATAATGGATGTGGAGCTGTGCGAGGACACGCAGTCGTGTGTAGAGAGAGTAGAGCAGGGGACTCAGGACACAGCCCTGTGGGGCTCCTACGTTCAGGGTGATGGAGCTGGAGGTATACTGGCCTAGTTTCACCACTTGAGGTCTGCCGGTGAGAAATCAAGGATCCAGTTGCAGAGTGAAGGATTCAGTCCGAGGTCTATGAGTTTGGAGGCTAGCTTTATGGGGACTATAGTATTAAAAGCTGAGCTATAGTCAATAAATAGCAGTCTTACATAGTTCCTGTTATTGCTGTCAATGTGTGTAAGAGAAGAGTGCAGGATGTGAGAGATGGCATCATCTGTGGATCTGTTAGGCGATAAGCAAACTGAAGAGGGTCCAAAGTATCCGGGATGGAGGAGCAGATGACGTTTTTAACCAGTCCCTCAAAGACCTTCATGACTATTGATGTGAGGGCAACTGGACGATAGTCATTTAGACAAGAGGGTTTATTGTTTTTTGGCACAGGGATGATGGTCGATTTTTTGAATGAGGTGGGAACCACCGATGTGGCAAGACTCATTAAAAATGCATGTAAACAAACCAGCGAGCTGATCAGCGCAGGACCGCAGAACACGCCAGAAATCCCATCAGGTCCAGCTGCTTTCCTTACATTCACTCGCTTTAATGCCCTTCGAACCTCGTCCTCCGACACGGTGATCGCATGATGATCGCTGCTCTGACTGCTGCTTCCTGACGCGCTGATCGGCAGACTCGCACTGCTTTGATTGCTTCGGCGGCCGTAGAAAGTGTTAAGCTCGTCAGCCAGCGACGGATCTGCTCTCACCACTGTAGAGGATTTATTTCCAAAGTGGTCCTTAGTCCTTGCCACATGCGTCGGGAGTCATTTAGCTGGAAATGTGACTCAATGCGTTCCCTGTGTCTGTGTTTGGCGGCTCTTACTGCGTGTCGGAGAGCATAGCACGATGCTTTGTACTCGCTCATGTTTCCCGACAGAAGACCGGCGTTGTAAGCAGCAGTGCGTTTGTTTATTGCTGCACGGATTGATCTGTCCACCCATGGTTTCTGATTGGAGAAAGACCTTATAGTTATTGTGTCCGTAGCTTGTTCGGCTAGCGTGTTTACAAAGCTTAGCGCTACATCCGTGAACTCGCTGGCGTCCAATGAGCTTTCGCGCGCATGACCCAGTCTACGCATCGAGCTGCCTGTAACGTTGCTTCTGATTGGGCGGACCAACGCGTCACCACCCTCTGCACCGGAGGTTCTTGAAGCGAGCCGTTGTTTATATTCCGGTGTGAGGAAAATGGCGGCATGGTCCGATTTGCCGAAAGCCGGTAGTGAGCGAGCTTTGTAGGCATTCTTAAACTGAGTGTAGCAATGATCCAGTGTATTCGGTCCTCTGGTTGGACAGGATACGTGTTGATAAAAATTAGGCATGACTTTCCTGAGTTTGGCTTTGTTAAAGTCCCCAGCGATGATGGTAGCGTCGGGATGTTTGTTGATGTTGCCGCTGAGCGCATCGTGAAGCTCAGACAAAGCCAAGCCAGTGTCTGCTTGTGGAGGGATGTAAACAGCAGTTATAATGATCTATGAAAACTCCAGGAACAGTTACCAGGTCCTGAAAATAAAATAAACATATAAACATGATTTTATTTTCTTAAATTAGATCATTTTAATGACAATAAAATGATAGATTATCACACACCTCATGTGTTCTTGTTAGAGTATTTAAAACAAGTAATTGCACTATAACAGTAAAACAAACAAAACAAACTAAAGAATGGGAATAAATGCATTACCTTCAGCAGTGGACACCTCACACCGTTTCCTCATTATTGGAGTAGAGCTAGTCCTGGGACACTCTGGCAGCTCCATCAGTGTCTGTGTCACATGACACACTCCTATTAGGCGTTCTGGCCTGGGTGGCTGCAAAAACAAGAGTTTCACAAATGATTTGTTATCTTGATTATATGATGAAACCCAAACATCTCGGTCCACAACTCACAAAAACTGCACAATCCCTAAAGATGCTCTGCCTTTGCACAATCAGCCTTTTCATTTCAAACCATCAAACAATGGAATCAGATCCTAGACAGTCTGAAATTCTAAATCTGGTACAAAGCATATCTTTTCTTGTGAGATTATTGTTTTTGTACATGGTGCCTGAGAAATAAAGAATAAACAAAACTAAACATACAAAAGCTTCACAGTATTCAAACTCACCTTTGCTTCACCTGCAGATCTGCAGCGACAGGTTCAGACTGGCACCCAGTTTCTCTGGTCATCTTAGGCAAAACAAAAGATTTGTGTTATTGTTTACAATTACAGTATTATATTAATTCATTTTAAAATGTTTATAAAGGATATTAATAACACAAATATTCTCATTACTATTACAGTATATCCTCCGTGAAAGCACTAGTCTTTTAATCCGTGTGTACTGTCTCTGGGTCGGTCTGGTAGCTGCAGCCTGTGATACACTGTCTCCTCAGCAGCTCC
The DNA here is from genome assembly GCA_024416835.2 of Perccottus glenii. Taxonomy (NCBI): domain Eukaryota; kingdom Metazoa; phylum Chordata; class Actinopteri; order Gobiiformes; family Odontobutidae; genus Perccottus; species Perccottus glenii. The sequence continues at coordinate 1,633,107 of CM044556.2, read as the reverse complement.
AGCTCTGCTCGGTTTACCTCGAGGAGCAGCGATAAACAACGTACACTGATGGTGGCGCTTTCACGTTCAATCTAATTAGCAAAGTTGACACAAAAAGAACAAGTTTTGAGTTTGTGTTGAGTCAAAACTCACGGTGTTACGAGTCATGAGATGTTCATGTTCAGTCAAGTCCAGAGTCATGAGCCAGTGACAGGTCTTTAGTGCCAAGGGCTGCATCTCTGCTACAAGTCCAGCAGAGTGCTGCCCGTGTACGAGAAATAACTAACGGAATATTGAGTGATAGAGTAAAGCTAGATGTCTGTGTGTACTGGGACACAGTATCAACGCAGCAGCCCTCATTAGCGTTAGCCCGGTATCAGGAGCAGCTGAAGATAACGTTTAGCATACTCTACCTAACTAGCAACATGACAAAATTGATTAGTAACTTTAGCTTTACTGGGAAGAAACATAAATTGTGTTTCAAAATATATGTTCACTCACCTCAAGACGCTGCTGCGTGGTGGAATCCATGCAGGAGCAGCGTTAGCGCTGTGTTGCTTTTCAGCGGGAGCTGTTTGGAGAAGCACATTTCCACCTCCATTGTGTTGGAGAAGCAATCCCTCTTAAAATGCCCGCTGCAAACTCCAGCTCTCAGCGGAAACTCACGGTGTTCCAGGCCAAGTGCACACTGGCGTCTAATTTCCAACTCAACTGGAAAGCAATGCAGTCCAGCAGTGCTGTTGGAACCAGCAACACTACAAGTACATGCTAATATAGCTAGCCTGATGTTTTGAACACCCGCTACTTGGGAAGATGTTTTTATACCAGGGGCGTGAGCCAATGCCAAGGGTGTGGTGGGGTCGTGCCAGGGGCGTGGGTAGAGAGCCGTTAGTCGAGCCAGTATACGTCACACTAGGAAACAATCTTAAATCTAAAAATTCAACTGCAGTAACTACCGTTCAACCTGAGGAGGGCAGCACTTAGACGGTTTTACACCATAAAATGTAAAATTAATATACTTTATACTCAAATGTCAAAACTTTTACTCAGATCAGTGCACAGCACTAATAAGGCCCCATTCTTACAGATCATTAACTAAAAAAAGATGGTTTAGGGTTTAGTTACTCTTTAATCACAGTACATTTACACAAAGAGCCATTCCGATTGTCTGCACATTGTGTTGACATACATATAGGAAGGTATATATATAAATATACCTTCCTACATGATAAGTGTATTTTTGTCTGACTTGTAGCATAAGATCAGCTGTAGTGTATGTAGTTGGCCAATAGATGTCAGCAGCTGAATGACAACACTCCATAGAAATGAGCCATATAAAAAATAGATCACAAGGACACTAGCTGTATGTGGATTGGTACAGACTGTGCATTTTGTTTCTGTATGATGCAGTCATAAAATGCTACAGTGCAAGTGCCATTGCTATGACACTCTTTTATCTACCCCCTATGACACAGTGAGGAGTGTTTTTTTTTGTTGTTGTTGTTGTTTTTTTTGTCCCAGTCCACTGGTCCTCACCTGGCATCCACTCAGACCTTGATTCATTGGAGGATTCTGTCATGAGTTACGGTCAGAATCTTCCTATTTAAATATAGTTTGTTTACAAAAATAACCATAATTAAAGCCGCTAGCGGCATTGATTGTTCCTCTGCGTCGCAAGCTGAGTTAAAACAGTGTGGCTATCTCAGATGGGATTCTGCCCTTGCCCTTAATGTTATTCATGTATTTAGGTGGTGCCTTATTGCAAGTGTAATGCCATGTTGAATATTTGGGCCGTTGTCACGGACACACAAATGAAGTTAGGACATGGGTACGGTGGGCTTTTTTGTTTGTTGTAGGATCCTAGATATTTGTGCAAAACTTTATAAAGTTCTGCCAAAAAATTTAAATTTTGTCCCATATTTAGTATCTTTTTTAAACAAATTTTGCGTTGTTGCCATGACAAAACGGTCAAAGATAGGATGGGCTCCAAAAAACTTTTTTGTTTAGAGTGAGAGGAGGAATATGTATGCCAAATATGTATGCATTTCTGACAAACAGAATTTTAGAATTTTAAACTGTAGGGGGTGCTGTTGCACCAATTACATTTTCTTCAATTTAAATGTGTTTATGCCAGGCTAATACATAATTGATAAGAATTTAATGCAAATCGGACTTTGAGTTGTTACAATTTTAAGGGTCCTCAAAATTAATAATACGTTTGAGGCACTGCCCCTCAGAAAGTGGGTTTCATCTACGAAGAATTTGAATAACTTTTAAAGCCCCACTTTTCTGATCTAGTTTTCAATTTTTGTTCAGTGCTCTGTCGTGCCCCCATGCCTTGTTATAAAAAGTTAAATTACTACATCAAAATTTCACTGAACTGAAAAAAAAAAAGATAATAATCCAAGCAGAAACAACAGGTATAGATAACGCTTTGCTTGCCATTCATTTGTTGGACAGTTGGGGATCACTAACCTGTGCTGTGCAGTCTATACAATAGTCCCCTGCCATGCATGGCTGGCTCAGGACTAATAAAGTGTATTTATCTTATATTAGAACATTTTTCTGACTCAAGTGCAAGAACATAAAAATTAAAAACATAACATAAAATGTAAAGATAAAAAAGCAAGCATTTAAAAAAAACATTATAAAACTATAATCATTAAGTTAAACATAATATTAAAATAAACCAAAGGCTTGTGAGAATAAATACGTTTTCAGTCTGGTAATAAAAGAAAATACAGTAGTGGCACATTTCACAGTATGTGGAAGAGAGTAACGGGGTGTAATGAGAGCCCCCTGAAAAGATCTGGACGAGTCTGTGTGGTGTGCATTCTTTGAGCATGTCAGAAATATAATATATTTATATATATTTGGAAGTTGGAGTTGGAGTCTATAGTGATATCTAGATTTTTGAGTGAGTAACATAAAAAGATTAAACAGCAGGGGGCAAGAACTGACCCTATTGGAACTTCAAAAGTGATGCTGAATATTGCTAAAGTGAATGTACAAATGAATGTAGGCTCTGATATGGCTCCACTTCTCCTGATTCTGTCTGTCGGCACACCTGTCGGCACAGGTGTGAAGGAAAGTCACAGTAAGTACTTATTATTTTAGAGGAGCCTTTTAAATAAGACATTGTGAACTATTATATGGTTTACTAATACGTGGCAGAGTGGTTAGCACTCCTGCCTCACAGCAAGAAGGTCGTGAGTTCAAAACCCGGCCGACTCAAACATTCTCGGCCGACTCGGTCTTTCTGTGAGGAGTCTGCATGTCCTCCACGTGTTACTGTGGGTTCTCTCCGGGTACTCAGGCTTCCTCCCACCGTCCAAAGACCTGCATGTACAGGTTAATTGGCAACTCTAAAGTGTCCCTAGTGAATAAATGTGAGAGTGAATGGTTGTCTGTCACTGTGTCTATAAATGTCAGCCCTGCGACTAACTGGCCATTGTCCAGGGTGTACCGCCTCAGGCCCAAAGCTGCTGGGATAGGCTCCAGTCACCCGCGACTCCTAACGGGACTAAGTGGTAGAGAATGAATGCATTAAAATGAAAACCAAAGTTATGAAACCTCAACTTTTAGAGACTTTGTCATTACTGTTTTGTTAGTGTAGGAAGATCAGGTATTGTGCATGTGTTGTACAAGAGCTGTTGGGTTCTTATACTCTACTTGATATGAGAGAAATGAACCCAATAGGAGCCCCGAGGACCTCAGAACTTAAAGGAATATCTTCACTACTATTCATTTCCCCAAAAAAGACTGATGACTTTTCCAAAAATGGTCCAGATAATGGACCAAACATCTCTGACCTGAGTCCAAACAAACAGGATGATAACTGACACTGTGACAATCAAACCGGACCTTTTTAGGGCAGTTGTGTGAGGATTGTGTGCCAGCAGTCATTATCAAATGAATAAGGAGTACTTGTGTAATTAAAGATCTCTCAACAAAAGATAATGTGGACCAGGGCGTGAGCTGGGCTTGGTGCATGGATTCACTGGAAGTGCCAGTTTGCAACAAAAGACATAAGAGACAAACAAAAAACTCAAACAGATTACTTCTAAAGCTGTAGGCGACTGGGGAACAGATCACAAGAAAAGTTCTTTGACAGGGTCAAATACATCCCTTTACATTATCTATCTGCTACTATATGTATACATATTTCAATGAAATGTGTATCTCTACCTGTAATCATTCAGCAGTTACTTAAAAAAGCTTGACTTGTTATATCCTGGTATGTATGGAACAGGCAAACAAACCTGTTCTGTAAAGACTTTTCACAAAAGTCAAAGTGCAATGGAGGCATGGCTCTCCCAAAGTTTAGAATGTATTATTGGGCTGCCAATTTATATTGTTTGTTGTTATGGGTACACTATCACTTACATGAGGACTGCCCTGGGACCAGTATGGAAAGACTGTGATTCCATGTGATTGATTTGTTTACCTGCTCATATTGTTTCACCAATGCCTCTGTCACTGCATCTATTAGTAAACCTGTAGTCACTCACTCAAACTCTATTTACAATTTAGGAAATGCTTCAGCCCGTTTACCTCCAATCATCCCCCATTTTCAGGGTTCCCAAATAAACACATTGGAATTTTATCTCTTTTGACTTGGGAAGGAATGCAATTTAAATTACAAAAGCCGCAAGCAGTGATCATCGGCCCTCGCTGGTTGCTACCCGGTGCATAGAAAGAAGGTGTATTCAAGCCCTGGTTTCAAACTTACAAAGTTGTGTTTTTCCAGGGGCCAGTGTTGCTCAATTTATCAGATTGTTTTTGTGACACATAGTGATGCTCAACAAAGACATTTTTTCCCGCATTGAAGGTGATCCAATGGCTACCATCCATTCTGCAAACCATCTCTGTAGCACTCCACCAATCAGCCCTGTATGGTAGAGTGCTGCAGAGACAGTTGTTTTTCTGGCTTTTTATTCCTGATTTCCAAGTGCTTTTTGAAATTTGTTTGACACAATGTATCCAGGCCAATGTGGCAAATGATCACCAGATCATTATCAATTCACTATAGTCTGCAATAAAAGCTTTTTATATCTTCCCATGAAATCAGTTTGAGCTGTGGGCCTATCCTCTTCTGGACCAGAGAAACATGTTCTTTCCCTTTCTATTCTACAGGCATTTATAAGAAATCAAAACTTAAACAAGAAGTTCTTTCCGAGGAAGTTCTTTCCGAGAAATCACATGGTTCTTCTCAGCCTGTTTACCGGTCTGAGCACAGGGAGGGCGGTCTCAGTAGAGGGAACAGCACACACAGGGCTGAGGCCACTTCTCTGTGCAGATAACTTATGTTAAATGGAAAATGGTATGCATTTATATAGCACTATAACGACGGTATGAACTGGGGACTTTTAACAGGACTGATTTAAATTGAAAGTGCAAGCCATTATTCTGAATTCTGAATCGTATGCTTTTTCTGTAGTCAGTGTATTTATGAGTCTGCGTGTGTGTGGAGGAATAAAGCACAGCAATGTAGAACAAGTCAGTGCACTTTATATAAAAGCACAAGTGCCATAAGAACAATCAGGGTGGAAGCAGGGGCGGACTGGCCATAGGTGCATTCTGGAGGAGCACAGAACGGACACTTTTGATCTTGTCACATTACACACGCAAAGACAGCCGAAAGAGAGTGCGCATTTGCGCACATGCCAATACACACTGCAGCTCAACAGCGAAGAAGAGACCTGCTTCAAGAACAAGCCTCTCATGGAACCCCTTAAAAGGTCCTTGAGTAAGAGTGCCACCATGCAGCCATATACCTCTGTCCACCAGAGGGCAGGCTCCAAAAGCAGAAATATAAGGAGAAATCCAAAGGGGACTTTACAAGTTTAAAAAACTTGTTCACCTCCTGGTACAAAAGACGGCTCTTAGTCTCTTAGTTATTGTTAATTAGTAATTTTTACATGACAACTCTGGGAGTAAATTTTTGAAAATATGTTTAATTTTCTCAGCTTAACTTTAGAATTCTGCATTATTAGGGGAGGGGTGACTCTGATTGGCCTGTGGGTGCCATCCTGAGCCTAGGCGGCCGTTAGGCCAGAGGATGCTAACGTCTGCTAGCACTGAGTGCTGGTTGTTAGCTGTGTCTTTTTTTGCTGCTCAGAGAGGTTTTGCACAAAAACCACCAGGGTATTTTGGGTTAGTATTATGTGCCCATCATTGACACAACCAGCCTAGAACCATGGTTCAACTTTTTTGAGTGAGTAAAATTCAAATTGTATATTTCTGCCTCTTCATTAACATCTTATTAGATTAGATTAGAAGTACTTTATTGAGCCCCAAGGGGTAATTCATTTTATTTCAAGTGGATCATAGACATGAATGGACACACAAAGATTACAAGCCACACCATGCAGCCAAAAGTTTTTTCATTCAGTGTTCTTCTGGGAAAATGAAATAGAGTACATTTATATTTACATACATATATTTAGTCATTTAGCTGACGCTTTTATCCAAAGCGACTTACATTAAGGTTCCATTCACCAGTGTTACAGCTGGAACAGCAGGAATCGAACCACCTACCAGTTGAAGGACGACCACTGATTGCTCTACCACTGAGCCACTGCGCCCCGTATTGCAGAGTATTGCAAATATACACACATAACACGTAAGTAATAACAACAGTTGTCGTTACAACATACGTAACATAAACATACAGACAACAGCAGGATAACAGCACACGTGGTCACGTGATGGGATTTTTCAGTGGCTTTTTTACTGAAGGGGGGGCTGCCAGTTGGTTGGTTTGGGATGGTGTTAGGATAGAAAGGAAAGGAGATGTTTTGGCGGAGCTGGTTGTGTGAGGTCAGTGGCCTTGTCCTTAAAGGAAACGGAGAGTAACAGGAGGATAAGATAAGACCCAGCTGCTGGCCAGACTTCTAACCAAGGGAACGGACTTGGGTATAAGGAAGGGAGACAGAAATTGTAATTTATCTATTTTGACCTTCGGTAGATCATCTGGATTATAATGAATCAATTCTGGTTTTCAGCGTTAGCGTGCGTCCATTTCGGACCTGGTATAAACCTGATAGTTCTCTCTTTCTACTTTTTTTTTTTTACCTTTTGAGTTAGACTTTAGCTCATGTGAAAAAATGTGTTTATTTTTCACCTAACATAGGGCACTAACGTAATAGGTCAACTCATGTTATGGCTATCTTTGTTTAAACTGATGACAGTTAATGTAGACAAAGATAATTACTGTAAATGCTTGGAATACAATGCTATTTTTAAGGTGGGAGTTTGCGGTAAAATAGGCTGGGCTGGGTCAACGCTACTGTAACTACTCATTTGTACACTGAGTCGTTTTATTTTTTTTATGAGTAACTTTTACTAGAGTATTTTTTAACACTAGTACTTTTACTCGTAATTGTGTGTTATTTTGGCCATGTAACAGTACTTTTACTTGAATACACATATTCATTTAGTCATTTAGCAGAAGCTTTTATCCAAAGTACTCTTTCCATCACTGACATCAACAGAATAACACAATGTGTACTGTGCATAGTCTCCACCATCTTACTCTCTTCTTTTTCAGTTTGTACTTTCTTTGCATTACATGCGCCATACAGCGACAAAGCCTGGCATTACAGGGCACAACAACCTGAAAAAGTGGTGAGGTCAATACATTTACAAACAAATGGTATTTGTAATTAACAGTCTCCTTGGCAAAAGCTATGCCTTTGGCGGAAAAAGTTCAGTTGAGTTGTTGCACAATCCTTCCCATACTCACTGATTGTGATCACAGACGTTCCTGCCTGAACTGGTCTCACACATTACTCTATAGTCTGATACAAAGCCGCACCTGTCATCACACCTCAATGATGCAACAACATAGTAACATAAGATTTGAAAAATCTTGAACTAAATCTTTTAATAGTCAGACCTGTGGTTGAGCTCTTTAACCCTGTCAGTCACAGAGTGTAACCGTGGTGTCAGTGATGAGGGGCCACTATAGTAAATGAAAATCTTTTCAGGGGCCAAAGCTTGTGATACATGGGTATCTTTTATTAACATTGACGGTGTTTTAATGTAAGAATTTATCTTCATTTGTATCTTTATGACATTCAATTTCTCTTTTTATGCCCCATTTTGGACCATTTAAAATATATGAACCTCCCACTGTTTTTGAGATATCAAATTATTGTGAGGAACAATTTCTTGTTCTACCAAAAAGTTCAATTTGGTTTTAATTCAATTCAATTAGATAAAATCTTTATCCACCCATCCATCTTCTTATCCGGGGCCGGGTCGCGGGGGCAGCAGTCTAAGCAGAGACGCCCAGACTTCCCTCTCCCCAGACACTTCCTCCAGCTCTTCCGGGGGATACCGAGGCATTCCCAGGCCAGCCGAGAGACATAGTCCCTCCAGCGTGTCCTAGGTCTTCCCCGAGGTCTCCTCCCGGTGGGACATGCCCAAACACCTCCCTAGGAGGCGTCCCAGAGTGGCTAGCACTCCTGCCTCACAGCAAGAAGGTTGTGAGTTCAAAACCCGGCCGCCTCAAACATTCTCGGCTGACTCCGGTCTTTCTGTGAGGAGTCAGCATGTCCTCCACGTGTTACTGTGGGTTCTCTCCGGTACTCCAGCTTCCTCCCACCGTCCCAAAGACCTGCATGTACAGGTTAATTGGCAACTCTAAAGTGTCCCTAGTGAATGAATGTGAGTAAGAGGACCCCCTCGAAAACGAGATGATTCATCTTAAGGGATTAATCCTCATGAAAATGTAAAAACAGATGCCCGAGCCACCTCAGCTGACTCTATCGATGTGGAGGAGCAGCGGCTCTACTCTGAGCTCTTCTCGAGTGACCAAGCTCCTCGCCCTATCTCTAAGGGAGCGCCCCGCCACCCAGCGGAGAAAGCTCATTTCAGCCACCTGTATCCGGGATCTTGTTCTTTTGGTCATGACCCAAAGCTCATGGCCATAGGTGAGAGTAGGAACGTAGATTGACCGGTAAATCGAGAGCTTTGCCTTACAGCTCAGCTCCTTCTTCACCACGACAGACCGGTACATCGACCGCATCACTGCAGAAGCTGCACCGATCCGTCTGTCAATCTCACGTTCCCTCCTTCACTCACTCGTGAACAAGACCCCGGGAGGTCGGCCCCACGTCGCTCCTTCAAACTGAACCCGGCCGGGCCCCGTGGAGAAAAACCCGGCCACCAGGCACTCGCTTGCAAACCCAATGTATAAAAAAATCTATACATGCTGTAGAGACATTGTTTTATCAGATCATGCCTTAATCTATGTACAAGCTGACTTCAATTTTAATATTCCAAAACACTTTTATGTGGAAATTCATTTCTACACACTTTCTAAGTGTTTAATAAATTATCAGACAATAAAAATTTACCAGTTTCTCCTACTGTATTCTGGGATGCAACCAAAGCCACTATACGTGAATAATTCATCAAAAAAAGAAATTGCTTGAATGTAGGGATAATCTTGAAAAGGAAATCTACCATCTCAAACAGAGGCATAGCCACTCTCCAACCCTCACAAATTTGAAAGCCTATAGCTTGCTGTAAAATCTCAGTTAAATATTGATTATTCGAGATGAATAAAAAAAAATATTACTTTTTACTAAGCAGAAACATTATGAACATGGCAATAAGTCAAGTCGTTTACTTTCCCATCAGCTAAAAAATCAGACTAATGAATGTTCAATAAATATGATTAACGGGAAGACCACTTGCAATCCAAGGACAATTAATGACACATTAAGACATCTTCTCAGATGTCTAATTCTAATATTGAAAGCTATTTAAATTATATATAAGTATACATAAAAGCTTTAGCATATATGTAATATATAAGTTACCCACTGTCACCATGAAGAATGAAATGATGCTCAATGCGTAATTCACTACAGAGAATTTGATCAAAACTAGGCCAAATGGGAAAAGCCCAGGCCCTGATGGGTTTTCAGTAGAATAAAAAAAAATGTTTTGGCCTGAGATTACCCACAAACCTATGCCTGTAATTAATAAAATATGGGCATTGTGCAACCATCTCCATCTTATTAAAAAAAAAAAAAGAATCACTTTGAGTGCCTAGTTAAAAAGCGCTAAATAAAATCCATGCCATTTGTCAATCTTCTTGATTGTGGCTCCTATTGACCAATCAGACTCTAATATTGTTGCTTAACCCTTGTGCGGTCCCTGGGGTAATTTCTGACCCCAAATCAAGTGTGATGCTCAGTAGCGGTTTTAGGCACGGGCGAACCGGGCAGCACGCCGGGCGCATTTTTCGTGACACATTGGGGGCGGCAGCACGAGCAGATTATTTAAAAAAAAAAAAATCCTCTGCGTCGCGAAGCGGTTTTCATCATTTATATCATTTCACTGTGTGTGGAATTGGCTAATTGGCGCTCCCTGCAGCTGCCGGCGCCCCTGCTTGCTGAAAATGTACCATGCACAGAAGCTGTGTGTTGTGACAGAAGTGTAAAAGGGGGTGGGGCGAGAGGCGCGAGCGAAATTTCACCTCTGGGTCTCCTCCTTAAATGGAACGGACAGCCTATAGTTCCTGCAAATGAAACTAGGTAATACAAAACAATTATGCGGTCATCAAGGTGAATTGGTTTAGTCTTGACTTCTGGTCGTGAGTGACAGTTGGGGGGATGGGAAATCTGTTGATTGTCCAGTGCCAAATAAACAGAGATGGAGAAGAAAAGGTCAAAGCCATCAGGTGCCCAATTTAAAAAAAAAAGAAAAGAAGAGGAGGAGAAACAAGCAAAAGATTAAAGGTATTCAACTATGTTCTTTCTCTCTGTATGATCCATTTCATGAATGAAGAGCTAATGTTAATTGGTGGTGGGTATAACTCTTTGTTAGCCTTTTTGCTAATGATGCTTGCTATGCTTATACAACAATAATTTGGTTTCAACTCAATCACGAGATCTAATTTATAATATTGTGCTTTGCAATAAAACTGTTACAAGTTCAGTTATCATTTCCATCTGTTGGTTTAACGTTAGGCTCTGTAAATAACCAACGGCATTTTCAAATCTTTAGGTTAAAGACGAACATTTGCTATGTAGCTATTTGCTACACAGTGTGCTAAGTATAGTTTTACAAGTCATAACTAAAAGTGTGTCATGCATAGAATTTGAGGCAGTAACCAAAGAGCTAATAGTTCTTTCATGAAAGTTAGATTAATATACAAATTAAAATATCCTGAAACCCAAAAAGTTTTTGGTGATTAAAAAAATAAAATCCCATTGTTTTTGCCTATACATATAATTTAAAGTAATTTTATTTTTTAAACAACTGAGTCCCAGTGACCATAGCATAACATGAATAAAATATACTTTTTCAATAATTTTTTTTATCATTTGTTTCTATGCTCTAAACAATGTGATGACATGAAAGGAAAAAAATGAAAAATCTAAAAATAAATAAATGTTTTTTTCCGGGTCTAGGAGGATATAGCGTGTAATGACATACATTCAGTGTGTAAGAGCATGTTTATGTAACCCTTCTATTATGTTTTGAGTCAATTTGACCCCAGGCTGTTTTAGCTTTATAAAACATTATCCTATGGTCTTTTGATTTCAAATGCAATTCAATTGCAATTTCAGGAGCACTTCTAAAATATTTTGGAGCATCCTCTGCCACTGGTCAGGATGAGCCACCCACCTCCCCCGCTACACAGGCCTCTTCTGGAATGGTGTCAACCCTTCAGGAAAAAATCTTCAAATATCTGATATTGAGGATGAAGACCTCTTTGCCTCTACTTCTCCCCAGCATGAGCTTTCAGGTGTGTGTATAATAAAATATAACTGTTTGTGCAGAACTTTGTTTGTTATTTTGTGTGTGTGTGTGTGTGTGGGGGGGCTCAAAGGGGTCTCGCCCAGGGTGTATTTCAATGTAGAACCGCCACTGCTGGTGGTCTTCGAGGTCAATTTTGACCCCACTTTATAATTTTATGATCAACTTTTTTACATTACTTTTTACTTTCATTTAACTGGATTTTTATGTTTTTACTTATTTTTACTTTTTAAACAACACGTTGGACTTGCCCGAGCGACTGGAGCCTTGGTATCTATTTTTCAACATGTCTGGGGTAAAAACAACTACTACAAACTCTTTCTGCCAAAATTGCTGGAAATATCAACAGGAAATCAGTGTGCTACAAACAAAGATTTTTGCTTTGGAATCTGAAAGAGGACTTCAGGAGACAATACCGATCACACAATGTGGTAAGACCGTGAATTTAAACTTGGATGATACAGTGTCATTCCCAAAACTGAGCAAAGCAAAGGGATTTAAACAAAATGATACCACCTGGCATAAACTTGGTGCCCAGCCAAAGCAGCACTGGATCAGAAAAAAGAATGCTGGCATCACAAGAGCATATGTAGCATCACCAGACATCCAGCTAAAAAACAGATTCCAACCACTGACTGAGCTAAAGGTGAATGAACCAGAAAACTCTGCTGTAAATGAAAAACATGGAGTTAATCAAGCTTATTCTCTGGAGAACAGGAGACATGAATCTGTGGAAAAGCACCAGGCAAACAGAGACAGAGAATCTATGCCAAAAGTGAAGGTCAGAGATATCCTGCTGCTTGGAGACGGTGCTATCAGAGACTTAAACAATAGTAGATTTGCTACATGCAGCTTTCCAAGTGCTACAGTCACTGATATAACAGCACTCCTCCCCCAAGTCATGTCCAAACACACAGGGATTAAACAGCTGATGTTACACGTGGGTGCAGTTGACACCAGGAAGGGGGAATCAGAAGTTTTAAAAAAGGATTTCTCCAGGCTTTTAGATAAACTTGAAATGGTAAATGGTAAATGGTATGCATTTATATAGCGCATTTTTGCACCCTTCTCAGGCACCCAAAGCGCTTTACATCGTGCTTCCACTCACCCCCTTCACACACATTCACACCTGGGGCAGACAGAGATGGGGGCTGCCATACAAACGACGCTCAACCTTCTCCGACCACCACCAAACACACCTCTACAGTCACACACATTCATACACCAGTGCTACAGACACTGGAGGCAAGGTGGGTTAAGTGTCTTGCCCAAGGACACAACAACAGTATGAACAGGGCAGAGCGGGAATCGAACCGCCAACCTTCTGGTTATAGGACGACTACTCTACCACTGAGCCACACCGTCCCGGTGAAAACCTGGAAGTGCAATCCTTTATCAGTGGACCACTCCCAAACATCGACAGAAGGATCAATAAATTCAGTCGGCTGCTTGCATTGAATACATGGCTGTCCAAGGCCTGTGAGACAAGAGGAGTACACTTCATTGATAACTTTAACTTGTTTTGGCAACGTGACGACCTGTTCAAAGGAAAGGGCCCACATCTAAACAGGGGAGGGGTCAGGAGGCTAACGGATAATCTCCTGCACTCCCTGAGACACCTAAATGGTTCTGGGTGCCCTCTTGAACAGAGAAAGGGTCCTCAGCCACTGAATGAAAAAAGCACTCCTGCCTCACCAGCCAAGGATCCTCCTCTGACTGTACCACCATCAACACCTCCACCACTGAAATGGACTCCCCAATAGGACCATGGACCCCCAGTAACATCAACACCTTCTGGACCTCACCATCCCTGTCCCATCTCCGGATTCACCAATGGGATTTCCAGATCACCTGGAACTTTTAGTTAAATCTGGAATTAAGATGATAGCCCTTACACCTAACTTGGCCAGGTCACGGGTTCTATCATCATCACTAAAAACATCACCCCAAAACCACCCAGGAGTACCACTGCTTCAAGCATCAAGGCTACTATCAGTGATTAGGACACTGAGGGCCTCTGCTGTTCCAGGACTTTTCGTCATAATAAACCACTTATCAACCTGAGGCCCTGGGAGAGAACACTCCCCCCTAGCTCCATAGCTACAGTCAGAAGTCGCAGATTAAAGAAGAGAATAACAGTTAGATTGTCTAATCAGACAAATCTGATTCAAATCCCCTGCAAACAGATAAAGTCAGGTCCTTAATGTGCATGTGGATAATGTTTGTGACAGAAATGCCAAAGAACTTTCTACTATTCTTGATACTTTTGGTCTTTGTCAGCATGTTAATGAGCCGACCCATAACAGAGGTCACACTCTGGACCTGGTCATTACTAAAGGTGTTCATATTTCAGATGTCACTGTGATTGATGTTGCTCTATCTGATCATTCATGTGTCTTTTTTCATCTGTCCATAATTCCAAAAGTTGCTGTTGGACCTACTGTTGTAAAAAAGAGATACATTAACGATAACACCAGGACACAGTTTATGGAGGCAATCAGGTTTGAAAATGCCTCATCAGGTCAAGTTGATGATTTGTTGAATTGTTATACTTCAGGTGTTTTAAATGTTATGGACACCATTGCTCCTGTTAAGGTTAAAGTGATCAGGACGAGGCAGAAGGCTTCATGGAGCAATGCTCACTCTGTCAGGGCACAGAAAAGGGAATGCTGAATAAAATTTGCACGTTTTCAATCAAACTTTGCAAAAAGAAAGAGAAATATTCTTCTCAGAGATCATTAACAACAATAGTAACAACCTGCGTGTCCTGTTTGCTACAGTGAACAGATTAACAAACCCTCCAGCTCCATTTCCTCCAGAATTAGTTTCCACCACTAAATGCAATGAGTTTGTATTGTTTTTCAACGACAAGGTTCAAGGCATTAAACATGCGATACAGTCTAAAGGGCATAAAACAACACTGCAGCCACCATGGAGACACTTGGTTGGTTTAACACATTTTACACCCATTAATGACAGAACAATTGAAAAAACTGTCTCAAGCCTGAGTTCATCCACCTGCTGCCTCGATGTTTTACCCACTAGATTTCTAAAATCAGTACTAAGCAGTTTGTTACCACAGCTCACTGATACAATGTCTGACTTTCATTGGTGAACATTCATAGAATTTTTATTAGGCCCGAGCCGGTGATGGCCGGGAGGGCCTATTGTTTTTGCTCGGATTTTTTTTTTTTTTTCTTCCGACCCAATGATCCTAAATTTGACCCAGTGAACATGCACGAAAAGTCATTTTTATTGGTCCCAGACTTCAAGCTCGGCGAAAAATTTATGTATTTGAAGTCGCCGAAAAAAAAATACGAAAAATGACTCAGTGGCGACCCCTACAAAATCAAAATACATTGGGCCTATGGAAAATGAAAGTAAGTTTTTTCCAACGAAAAAATGAAACTTGGTATATCCATAGGACACCTCAGGGCAAACAGAAAAGTCAATGACAGTCACACCCTAAACTTAACAGGAAGTCCGCCATGTGGGGTGAAACGCTGCCACTAAAATCGCACTTGCGCAGAAAGATGCAAATCATTGTGTTTTAATCTAAATGGCCCCAAATTTGGTGAGTATCATCTAGACACGTGTGCCAACCAAAGTTGTGATTTTGTTTATGATATCTTATCGGGTATGGATATGGCAAGCCTGTAACGAGGTGGCCATTTTTGTGAAAATAAAACGCCTTTATCTCTCAAACGCCTTCTCGGATCGAGTTGGACCCAAAAAGGCGTTTGTGCACATTCATGACCTGAACACAAAGATATGTAAATAAAAGGGTTATCTTTAGAAATGGCTCTCCAGCGCCCCCTACAAACTTATAATGGGACCCAAGAATTTAGTTTGTTATAGAGACATAAAATTTGGTACACACATCTCTTATGTCATGACGAGCATAAAAGCCAATGACAACCACCCCTATCTTATAAATGTGTTGCCATAGCAACGTCCCAAAAAATGTGAAAAAGGTCAATGGGAAGTGAAATTTTTAGTTTGTTGTAGGCAAATAAAACTTGGTACACACATCCACCATGGGCTTATGAACAAAAAAGCCAATGAGGACCACACCCTATCACACACAGGAAGGCGGCCATTTTGAATTGAAAATGTGAACCGACTTAAAATACACCTCTTTTTTAAAAGTACACAGAAAAAAGCTGCTTCATTCCACAGACACCAAACTTGGGCAAAATGAGCTAAACACATGTATGTAAAATAGACAAGCGTTTTTCTAAACTTTTTTGCTCGAGTTATATTTTTTTTATTATAATTCGGTATATATTTTTTTATCATATTTTTTCTGCAAAATGATCCTCAATTTGACCCAGTAAACGTACAACTAAAAGTCATTTTTATTGGTCCCAGATTTCAAGCCCAGCGAAAAATTGATGTATTTGAAGTCCCCGAAAAAAAAATACAAAAAATTACTCAGTGGCGACCCCTAGAAAAGTCAAAATACATCGGGCCTATGGAAAGTGAAAGTAACTTTATTCCAATGTAGAAAATTGAAACTTGGTACATCCATAGGACACCTCAGGGCAAACAGAAAAGTTTATTACAGCCATACCGTAAACTCAACAGAAAATCTACTATGTTGGGTGGAATGCGTGACCACCTAAATCTCACCCCTTGTGTCTAAAGGCTTTTCATCTAAACAGCTCCAAATTTGGTGAGTATCATCTAGACACGTGTGCAAAAAAAAGTTATCAATTTGTTTTTTGATACATTTGTGGCTGTGGTCGTAATGAGTCTGTGAAGAGGCAACTATTGGGAAATAAATGCCATTTCCCAATTGCCAGGATCCTTCCTTTAGAGGAGGCCCTCCAGAGCCACGGCCAGAGTCTTAGAAAACTCCTCAGAATCCTTTTACCGTGAAGTTTACGCTTTAGCACGAAATGCACTCCTCCGAGTGCATGTGTCCTCATGTCTCAAGAGAGGCGAGGGCCTTTATCGCCGCTATGCTTTAATTAGGCCCGAGCCGGTGATGACCGGGAGGGCCTATTGTTTTTGCTCGGATTATTATTTTTTTTTTTTTCTTCTTCTCCCCATATGATCCTAAATTTGACCCAGTGAACATGAACGAAAAGTCATTTTTATTGGTCCCAGCCTTCAAGCCCAGCAAAAATTTATGTATTTGAAGTCCCGAAAAAAATACTAAAAATGACTCAGTGGCGGCCCCTAGAAAAGTCAAAATACATTGGGCCTATGGAAAATAAAAGTAACTTTTTTCCAACGTAGAAAAATGAAACTTGGTACATCCATAGGACACCTCAGGGCAAACTGAAAAGTCTATGACAGCCACACCCTAAACTTAACAGGAAGCCATGTGGGGTGAAACGCTGCCACTAAAATCGCACTTGCGCAGAAAGATGCAAATCATTGTGTTTTAATTTAAATGGCCCCAAATTTGGTGAGTATCATCTAGACACATGTGCCAATCAAAGTTGTGACTTTGTTGTTGATATCTTATCGGGTATAGGTGTGGCAAGCCTGTAACGGGGTGGCCATTTTTGTGAAAATAAAATGTCTCTTAACTCCAAACGCCTTCTCGGATCGAGTTGGACCCAAAAAGGCGTTTGTGCACATTCATGACCTGAACACAAAAATATGTAAATAAAAGGGTTATCTTTAGAAATGACTCTCCAGCGCCCCCTACAAACTTATAATAGGACCCAAGAATTTAGTTTGTCATAGAGACATGAAATTTGGTACACACATCTCTTATGTCATGACGAGCATAAAAGCCAATGACAACCACCCCCTATCTATAAATGTGTTGCCATAGCAACGTCCCAAAAATGTGGAAAAAGTCAATGGTAAGTGAAATATTTAGTTTGTTGTAGGCAAATGAAACTTGGTACACACATCCACCATGGGCTTACGAACAAAAAAGCCAATGGGGACCACACCCTATCACACACGGGAAGGCGACCATTTTGAATTGAAAATGTGAACCGACTTAAAATACACCTCTTTTTTAAAAGTACACAGACAATAGATGCTTCATTCCACAGACACCAAACTTGGGCAAAATGAGCTAAACACATGTATGTAAAATAGACAAGCGTTTTTCTAGACTTTTTTGCTCGAGTTATATTTTTTTTTAGTATAATTCGGTATATATTTTTTTATCATATTTTTTCTGCAAAATGATCCTCAATTTGACCCAGTAAACGTACAACTAAAAGTCATTTTTATTGGTCCCAGATTTCAAGCCCAGCGAAAAATTTATGTATTTGAAGTCCCCGAAAAAAAAATACGAAAAATGACTCAGTGGCGGCCCCTAGAAAAGTCAAAATACATTGGGCCTATGGAAAGTGAAAGTAACTTTTTTCCAACGTAGAAAAATGAAACTTGGTACATCCATAGGACACCTCAGGGCAAACAGAAAAGTCAATGACAGTCACACCCTAAACTCAACAGGAAGTCCGCCATGTGGGGTGAAACGCGCGGCCACTAAAATCGCACTTTGCGCAGAAAGATGCAAATCATTGTGTTTTAATTTAAATGGCCCCAAATTTGGTGAGTATCATCTAGACACATGTGCCAATCAAAGTTGTGACTTTGTTGTTGATATCTTATCGGGTATAGGTGTGGCAAGCCTGTAACGGGTGGCCATTTTTGTGAAAATAAATGTCTTTAACTCCAAACGCCTTCTCGGATCGAGTTGGACCTAAAAGGCGTTTGTGCACATTCATGACCTGAACACAAAAATATGTAAATAAAAGGGTTATCTTTAGAAATGGCTCTCCAGCGCCCCTACAAACTTATAATAGGACCCAAGAATTTAGTTTGTCATAGAGACATGAAATTTGGTACACACATCTCTTATGTCATGACGAGCATAAAAGCCAATGACAACCACCCCTATCTATAAATGTGTTGCCATAGCAACGCCCCAAAAATGTGGAAAAGTCAATGGGAAGTGAAATATTTAGTTTGTTGTAGGCAAATGAAACTTGGTACACACATCCACCATGGGCTTACGAACAAAAGCCAATGGGGACCACACCCTATCACACACGGAAGGCGACCATTTTGAATTGAAAATGTGAACCGACTTAAAATACACCTCTTTTTTAAAAGTACACAGACAATAGCTGCTTCATTCCACAGACACCAAACTTGGGCAAAATGAGCTAAACACATGTATGTAAAATAGACAAGTGTTTTTCTAGACTTTTTTGCTCGAGTTATATTTTTTTTAATTATAATTCGGAATATATTTTTTTATCATATTTTTTCTGCAAAATGATCCTAAATTTGACCCAGTAAACGTGCAACTAAAAGTCATTTTTATTGGTCCCAGACTTCAAGCCCAGCGAAAAATTTATGTATTTGAAGTCCCGAAAAATACGAAAAATGACTCAGTGGCAACCCCTACAAAATCAAAATACATTGGGCCTATGGAAAGTGAAAGTAACATTTTTCCAACGTAGAAAAATGAAACTTGGTACATCCATAGGACACCTCAGGGCAAACAGAAAAGTCAATGACAGTCACACCCTAAACTCAACAGGAAGTCCGCCATGTGTGAAACGCTGCCACTAAAATCGCACTTTGCGCAGAAAGATGCAAATCATTGTGTTTTAATCTAAATGGCCCCAAATTTGGTGAGTATCATCTAGACACGTGTGCCAACCAAAGTTGTGACTTTGTTTTTGATATCTTATCGGGTATGGGTGTGGCAAGCCTGTAACGAGGTGGCCATTTTTGTGAAAATAAAACGTCTCTTAACTCTCAAACGCCTTCTCGGATCGAGTTGGACCCAAAAAGGCGTTTGTGCACATTCATGACCTGAACACAAAAATATGTAAATAAAAGGGTTATCTTTAGAAATGGCTCTCCAGCGCCCCCTACAAACTTATAATGGGACCCAAGAATTTAGTTTGTCATAGAGACATAAAATTTGGTACACACATCTCTTATGTCATGACGAGCATAAAAGCCAATGACAACCACCCCCTATCTATAAATGTGTTGCCATAGCAACGTCCCAAAAATGTGAAAAAAGTCAATGGGAAGTGAAATTTTTAGTTTGTTGTAGGCAAATGAAACTTGGTACACACATCCACCATGGGCTTATGAACAAAAAAGCCAATGGGGACCACACCCTATCACACACGGGAAGGCGGCCATTTTGAATTGAAAATGTGAACCGACTTAAAATACACCTCTTTTTTAAAAGTACACAGAAAATAGCTGCTTCATTCCACAGACACCAAACTTGGGCAAAATGAGCTAAACACATGTATGTAAAATAGACAAGTGTTTTTCTAGACTTTTTTGCTCGAGTTATATTTTTAGGCCCGAGCCGGTGATGACCGGGAGGGCCTATTGTTTTTGCTCGGGTTTTTTTTTTTTTTTTTTTTATTGTGACCAAATGATCCTAAATTTGACCAAGTGAACATGCACGAAAAGTCATTTTTATTGGTCCCAGACTTCAAGCTCAGCGAAAATGTTATGTTTTGAAGTCACTAAAAAAATACGAAAAATGACTCAGTGGCGACCCCTACAAAATCAAAATACATTGGGCCTAAGGAAAGTGAAAGTAAGTTTTTTTCAACGTAGAAAAATGAAACTTGGTATATCCATAGGACACCTCAGGGCAAACAGAAAAGTCAATGACAGTCACACCCTAAACTTAACAGGAAGTCCGCCATGTGGGGTGAAACGCGCAGCCACTAAAATCGCACCCCTTGCGCAGAAAGATGCAAATCATTGTGTTTTAATCTAAATGGCCCCAAATTTGGTGAGTATCATTTAGACACATGTGCCAACCAAAGTTGTGACTTTGTTGTTGATATCTTATCGGGTATGGGTGTGGCAAGCCTGTAACGAGGTGGCCATTTTTGTGAAAATAAACGCTCTTAACTCTCAAACGCCTTCTCGGATCGAGTTGGACCCAAAAAGGCGTTTGTGCACATTCATGACCTGAACAAAAATATGTAAATAAAAGGGTTATCTTTAGAAATGGCTCTCCAGCGCCCCCTACAAACTTATAATGGGACCCAAGAATTTAGTTTGTCATAGAGACATAAAATTTGGTACACATCTCTTATGTCATGACGAGCATAAAAGCCAATGACAACCACCCCTATCTATAAATGTGTTGCCATAGCAACGTCCCAAAAATGTGAAAAAGTCAATGGAAGTGAAATTTTTAGTTTGTTGTAGGCAAATGAAACTTGGTACACACATCCACCATGGGCTTATGAACAAAAAGCCAATGGGGACTACACCCTATCACACACAGGAAGGCGGCCATTTTGAATTGAAAATGTGAACCGACTTAAAATACACCTCTTTTTAAAAGTACACAGACAATAGCTGCTTCATTCCACAGACACCAAACTTGGGCAAAATGAGCTAAACACGTGTATGTAAAATAGACAAGCGTTTTTCTAGACTTTTTTGCTCGAGTTATATTTTTTTATTATAATTCGGTATATATTTTTTATCATATTTTTTCTGCAAAATGACCTCATTTTAACCCAGTAAACGTACAACTAAAAGTCATTTTTATTGGTCCCAGATTTCAAGCCCAAAAAATTTATGTATTTGAAGTCCCGAAAAAAATACGAAAAATGACTCAGTGGACCCCTAGAAAAGTCAAAATACATCGAGCCTATGGAAAGTGAAAGTAACTTTATTCCAATGTAGAAAAATGAAACTTGATACATCCATAGGACACTTCAGGGCAAACAGAAAAGTCAATGACAGCCACACTCTAAACTCAACAGGAAGTCCACCATGTGGGGTGAAACGCATGTTCACTAAAATCGCACTTTGCGCAAAAAGATCCAAATCATTGTGTTTTAATCTAAATGGCCCCATATTTGGTGAGTATCATCTTGACACGTGTGCCAACCAAAGTTGTAACTTTGTTGTTGATATCTTATCGGGTATGGGTGTGGCAAGCCTGTAACGAGGTGGCCATTTTTATGAAAATAAACGCCTTATCCTCAAACGCCTTCTCGGATCGAGTTGGACCCAAAAAGGCGTTTGTGCACATTCATGACCTGAACACAAAGATATGTAAATAAAAGGGTTATCTTTAGAAATGGCTCTCCAGCGCCCCCTACAAACTTATAATGGGACCCAAGAATTTAGTTTGTCATAGAGACATAAAATTTGGTACACACATCTCTTATGTCATGACGAGCATAAAAGCCAATGACAACCACCCCTATCTATAAATGTGTTGCCATAGCAACGCCCCAAAAATGTGGAAAAGTCAATGGGAAGTGAAATCTTTAGTTTGTTGTAGGCAAATGAAACTTGGTACACACATCCAGTATGGGCTTATGAACAAAAAGCCAATGGGGACCACACCCTATCACACACGGAAGGCGGCCATTTTGAATTGAAAATGTGAACCGACTTAAAATACACCTCTTTTTAAAAGAACACAGAAAATAGCTGCTTCATTCCACAGACACCAAACTTGGGCAAAATGAGCTAAACATATGTATGTAAAATAGACAAGCGTTTTTCTAGACTTTTTGCTTGAGTTATATTTTTTTATTATAATTCGGTATATATTTTTTATCATATTTTTCTGCAAAATGATCCTAAATTTGACCCAGTAAACGTGCAACTAAAAGTCATTTTTATTGGTCCCAGACTTCAAGCCCAGCGAAAAATTTATGTATTTGAAGTCCCAAAAAAATACAAAAATGACTCAGTGGCGAACCCTAGAAAAGTCAAAATACAATGGTTCTATGGAAAATGAAAGTAATTTTTTCCAATGTAGAAATACAAACTTGGTACATCCATAGGACACCTCAGGGCAAACAGAAAAGTTTTTACAGCCATACCAGAAACTCAACAGAAAATCTACTATGTTAGGTGGAATGCGTGACCACCTAAATTGCACCCCCTTGTGTCTAAAGGCTTTTCATCTAAACAGCTCCAAATTTGGTGAGTATCATCTAGACACGTGTGCAAAAAAAGTTATCAATTTGTTTTTGATACATTTGTGGCTGTGGTCGTAATGAGTCTGTGAAGAGGCAACCTTTGGGAAATAAATGCCATTTCCCAATTGCCAGGATCCTTCCTTTAGAGGAGGCCTCCAGAGCCACGGCTAGAGTCTTAGAAAACTCCTCAGAATCCTTTACCGTAAAGTTTACGCTTTAGCACGAAATGCACTCCTCCGAGTGCATGTGTCCCCGCTGTCTCAAGAGAGGCGAGGGCCTTTATCGCCGCTATGCTTTAATTAGGCCCGAGCCGTGATGGCCGGGAGGGCCTATTGTTTTTGCTCGGATTTTTTTTTTTTATCTTTCTTTTCCACCTATGATCCTAAATTTGACCCAGTGAACATGCACGAAAAGTCATTTTTATTGGTCCCAGACTTCAAGCTCGCGAAAAATTTATGTATTTGAAGTCCTAAAAAAATACAAAAATGACTCAGTGGCGAATTCTACAAAATCAAAATACATTGGGCCTATGGAAAGTGAAAGTAACTTTTTCCAACGTAGAAAATGAAACTTGGTATATCCATAGGACACCTCAGGGCAAACAGAAAAGTCAATGACAGTCACACCCTAAACTTAACAGGAAGTCCGCCATGTGGGGTGAAACGCTACGCCACTAAAATCGCACTTCTTGCGCAGAAAGATGCAAATCATTGTGTTTTAATCTAAATGGCCCCAAATTTGGTGAGTATCATCTAGACACGTGTGCCAACCAAAGTTGTGACTTTGTTGTTGATATCTTATCGGGTATGGGTGTGGCAAGCCTGTAACGAGGTGGCCATTTTTGTGAAAATAAAACGCCTCTTAACTCTCAAACGCTTCGGATCGAGTTGGACCTAAAAAGGCGTTTGTGCACATTCATGACCTGAACACAAAAATATGTAAATAAAAGGGTTATCTTTAGAAATGGCTCTCCAGCGCCCCTACAAACTTATAATGGACCCAAGAATTTAGTTTGTCATAGAGACATAAAATTTGGTACACACATCTCTTATGTCATGACGAGCATAAAAGCCAATGACAACCACCCCTATCTATAAATGTGTTGCCATAGCAACGCCCCAAAAATGTGAAAAAGTCAATGGGAAGTGAAATTTTTAGTTTGTTGTAGGCAAATAAAACTTGGTACACACATCCACCATGGGCTTATGAACAAAAAGCCAATGGGGACCACACCCTATCACACACAGGAAGGCGGCCATTTTGAATTGAAAATGTGAACCGACTTAAAATACACTTTTTTAAAAGTACACAGAAAAAAAGCTGCTTCATTCCACAGACACCAAACTTGGGCAAAATGAGCTAAACACATGTATGTAAAAGAGACAAGTGTTTTTCTAGACTTTTTGCTTTCGAGTTATATTTTTTTATTATAATTCGTATATATTTTTTATTATAATTTTTCTGTAAAATGATCCTCAATTTAACCCAGTAAACGAACAACTAAAAGTCATTTTTATTGGTCCCAGACTTCAAGCCTGGCAAAAATTTATGTATTTGAAGTCCGAAAAAAATACGAAAAATGACTCAGTGGCGACCCCTACAAAATCAAAATACATTGGGCCTATGGAAAGTGAAAGTAACTTTTTCCAACGTAGAAAAATGAAACTTGGTATATCCATAGGACACCTCAGGGCAAACAGAAAAGTCAATGACAGTCACACCCTAAACTTAACAGGAAGTCCGCCATGTGGGGTGAAACGCTGCCACTAAAATCGCACTTTGCGCAGAAAGATGCAAATCATTGTGTTTTAATCTAAATGGCCCCAAATTTGGTGAGTATCATCTAGACACGTGTGCCAACCAAAGTTGTGACTTTGTTGTTGATATCTTATCGGGTATGGGTGTGGCAAGCCTGTAACGAGGTGGCCATTTTTGTGAAAATAAAACGCCTTATCTCTCAAACGCTTCTCGGATCGAGTTGGACCCAAAAAGCCGCTTTGTGCACATTCATGACCTGAACACAAAAATATGTAAATAAAAGGGTTATCTTTAGAAATGGCTCTCCAGCGCCCCTACAAACTTATAATGGGACCCAAGAATTTAGTTTGTCATAGAGACATAAAATTTGGTACACACATCTCTTATGTCATGACGAGCATAAAAGCCAATGACAACCACCCCTATCTATAAATGTGTTGCCATAGCAACGCCCCAAAAATGTGAAAAAGTCAATGGGAAGTGAAATTTTTAGTTTGTTGTAGGCAAATAAAACTTGGTACACACATCCACCATGGGCTTATGAACAAAAAGCCAATGGGGACCACACCCTATCACACATAGGAAGGCGGCCATTTTGAATTGAAAATGTGAACCGACTTAAAATACACCTCTTTTTAAAAGTACACAGAAAAAGCTGCTTCATTCCACAGACACCAAACTTGGGCAAAATGAGCTAAACACATGTATGTAAATGAGACAAGTGTTTTTCTAGACTTTTTGCTCGAGTTATATTTTTTTATTATAATTCGTATATATTTTTTATTATAATTTTTCTGTAAAATGATCCTCAATTTAACCCAGTAAACGAACAACTAAAAGTCATTTTTATTGGTCCCAGACTTCAAGCCTGGCAAAAATTTATGTATTTGAAGTCGCAAAAAAATACGAAAATGACTCAGTGGCGACCCTACAAAATCAAAATACATTGGGCCTATGGAAAGTGAAAGTAACTTTTTCCAACGTAGAAAAATGAAACTTGGTATATCCATAGGACACCTCAGGGCAAACAGAAAAGTCAATGACAGTCACACCCTAAACTTAACAGGAAGTCCGCCATGTGGGTGAAACGCGCCACTAAAATCGCACTTGCGCAGAAAGATGCAAATCATTGTGTTTTAATCTAAATGGCCCCAAATTTGGTGAGTATCATCTAGACACGTGTGCCAACCAAAGTTGTGACTTTGTTGTTGATATCTTATCGGGTATGGGTGTGGCAAGCCTGTAACGAGGTGGCCATTTTTGTGAAAATAAACGCCTTAACTCTCAAACGCTTCTCGGATCGAGTTGGACCCAAAAGCCGTTTGTGCACATTCATGACCTGAACACAAAAATATGTAAATAAAAGGGTTATCTTTAGAAATGGCTCTCCAGCGCCCCTACAAACTTATAATGGGACCCAAGAATTTAGTTTGTCATAGAGACATAAAATTTGGTACACACATCTCTTATGTCATGACGAGCATAAAAGCCAATGACAACCACCCCCTATCTATAAATGTGTTGCCATAGCAACGCCCCAAAAATGTGAAAAAGTCAATGGGAAGTGAAATTTTTAGTTTGTTGTAGGCAAATAAAACTTGGTACACACATCCACCATGGGCTTATGAACAAAAAAGCCAATGGGGACCACACCCTATCACACACAGGAAGGCGGCCATTTTGAATTGAAAATGTGAACCGACTTAAAATACACCTCTTTTTAAAAGTACACAGAAAAAGCTGCTTCATTCCACAGACACCAAACTTGGGCAAAATGAGCTAAACACATGTATGTAAATGAGACAAGTGTTTTTCTAGACTTTTTGCTCGAGTTATATTTTTTTATTATAATTCGTATATATTTTTTATTATAATTTTTCTGTAAAATGATCCTCAATTTAACCCAGTAAACGAACAACTAAAAGTCATTTTTATTGGTCCCAGACTTCAAGCCTGGCAAAAATTTATGTATTTGAAGTCACAAAAAAATACGAAAATGACTCAGTGGCTAATTCTACAAAAGTCAAAATACATTGGGCCTATGGAAAGTGAAAGTAACTTTTTCCAACGTAGAAAAATGAAACTTGGTATATCCATAGGACACCTCAGGGCAAACAGAAAAGTCAATGACAGTCACACCCTAAACTTAACAGGAAGTCCGCCATGTGGGGTGAAACGCGCCACTAAAATCGCACTTTGCGCAGAAAGATGCAAATCATTGTGTTTTAATCTAAATGGCCCCAAATTTGGTGAGTATCATCTAGACACGTGCCAACCAAAGTTGTGACTTTGTTGTTGATATCTTATCGGTATGGGTGTGGCAAGCCTGTAACGAGGTGGCCATTTTTGTGAAAATAAAACGCCTTATCCTCAAACGCTTCTCGGATCGAGTTGGACCTAAAAAGGCGTTTGTGCACATTCATGACCTGAACACAAAAATATGTAAATAAAAGGGTTATCTTTAGAAATGGCCTCCAGCGCCCCCTACAAACTTATAATGGGACCCAAGAATTTAGTTTGTCATAGAGACATAAAATTTGGTACACACATCTCTTATGTCATGACGAGCATAAAAGCCAATGACAACCACCCCTATCTATAAATGTGTTGCCATAGCAACGTCCCAAAAATGTGAAAAAGTCAATGGGAAGTGAAATTTTAGTTTGTTGTAGGCAAATAAAACTTGGTACACACATCCACCATGGGCTTATGAACAAAAAGCCAATGGGGACCACACCTATCACACATAGGAAGGCGGCCATTTTGAATTGAAAATGTGAACCGACTTAAAATACACCTCTTTTTAAAAGTACACAGAAAAAGCTGCTTCATTCCACAGACACCAAACTTGGGCAAAATGAGCTAAACACATGTATGTAAATGAGACAAGTGTTTTTCTAGACTTTTTGCTCGAGTTATATTTTTTTATTATAATTCGTATATATTTTTTATTATAATTTTTCTGTAAAATGATCCTCAATTTAACCCAGTAAACGAACAACTAAAAGTCATTTTTATTGGTCCCAGACTTCAAGCCTGGCAAAAAATTTATGTATTTGAAGTCGCCGAAAAAAAAATACGAAAAATGACTCAGTGGCGACCCCTACAAAATCAAAATACATTGGGCCTATGGAAAGTGAAAGTAACTTTTTTCCAACGTAGAAAAATGAAACTTGGTATATCCATAGGACACCTCAGGGCAAACAGAAAAGTCAATGACAGTCACACCCTAAACTTAACAGGAAGTCCGCCATGTGGGGTGAAACGCGCCACTAAAATCGCACTCGCAGAAAGATGCAAATCATTGTGTTTTAATCTAAATGGCCCCAAATTTGGTGAGTATCATCTAGACACGTGTGCCAACCAAAGTTGTAACTTTGTTGTTGATATCTTATCGGGTATGGGTGTGCAAGCCTGTAACGAGGTGGCCATTTTTGTGAAAATAAAACGCCTTAACTATCCTCAAACGGCTTCTCGGATCGAGTTGGACCCAAAAAGCCGCTTTGTGCACATTCATGACCTGAACACAAAAATATGTAAATAAAAGGGTTATCTTTAGAAATGGCTCTCCAGCGCCCCTACAAACTTATAATGGGACCCAAGAATTTAGTTTGTCATAGAGACATAAAATTTGGTACACACATCTCTTATGTCATGACGAGCATAAAAGCCAATGACAACCACCCCTATCTATAAATGTGTTGCCATAGCAACGCCCCAAAAATGTGAAAAAGTCAATGGGAAGTGAAATTTTTAGTTTGTTGTAGGCAAATAAAACTTGGTACACACATCCACCATGGGCTTATGAACAAAAAGCCAATGGGGACCACACCCTATCACACATAGGAAGGCGGCCATTTTGAATTGAAAATGTGAACCGACTTAAAATACACCTCTTTTTAAAAGTACACAGAAAAAGCTGCTTCATTCCACAGACACCAAACTTGGGCAAAATGAGCTAAACACATGTATGTAAATGAGACAAGTGTTTTTCTAGACTTTTGCTCGAGTTATATTTTTTTATTATAATTCGGTATATATTTTTTTATTATAATTTTTCTGTAAAATGATCCTCAATTTAACCCAGTAAACGAACAACTAAAAGTCATTTTTATTGGTCCCAGACTTCAAGCCTGGCAAAAATTTATGTATTTGAAGTCACGAAAAAAATACAAAAAATGACTCAGTGGCGACCCTACAAAATCAAAATACATTGGGCCTATGGAAAGTGAAAGTAACTTTTTCCAACGTAGAAAAATGAAACTTGGTATATCCATAGGACACCTCAGGGCAAACAGAAAAGTCAATGACAGTCACACCCTAAACTTAACAGGAAGTCCGCCATGTGGGGTGAAACGCGCGCCACTAAAATCGCACTTGCGCAGAAAGATGCAAATCATTGTGTTTTAATCTAAATGGCCCCAAATTTGGTGAGTATCATCTAGACACGTGTGCCAACCAAAGTTGTGACTTTGTTGTTGATATCTTATCGGGTATGGGTGTGGCAAGCCTGTAACGAGGTGGCCATTTTTGTGAAAATAAAACGCCTTAACTCCTCAAACGGCTTCTCGGATCGAGTTGGACCCAAAAAGCCGCTTTGTGCACATTCATGACCTGAACACAAAGATATGTAAATAAAAGGGTTATCTTTAGAAATGGCTCTCCAGCGCCCCTACAAACTTATAATGGGAACCAAGAATTTAGTTTGTCATAGAGACATGAAATTTGGTACACACATCTCTTATGTCATGACAAGCATAAAAGCCAATGACAATCACCATCTATCTATAAATGTGTTGCCATAGCAACGTCCCAAATATGTCAAAAAAGTCAATGGGAAGTGAAAATTTTAGTTTGTTGTAGGCAAATGAAACTTGGTACACACATCCAGTATGGGCTTATGAACAAAAAAGCCAATGGGGACCACACCCTATCACACACGGAAGGCGGCCATTTTGAATTGAAAATGTGAACCGACTTAAAATACACCTCTTTTTTAAAAGAACACAGAAAATCTAAACAGCTCCAAATTTGGTGAGTATCATCTAGACACGTGTGCAAAAAAAAGTTATCAATTTGTTTTTTGATACATTTGTGGCTGAGGTCGTAATGAGTCTGTGAAGAGGCAACTATTGGGAAATAAATGCCATTTCCCAATTGCCAGGATCCTTCCTTTAGATGAGGTCCCTCCAGAGCCACGGCTAGAGTCTTAGAAAACTCCTCAGAATCCTTTGGAACTTGTAAACTTGTACTTTTAGACAAGTAATATTTACATTTAGGTTTTTTAAACAGGGGGGTGCAGCGATTCCTGAGTCATCTCAAATATCCAGCCAGTACTTTGTTTTTCTTGCCTTAGCCTAAGCATAATCTATTATTTTCAAAAGTTCAGACAGCTCCCAGGAAAACCAGGGATTGTGGAGACCTTTAACTCTAAATTACAAGGTGGTGTAGCAGGCCCCAGCAGTAGCACAGGCCCGGTTATTTGACATTACCGTGAAGTTTATGCTTTAAGGCACGAAATGCAATCCTCCGAGTGCATGTGTCCCCGCGGTCTCAAGAGAGGCGAGGGCCTTTATCGCTGCTTGCGGCTTTAATTTATTATTACTTTTGTCAGAATAAAGTTTTTTCTGTGACCATTGTGAGTTTTTCTTTCATTGACCGAAGGGTACCAACAATTTTGTCCACGTGTGTAAGAGGTTTTGAACCGCTCTTTGTCTGGTCTCTCACCAAAGCAAACTGCTGACACCTAGTTTGCTTTGGGAGAGGCTACCAGGGGCATATAGCATATACCACGGGCATGTCAAAATTTGCCATGTTATTTAACATCTTTACTCTTTTAAAATTGTTATATCAGTATTTCATGTTATATTTGGAAAATTCAGTAATAAACATTAGAGAATAAAGTTTGATACTCTCATCAAACCCAAACAACTAGGAGACATCTCCTTGCCAACTTTCAGCTCTATTACTGGTCTGCCCAGTTTAGGAAGATGACTAACTGGTTCTTAAACAGACAAGCGGCAACGTGGACTGAACTGGAATCTTGTATCTGCCATCACATCAAACTGGACTGTCTTTCTTTCATTACCAATTAAAATTGTGTGAAGGATGTGAATAGTAATAATAATAATAAAAATGTAAATATTTCATCAATTATTTATATTCAATCTCTCATTATACTAAATCCCGACATACCAGAACAGATTCGAGCTTCACCCATTTAAACTGGGTCAATCATTTAAAGTTGGAAGAGGCCATATTATACAATTCTGTCACACCATGACTACAAAGATTTATTGAACTCGCTTTGGGAACATGATCTGAGGTATCCTACAGTCCAAATGAGTGGGCTAAAATCTGTTTCAAATCTAGAAGCGGTTTCCAAAGTGTATTTTTCTATATGTGGCATGGGTGAAGGGTGAGGTGATCATGTCATGTGATCAAGACCTCCAAGGTCAGAGGTGCACAGGCTTATTTCTTTGTCCTGTGAGCAGGTCTGTGCACTTGATTCTCTCTGGTGAGCCAAACAAGCCTGTTTTTATTAATGGAATTTGTGACCTTGTCAAAAGAGGTTTAAAATAATGTTGTATTGTGTTGTATTTTTTTTAGGGCCCTAACAGTCCATGGTTATTAATAATTTGTTTGTCTGTTTATTTACAGCAACAGTGCTGGTTGCTGTTTGTTTTTATAGAATATTATCTTTTTTATACTTAGTGATATAAGTATTGCAGTTGGAGGGCTGTGGTGTAGAGGTCCACTTTAGGTGAAGATATTTGAGTTTGTGGTGACAATTGTATTGGGTGTTTTCTGTTATCTGAAATGGTGCAGTTATCTGCAGCAAAGATGCCTTGCTAGCAACTGCTAACAAATGCTAAAACACATACAATACAATATACAATTGTATATAATAATTATACAATTAAAATAAAAAGTAAGTCTGTTCTTGGTGACAACTCCAAATAATGAGCCTTAGGAAAAACAGCTCTCGATGCTCATGTTGACATGAAGATGATAGGGAGTTGCAGGTTTGGCACGAGACGTGGGAGTTAACTGCCAACGGCTCCCACTTCCTGTCACAGAGCCACTTTCACTTTCTTCTTTACCTATATAAATCCAGGTGCAGCCACTGTCACAGCATCAGCTCCACAGCTCGGAGACACTCACTGAGGCTGGAAAATCAGGACCACACTAAGACCAGACCATGGACTCAAAAGTCAGCACCCTGCTCCTGCTGCTGCTCTGTGCCACCCTTTCCACAGGTGAGACCCCAGACCTCTCAGGGCAAGAGGAAGAATTTAATAATAAAGTCTATAAAGCAGAGAGAACAGGACCAGAGACTAGGACAGCAGGTCAGGACCAAGACCAGGACATTTCTAAGACCAGTGGGCACTGAGGTCCAGTTATGACCAAACCCAGACAGCTCTGTCAAAGACCAGACCAGTCAAGGGACTGAATCCAAGTAAAGGCCAAGAACAGAAAATACTGAGACAGAGTCCAAAGGGTAGTGACAGTAAAACATGACCAAGATCAGAGAGTACCAAGACCAAAAAAGGAACTATACTTTTAGGACTGAGACCTGTTTAATTTATTTATTTATTTATTTATTCTCCTTCCTTTACTCTATAAATATGTATATAGATAGCTTTTTTATTTTATTTACAATGCTGCTGAGGGGGGTGAATGGAAGCATAATGTAAAGTGCTTTGGGTTTTTCACCTTTCTTTGAATTTTTGCTGAACAAGTAAATTTCCCCTGTGGGATTAAAAAAAATCCTATATAATCTTATGATGTAATGTGGACTGTTGTCTCTCTGCAGCCGAGGTCCCGGCGGACTGCTGCCTGAAGGTGGCAAACCAGCGCCTGCCTCTTAACGTCTTGGAGAGCTATATGCTTCAGGAGGCGTGGAGAGGCTGCAAAATCAGCGCCACTGTGTAGGTCTACTCATTCACTAAAGGTTAAAGCAAAGGCATCTGGACTAGGTTTTCACCTTGAAAACCAAGTCCAAATGCTTTGCTGTAACTTGTCAAGATGTCCTGGATGACTGAGAACCTTCAGACATCTTCTCATTTACAATACCTTTATGTCTTTTTACTGTCGGACTGCAGCCTTATTGTACTGTGTTTTCTGCTCTAGGATCATTGTCAAAGGAAGAAGAGGAAAGAAACTGTGTCTGCCCCACCCCAAGGAGCAGCCCTGGGTCCAGAGGCTCCTGAAGATGGTTGATCAAAAGAAAGCAAAGTCAGCACTTGAGAACTGAGTAGTTCATGAATAAAGCACACACTGCTGTGGTGCAGTCCTGTGTGAGCGACAACAGAGAGCGTGGTTCTTCAATCATTTGTATGATGCTTAAATGTAGTCTCTGTTTTTATGAATTGTGTATATAATATTTTACCTTGTGTACTGTAATATGGTCAGTTTGAACCGTACATAATTTCATTAATCCAAAGAGTTAAGTGCTCCATCCAAAGTACTGTATGTTGTTTATTGTAAATAAAGTTTTGATATATATTTTTTTTATCTATGGTGTAATACATGAATTTTTATCTAAAGATAAATAGCAATAGGTAAGTGCATGTGGCAGAGTGGTTAGCACTCCTGCCTCACAACATGTCCTCCTTGTGTTACTGTGGGTTCTCTCCGGGTACTCCGGATACCTCCCACTGCCCAAACACAGGCCTGTATAGGTTAATTGGTAAACTAAAGTGATCCTAGTGGATGAATGTGAGAGTGAATGGTTGTCTGTCTCTAAATGGCAGCCCTGGGTCCAGTGTACAAAGTATTTGGACAAAGCTGCTGCTCCAGTCACCCAAAAACCCCTAATGAGACTAAGTGGAAGAAAATGAATGACAGTGAGCTGACTTTGAGCTCCACCTTAAGCCCAAGCAGAAAAGACCCATGCACCAAGAAGGGACCAATCACAACCTGTCTGTGCATCCTGAGTCTGCAGTTATGAGGCTATGAACTGCTCTGTGCTGTGCTTAACCTCCACACCAGTCAGTTCAAACTCTTTTACAGCCAGGTCTTAAAAGTTTACACAGAAGAGTTTGAGTTCCACTGGAGGGCTCTGTTGTCAAAGGCACAACAGAAAAATTTAATTTTTATAAGACATTTGTATTTGAAATAGAGTGTGAGTGTGTCCCCAGTGGTCACTGTAAGTTACTGCTCAAGATTCAACAGGAATAGGTCTTCATTTAGCTTCACTTTTCTCTTCTGCAGCACAGCCACTTAACGTAACTGATATTTGTGTCCACTTGATATAGTTATATATTGTTGTTAAGCAGAGAGAGAGAGTCCAAAAATTTAGCCAGGCAGATAGGTTGGTTCACCCAGGTTTATTCAGATATCTGAGTTCAGCCACACTCAAGCAGAGACTGCCTGACTGACTGACCTCGAGCATCAGGAGCAATCTCCTTTTATACCTTTTAACAAACATTATCTGATTTACATCAATTGTCATCACATATGTTGGGACATAGAAG
This sequence comes from Perccottus glenii, assembly GCA_024416835.2. Classification (NCBI taxonomy): domain Eukaryota; kingdom Metazoa; phylum Chordata; class Actinopteri; order Gobiiformes; family Odontobutidae; genus Perccottus; species Perccottus glenii. The sequence continues at coordinate 1,599,185 of CM044556.2, read as the reverse complement.
CGGCTTCTGTTTACATGACCTCTGACCTAACCCCTATGGTCATAAAACCTATTTCTATAAGAAGAAAGAAACAGATAGGGAAGTGGAGTTAATCAGCCTGGGGTCACCCTCCATGACCTATGTCTTTTCCCTATGATTAGATCAATCAGCGTATCTTTGCTGGGATCACATTCCTATTACATTTTCCCCCAGTCAGGAAGAAAAACATACATTGACATAAAATGAAATGCTATCATATTTATAAATACACTAAGACAAAACAAGACAAGACATTTATTTTTGTACAGCCCAATATCACAACAACAGTCGCCTCAAAGGGCTTCACAGACTGCACTAGACAACATCCCCTGTCCTTAGATGCCAAACACATCCTTTAATCTGTTGATTAGCACTGCATGATCAATCGTGTCAAATGCAGCGCTGAGATCTAGTAATAACAGTAGAGCCGATGAGTCCTTGTCAATCTGAAGGAGGAGATCGTTAGTCACTTTAACTAAAGCTGTGTCAGTGGAATAAGAGGCTCTAAATGCAGACTGAAACGGCTCCAGGAGGTCATTTTCCGATAGATATAGAGTAAGTTGTTTTAACACAACTTTTTCGAGGACTTTAGATAGAAAAGGTAAATTGGAGACAGGACGGTAATTATTTAGGCATCCAGGATCCAGACAGTGTTGGGAAAGTTCACTTTCTACAAGAACTAGTTCAAAGTTCAGTTCACAAATTTTAAAATGAACTAGTTCAGTTCAGTTCAAACTTCAAAATTTTGAACTAAGTTCACAGTTCCAAAAATGAACTAGTTCATAGTTCTTTTTTTCCATATGTTGCTGCGAGCTATTATTTTTCAAAATTATTGCCACAGCCCATATACAGTAGAATCACAGACAGCAATTATTTTACCAGTTTTAACAATGAAGCTATGCGTTAGATTTCATTTTCATATCCAATTTTTAATCCCTATCCAACCAGGGTTTACATTAGCATTGAGGGGACATTGTTGCTTTAATGCTTTGTTGCTGTCCATTCACTCCACACTAGTAGCAGCTGCAGCTTTCAACCCTACAGTACATTCTCAAGAACATGAGGACAAACGTGCTGCTTGAATGGTCTTTTAATGAGGAATTATTCAAAGAAAAACAGGACAGTAATCATTAAGGTGAAAACGTTTTTCAATTTTAATAATTTTCCATTGTCCACATGCTAAAACAGAATATTGGAATCCTGGAAAATAGACCAGGCAGGTTCAACAAACAAGTTACATGAATGAATTTAAATGATCATACGCCTTACTACAGCCTGCTGTCCATGCTTTTTTGATACACGCATGCCGACACAGGTGGCTGGTGTTGCCAGGTTTGGTGTTTTTCCGCTACATATTAAGACCCGCTTCCGGCTGGTTTTGTGTTTAGCCGGGTTTTCGCTGAAGGCTCTATAGAAATCTGGCACCTTATTGGACGGTTAACCTGAGAGAGCGTGTCGTTCACAGACACCAGAATGAACGAAGTTCACAGTAACGCTCATCAGGCAGTAATACAGCACGTTCAGTTCACGTTCGCCAAAATATGAACGAAGTTCATGAACTATCGCTCAATGAACGATAAAATATTACATGCTCAGGCACAACACTGGATCCAGAGTAGGTTTTTTGAGTAGGGTTTGACCACAGCCTGTTTGAAGAGGGAAGGAACGGTGCCAGTAGACAGGGACAAGTTTATAATGTTTAACATATAATTTGCCCTACATAGGGCCACAGTTCTTTAAGCTGTTTTGCTGGCAGGATATCCAGAAGGCACGTAGTTGCTTTACATGAAGAAACCACCTTTGTCAGCTCATCGAGGATACAGGATCTAAGACTGAGAGACGAGAGTCAGTGGATCCAAGTGAATGGGACCCGGAGCTGAGGAAGACAAAACCAAAATATTATCCCTGATATCTTCAATTTTATGTTTAAAGAAATCTAAAAAGTCTTGTGCACTAAAGGGAGAAGAGTCTTCAGTTGTTCTTGGTTGGATTAGTTTAGCAACGGTCCCAAATAGAAACCTGGGGTTATGCGCCGGTTTTCTCTGATTAGAGATGAGAAATAAGCCGTCTTTGCAGTGCTGAGGGCGTGCTTATAGGTGTTTACACACAAACACCACTTTTGATCATTTAGATTAGTTTTTGACTTGCGCCATATGCGTTCAAAACTCCTGCAGGCCTGTTTTAAAGCCCGGGTTTCCTCGTTATACCATGGTGTAGGTCGTCCTGGTTGGTCTGGGCTTTGTCCTGAGGGGTGCCACTGAGTCAGTGATGGCCGAGAGGGTTGCATGGACCTCCTTTGTGTAGGCTTCTATTGAGTTTCCAGGTGGAGTTAAATTAGGAAGAACATCTGTCAGCCGTGTGGCAAACATTTCCACTGCAGCCGCGCTAAAATTCCGTGTAGACACTACTCAATTGTCGGAATTTGAGGGGAGTCTATAACTAATCTCAAATTCCACCAGTGAGTGATCTGAAACAGCAGATGAAAGAGAGGAGACGAAGAGATGGGAAACATCTATTCCCCGAGCCAAAACAAGATCATGATAGTTTCCACTAATGTGTGTGGGCTCATGAACAAACTGGTTGAAAGACAGGGTTGTAAGCAGTGATTGAAATGCTCTGGCCAGAGGATCACACTCCTTATTTAGATGAATATTAAAGTCACCAACTAGAAGGATGTTATCAGCGTGGGTTATTAAGTCCGAGAGGAAAACTCCAAACTCATCCAAGAAAGAAGAGTAGGGACCCGGAGTGCGATAGACTACAGCTAAATAAAATGGCTTCCTTCCGTTAATTTGAGAAGGAATATGTTTGATAAGTAACACTTCGAATGAGTTAAATTTTGGCTGTGATGATGGACCTGCAAAGCAAAATGCAGCTTTATGAATGGCTGCAACACCACCACCCTGTTTCGACGTGCGACCTACCTGTACATATGCATAATCAGGGGGAGAGGCTTCATTTAGTGGCAGAAAAATATTGGGCCTAAGCCAAATTTCACAAAGACAAAGTAAATCCAAGCAATGAGAAGTAATAAGATCATTAATTAAGAGTGCTTTGGAGGAGAAATTCAGGAGACCGATCTTCAGTCTTGACGTAGAGCCTGCATTTGAGGCTGGTCCAGTGGAGCGATAGTGACAGGAACAAGCTGTTGAGCTCTAACAGTTCTGCCGGGTTTAAAAGAATGCCTCTGAGTTATAATAACATGAGGACATGATGCTTTTGGGTCACTGACTCTGTGAGTTTTCAGATGTGTTTGAGGACTAAATAAATTCACCATATTTAATAGATTTGGGCAGTAGACATTGGTTTGATACGGCCTAACCAGACAACTAAAAGCTGCTACATTATCCAGTTCCACACCCGCACTATCATGACTAGCAGGTTCTCTAATTCCTGCGACCTGCTGAGATACCTTGTGTCAAATGCATTGAATGCACCTGTCTATATTACTAGACAAAATGGCAGCACCATGTCCAGTAGGATGCAGGCCGTCTGCCCTCAGCAGGCCTGGGCGGCCCCAGAAAGAAGGCCAGTTATCCACAAAACCATAACCTTTCTGACTACAATCCCGGGCCAGCCACCGGTTCATGGAAACTAATCTGCTATAATGTTCATCACTACCCCTTACGGGGAGGGGGCAGAGACAATTAATCGATGCCGACTCATCTTGTTCCCTAGTTCAAAAGTCCTGGCTAAGCTATCTTTGGTTACCTCTAACCCCCTATCTCTTTCGGTCATTTTTTCTGCATTCCTGTGTAATGTGACCTCTCCAAATTAAAATGACTGCTGTTATTGAACCCTATGTAATTTAAATACAAGTGTGGGCTCTTTGTAAAGGTAACAACCTCTAGTTTCACCCACAACAGTCAGAATCTCTCTAAGTACTACTGATACAATTTTATACACTTTGGAACACACAGAAAAAATGATTTTTTGTGTTCTCGCCTGAAATATTTAGTGAAAATAAAGGGGTAAAAGGCTTCAGCAGGTAGCTGAGGACTAAAACACACTATGGGCCAAAATAATAACTTGATGACTACTCACATTTCAAACTTGAAAAGAATATCTGAAAAATGAATTTTTTACACCAGTTTTTATGTTGGTAGGTCCATGCGTTTTATAGAGGAACCATAGTTTATCCAAACTCATCCAAATTGGACACATTTGGAAAACGTATGAAAAAGTGCAATAAGTTCTGAATGCTTCAACCCACAGGCATCAATGAGGGCTCTACTGAAAGCTTACATCTAGAGGAATCTGTATTTACAAACATAATCACTATATTAGTTATGAAAATTAATATTCCATAATAATAACACAATAAAAATGACATATTTACATTAAAAAATAGTCAAAATGAGTGTTATGGGCCAAAATATATTTTTTTGAATAATATCCACACATAAAAAACATACTGCAAACTATATACATAGGTTATAAAACTGTTGGTCAATGTACAATATTAGATTAGATTAGATTAGATTAGATTAGATTCAATCAATATATATATACAATATATGTGTCAATGTACAATATATGTGTCAATGTACAATATGTGTCAATGTACAATATATGTGCAACATTGCAACATTGTCTCTTGTGCTTTCTGCAACAAGAGACAATGTTGCTTCATGTGCTTCAAATCCGCCCCTCCCCCCTCTAAACGCTGTCTTTCCGACTGCAGCTGTTCCAAAATGCCAATAAAAATAAATGCACATGCCTCCACTACATCCTCTAACAAGTATTTTATTATTTTTGTAAGTTTTGCCATAGTTTTTACGCAAAAAGGTCTGTGAAAGCGCGATAAACATGCGTGCGTCATATTACGCAGACTGTGTCTCATTCAGCAGACTTGTGTTTGCGCCTACTGCACAGACGCTTGAGGGGGAAGGAAACCCCCCTTGCTTTACCTCGTTGGATTCGGGAGATCATTGGCTATCCGTCTAGCGTCATGCTGACCATATATGGAGAACAACGAACGTGCTAGAAGCGTTTACGTGATGCGTAATGGCCGCAGAGTCTGTGAGGCAATTGGAGGAAATCTAGGTCCCGCCTGCTAAAAACTCATCAGAATTGGCTAAAAAAGGTGTCAATCGAAGGCTAACACTTCCTGTTAGCATCTAATAGCTTATTTTCCCGGTCTCAAGAGGATTTATGGATTTTATTATCAAAAGAAATGACAAAAAATGTCGCTGCTGATTTCAAGTTGGGAATACTTTTCTGCAGTTTTTGAGCCTTGGTGGATATAATATGTCTTGTGGACCTAATCATTTTACTGGATATTATTCCCTGGGCTTCTACGGACAGAATGAGGCCAAGCTATCGTGGATCTGGAACAGTTTGAGTCCAACAGAGCCGTCTAAAGTAAGACTATTCCAAACTCTAACTTTGTGCTTGTCTGTAAAAAAGGCTTTGGTGTCGGCGCTGTGGTTGTAACGTGTTGAAATGGTTTATATCGCCGGAAAGATGAGACTTTAAGCTTTAATTTGATATAAATATTGTTAGGGTTTGCATTACAAAGGGAATGTACAACGCGGTCTGTTTTTTTCCAAACTTGTCGTAACCCGCGGGCGGGATGCTGATAGATACCAGCAACGCTAGAGGCAGAAAATTAATCCTGCGAACACAAGTAACAGACAGGCCTCGAGCGCACTTGAAACACAGACGCTGCGTAAGACCAAGAAAAGAAAGGTTTTATCAAGTGCCACCAAAAAAGCAAAATTGGAGTCCGACCGGTGTCGGAATAAGATGAGAGTCAAATCAGAGAGCTGAGATCTGCTTTGGGGATAAAAACAGACTCTGAGCTGGCTTTCCTTTCATTGAAAATGTAAGACATCATTACAGACCATGTATAATATATTGTGGTGTTTTGTTTTCCATCCATCCATCCATCCATCTTCTACTGCTTGTCCGGGGCCGGGAGTCTAAGCAGTGGCCCAGACTTTCTGCCTCCCGAGACACTTCCGCCAGCTCTCCGGGAGGATGACAAGATTGGTGACAAGATGGGCAGGAGGGACTTAGAGCCGTAGAGAGGAGGAGGAGCGGCGGGAGCCAGTGGGGATGGATATATGGAGGAGCTCAGAGAGATATGCAGGGGCGAGGTTGTGAATGGCTTTAAAGTTGAGGAGCAGCATTTTTAAGCTGATGCTGTATGTGATGAGTGGAGCTCTTGACAGGACTCAGGACAGGTGTGATGTAATTGGTGGAGGGAGTGTGTGTGATGATGCGGGCAGCTGAGTTCTGGACCAGTTGAAGTTTATAAAAAGTTTTTTGAGGGAGACCAAACAGAAGGGAGTTGCAGTAATCCAGGCGGGAAGTGATGAGGCTGTGCACAAGGACTCCTCCTACCCCTGGCTGCGCCTAGAAAACCTGTCCATAAAAATATGAACAGGACTGGAGTCCAACATGCACCGGAAACAGGTCTGACTTACTGCCGGCAATGCGAACCAAGCTCCTGCTCCGGTTGTACAGCTCTTAGCAAAGGACCCCGGGAACCCATACTCCCAGAGCACCTCCAACAAGATGCTGTGAGGGATTCAGTCAAATGCCTTCTCCAAATCCACAAAGCACATGTGGACTGATTGGGCAGACTCCTATAAACCCTTGAGCACCCAGGAGAGGTTATAGAGCTGGTCCAATGTTCTACGACCGGGACAAAAAACGCATTGTTCCCCCTGAATCTGAAGTCTGACTATTGGCCGGGTTACAGGAGGCAGGGAACAGAACGACGGGACACTGGCAAAGGATACGGGAACTGATACTCGGGAACCGGTTGCTCTGGCACTCTAGCACTCTGGCACTCTGGCATGCAGATATGCAGGTATGCAGGAGTCAGGTTTGGAAGACGGGCTGGAGATCACAGGCGTGGTCACAAAGGATCAGGCGGGGTCACAAACGAATCAGGCGGGGTCACGAAGAATCAGGCGGGGTCACAAAGAATCAGGCGGGGTCACAAAGAATTGGGCGGAGCAGGATCAGGTGGAGCAGGATCAGGTAAAACTGGATGCGTTCGTCTGGAGTTAGGGACCAGAATACGATGGGGCGCTGGCAATGGATGCAGGGGAACTAAGACAGGTAAAAACTGATCTTCTCAGAATGGTGATCCGGAAAGGATAGGACGACGGGACTTGTGCGATGAGTGACGGTGCAAAGGAGCAGTAGCCTGCATCGGCTGCAACAGGTGGAATACATTAGGGGCGGTAATCACAAAGGAGGGAAAGACACAAGGGCAGGAAATCAAATCAGAAATGACAGACAGGGGCATGACAGTACACAATAAGACAAGAAATGAAATACACTACATAACAGACTGACTAAACTAAACACAAAATTGGGACATGACATCATTCTTGTTTTACTAACATCAAACATCTTTCATCCACTGCTGCTTTGCTGCATTGTATTGAGTCATGGGGGAAACAAAATCATTTTCAAAGGATTTTGAAAGGAAAGGGTAATTTAACTTTATAAAAAGGAAAAGGGAAATAAATATATATCAAATTAATTGAGAATGCCAATCAGCAGTGTTCAAACTCTAATAAAGAGGTGTAAAATTATGGATTCTGTTGAAACCAAACCAAGAACCAAAAATTTAACCTACAACTGCCAGGAAAATAGTTTGAGATTCAAAGTAGACTCACAAATAACTTCTGCTAAAATATTGGACTCTCTGAAAAAAGTGATGTGGCTGTTTCAAGATGCACAATCAGGAGGCACTTGAAAATTGGGCTGCATGGTCAATAAAGCAATTACTGCGAAAAACCACAAAGCGTCCCACTTTAAATACGGCAAACAGCAAAGAGACAAGCCTTAAAACTTCTGAAACAATTCATTTGGAGTGATGAGACCAAAACTTGAACTTTTTGGCAACAACCACAAATATTACATTTGGAGTCAAAACGACCTATGATGAAAGATACACCATTCCTATTGCAAAACATGCAAAAAAGGTGGATTGCTGATGTTTTGGGGATGTGTGAGCTATAAAGGCACATGAATGCAGCATGTTATTAGAATATTCTGTAGGAAAATTTGCACTCATTAGTCCGGAAGCTTAGCCGCCATGTGTTGGAGTTGAACGAGAGGGTCGCTTCCCTGCGCCTTCGGGTCGGGGATAGATCTCTCACTGTTGTTTGTGTTTACGGGCCAAATGGCAGTGCAGAGTACCCGGCCTTCTTGGAGTCTCTGGGAGGGGTGCTGGAAAGTGCTCCGACCGGGACTCCGTCTACTGGGGACTTCAACGCTCACGTGGGCAGCGACAGTGACACCTGGAGGGGCGTGATTGGGAGGAACGGCCCCCCGGATCTGAACCCGAGTGGTGTTCTGTTATTGGACTTCTGTGCTAACAGTTTGTCCATAACGAACACCATGTTCAAGCATAAGGGTGTCCATCAGTGCACGTGGCACCAGGACACCCTAGGCCGGAGATTGATGATCAACTTTGTAGTTTCATCTTACCTCCGGCCGTATGTCTTGGACACTTGGGTGAAGAGAGGGTGGAGCTGTCAACTGATCACCACCTGGTGGTGCGTTGAATCCGATGGCGGGGGAGAAAGCTGGACAGACTCGGCAGGCCCAAACGTACTGTGAGGGTCTGTTGGGAACGTTGGCAGAGCCCCTGTCAGAAAGACCTTTAACTCCCACCTCCGGCAGAGCTTCGACCAGATCCTGAGGGAGGTTGGAGACATTGGTTGGCCCGTGGGACTCCTGAGGCAGCTGATAGGTACCGGCAGGCAAGCGGACTGCAGCCCGGGTGGTCGTGGAGGCTAAAACTCAGGTCTGGGAGGAGTTCGGTGAGGCCATGGAGAAAGACTATCGGTCGGCCTCGAAGAAATTCTGGCAAACCGTCCGGCGCCTCAGGAGGGGGAAGCAGTGCCCTGCCAACACTGTTTACAGTGGAGGTGGGAATCTGCTGACTTCAACTGGGGATATTGTTGGACGGTGGAAGGAATACTTTGAGGATCTCCTCAAACCCACCGACACGTCTTACGCTGAGGAAGCAGGGGCCGAGGGCTCGGAGGTGGACTCGTTCATCACCCAAGCCGAAGTCACTGAGGTAGTTGGGAAGGTGCCGGGGGTGGATGAGATACGCCCTGAGTACCTCAAGTCTCTGGATGTTGTAGGGCTGTCTTGGTTGACACGCCTCTACAACATCACGTGTGATCGGGGACAGTACCTCTGGACTGGCAGACCGGGGTGGTGGTCCCTCTTTTCAAGAAGGGGGACCGGAGGGTGTGTTTCAACTATAGAGGGATCACACTCCTCAGCCTCCCCGGGAAAGTCTATGCCAGGGTACTGGAGAGGAGAATGCGGCCGATAGTTGAACCTCAGATTCAGGAGGAACAATGCGGTTTTCGTCCTGGTCGTGGAACACTGGACCAGCTCTATACCCTCTCCAGGGTGCTGGAGGGTTTATGGGAGTTTGCCCAACCAGTCCACATGTGTTTTGTGGGTCTGGAGAAGGCATTCGACTGTGTCCCTCATGGCGCCCTGTGGGGGGTGCTCTGGGAGTATGGGGTCCAGGGCCCTTTGCTATGGGCTGTCCGGTCCCTGTACGACCGGAGCAGGAGCTTGGTTCGCATTGCTGGCAGTAAGTCAGACCTGTTCCCAGTGCACGTTGGACTCCGGCAGGGCTGCCCTTTGTCACCCGTCCTGTTCATTATCTCTATGGACAGGATTTCTAGGCGCAGCCAGGGGCCGGAGGGAGTCTG